>JACGTP010000051.1:736533-891367 GCA_023678845.1 Mischocyttarus mexicanus | reverse complement strand
AACATTAATGAATACAAATTTCAATAGTGGTGGTGGTGATGACGATGATGATGATGATGATGATGGTAGTGGTTGGTAGGTAGGAAGGTAGTAGTCACGCGAGAAGAGAGTAACAGGATCTCCAAGAAAAAAGGGGGGGGGGGGAAAGAAAGAAAAAAATTACTAAGAATACAAAGCCGTTTTTTTTTCTTCTCGTTAACGTAGTAAAATTCTTGAATGAAAGATAATGATCGAATCACACGGGGGATAGATAGATGGTTGGATGAATGTTCGCGATCCCGAAACTCTCTCGTTAATCCTCTATTCACGCGTGTCTATAATTAGAAGAATCCTCTTTCTCTCGCTCTCTCTCTCTCTCTTTTTTTTTTCGACATACCCGTTATAGCGTTTGCTATTTCACTCTCGATACGATGTGTAATAGTAGTAGTAATAATAGTAGTAGTATTCAGACTCGCAAGGAATGTTTAGGAGCTGGTGAAGTCGCGAGGTATCATAGTGAAGTATGATTCCCCACCTGTTTTATACTCTTCTATATGTTGACTTTTGACGTGTTAGGTGTTGAAAAGAAATAAAAGAAAATGAATAGATTCATAACATTATTTATCGAAGAAAATAAAATCACAAAAGGAGGAGGAGATGGCAAACGACCTTAGACACTTGCAGGTACCTACCTACTTCCATACATACATATATATATATATATACATATATAGTAGTATATATATATATATATACTATTTCTATAGCAGACTCGAAGATATTTTAGGATCTGCAGTTTACTGATCCCCAGCGTCAATAGCAACGATAATAACTACGACGTGTAAACGGAAGTCCCCACGGTGAAGGATAAAACTTGAGGATTGTCAGTCGGGGAAAAAAAGAAATAAAAATATAAAGAAGGCAAGAAAATAGAAGAATAGAAGAATAGAAGAAAAAGAGACATAGGAATTTTATTGCCCTACAGGACAAAATAGTTATTTTCTTTTACGATATATAAACATATGTTTGACCGATGAGAATGCATCGATACGACTATAAAACAGTGAATCGAATTTCACCATCGAGAGAATTCATTTTTCTAATGACTGTAAACTTAAATCGGCTTAGAAGATAGGTTTTTTTTTTTTTTCACAGCTGGGTCTCTCTAAATCGACCCTTCATCCAATTTCGTCGAATTTCAAATGACCGTAGAATTTATTTTACGTGAAGAACGCAAAACGTTTTAGTCGTATTTCAATATTTTATTAAAATATTTTTTAAAATATTCTCTCTTGGATTAGTCGGTTGTTTTCTTTTTTTAATTAATCATTGATATAAATTTCGTTGATAATAAAATTACGTTGACTCTTTTATATATTTCGAAGAATAAAATATCGTTGTAAATAAAAATAACAAATAGCCTTTTGGTAGTTTTCCATACGGTGTTACGCGTACGATTACGTACGACTTTATGAATAATAATTATTCTTATTATTGTTATTTTTTTGTTTTATAATAATGATTTCTCAATACAGTAAGAATAAAATTATCGAATATTGGTATTAAAAACATTTCTTTCTTTTCTTTTCTTTTTTTTTTTCTATTACGATGCGCGTTCTATACGATTTATTCTGTTACATTGCGCGTTATATATATATGTATATGCATAAGTCCAAGCTAGAATATGCTACTTATGTTAAATCGTATAAATGCGTATTCACGTTATGGAAAACATATTGCACTGTCGCATATCTAATAACTATGAATCGTTAATGAATCTTAATATTGCATGCGATGACAATGAGGATTACAAGGTGAGGAAATACAAGTAGGATTTCATTAAGCAGTCTGTTCGCATTGTATTTGTTTGTTTCTACTGCTATGCAAGAACGATTATGAGAATGAGAGAGAGAGAAAGAGAGAGAAAGAGAACGAACTTGTATGCGTCGATGAATAAACACTACTCGATTCGGCCTTCGTTTTTAAATACGTAAGTAACCACCTTAAGACAATGATTCAATGAAAATATAATAAATATATATTATATCGTCAAGCACATGCAAATCAGTCGAGATCATCACCTTTGCTCTACCTCAACCCCCTTTTCCTCCTTCTCCCTTTGATTTGAAATTTAAAATACATTTATCCTTTATTATTATTATTTTTTTTTCACACTTTCATTCTATGTAAATACGCATTAGTTAACGTGCAACGAATAAATCGGGTGAATCGATGAAGAAAGAAGGATAGAGTGGGGAAGGAGAGGATGTTACCAACAACGATAAGTCAGACATTCGATAAAGAAAAAAGAAAAGGTTTGTGGTCACATTCAAAAATAGAAAATGATGATTTGAATTGATAACTATTCTGATCTATAAAGAAACGAAACTCTTCGCGTGATTTAAAAAATCTTCTTCTTCTTTTCTTCTTTTTTCTCTCGATATATCTTTTGCTTGTCTCCAGGGATGACAAGAGGTCCCATAGCACGCACGTGTCACTTACATGATGGATATTTCTCGTTAAAAAGAACCTATCCTACCTACCTATCCTACCCATCGTTCTCTGCCATATTGAAAACTCATCCAACTTGACGACGTAAAAAGGAATAGGTGTATTATACACATATAACTAACAAGAACTTGTTTATATTCTCTTGGTCAGATTATTTTTATGTTCTTGGTTTTTTTCCTATTTCTTCTTCTTCTTCTTCTTCTCCTTCTTTTTCTTTTTTACAATATATTCTATAAAAAGTGATACCGATCGGTAAATGACCATAATAGGTAATCCTAGCAAGTTAGTTCATTTCTACACTTTTGTACATCATTCTTAATAGCATTGGATCAAACCAAGTTTTATTTATCATTTATGCTCGTTAAAAGATTTTACAAGATCGGTGCTCATCTTTTCTCTCTCTCTCTCTTTTTTTCTCTATCTTCGTGGCCCGTTTTTAAAAAAGATAGATTGTCGATGTTTTTCCTTTAGAATCTTACTAACTTACTTAACTCTCACGTTGTTCTTATCTACGATTAATGAAACACGTCCCTCCCTTTCGTATAATCTATTGCGTCTAACGATCTAAAGTGCGAAGTCTTGAAAGTATTAAAAGCATCGGGTTATCGTTCCTAGTCATGAACTTTACAAAGAGATATCTGTATCGAGTTAATACGTATCTATCCACGAGTATAAAAATAATTCTGTAGTATATAAGTATATTCTTTCATATATATAAATATATGAAGTATTATATAATAATATATTTTAATATATATAATAGTTATGCCCATAATTATAAAAGTGATCTAAGTTATATAATTCTTGTTTCGAGATATTTAATATAATTGCATTTGAATACTAAATGAATTTTCCACATAATGTTGAAATTACTACCACTATCTCTAATCGTTCATTTTTGACAATATCATAAAGATTACGTTGAATTAATTCAGTTTAAAATAATGTGATGTGAAATAACTGATAAACTCATTTTTTTTTTTTTAATTTGACTTACAGTTATTTTCATAATTCTGGGCTCAATTATAATATATTAGGTTGGTGGAAAAAATATGTCTGATTTTCCTATTGAATTGTGACCAAAAATTCGACATTGTTTTTCTACCAACCCAATATTATTTCGCAATCATATTTATTGAACATACTTTAGCAGATTTGTTCGTCTCGTTATTTCTCATTCAATTCAATATCTCCACTATTTTTCAATCATTATTTCTCCAATTTTCTTCTATCTACAAATCCCTAACATATACATATACATATATATATATGTATATTTATTTTATTTTTACAGAAAATAAAAAGAGGAAGGAAAGAAGAAAAAGAAAAATGAAAAGGGGAAGAAAGAAAAGAAATAAACGGTCACGATTCGTCGTTGATAAGGAAAGGAAATAAAGAAATGGAAAACCTGTAGGCAAAGAAAGTAAAGACGAGTATTTACGCAGGTGAATGAACGACGACGAGGAGGACGGGTTGTGATCGAGCGAAATGTAAGGGCGAAGTAGCAACAACGACGAGGACGACGGTGCAACCGGGTGTTCTCCCAAGTATAAATGTCCTTGAATAAAAGGTGTCATCGTACGGGAGTATCTGTTCACATCTTACCGGGCAGCATTGGATTGCAGTTGAATCTTCTAATACTGTCAGGTAAAGATGTCGTCAGGATTCCGAAATCAACGTGCCAACATACCGATACTAAACAACTGCAATGAATAAACAAACAAACAAACAAACAAACAACCTAGAACTACGTCTATAATTACGACACAACTACGACAAGGGGATAGTAATGAGCATCGAACGAGTGAAGTGTTCTAAGAACTTTACCCATAATAATGATCTTCTATACGATGTGTGATCAAAAAGTAAAGTGACTTTTTGAATTTCGCGAGATACCTACAGTCGATTTTTGTTTTCTTTTTTTTCTTACATTTGTACACTCGTCCCGAACATATCTTCACAATTTCAGCTATATAGAATTTTTTGTTTCTTTGCGAGAGACATAAAGATTAAAAGTGTTTTGCGTGTTCGACGATTTTCTGCTGTCAAAAAAACTGGCTTTGATTTTGACGTCATAATCATATACCCATGATTCGTCACCAGTTATGACCCTTTTGAGAAAATCAGGATCATTATTGACTTCGTTCAACAACTCCTTAGCGATACTCATGCGACGGTTCTTCTGGTTAAAATTAAGCAATTTCGGAACAAACTTCGCAGACATACGTCTCATTCCCAAAACATCCGTTAAAATTACTTGGCACGAACCGAACGAGATGCCGATATCATCAACAACTTCTCTAATGGTGATTCGACGATTACCCTACGCTGTTTTCTTCATTTCTTCAACGTTTTCATCAATTTTTGACTGTGCGCTGGGGCGTCCAGGGCAAGCTTCGTCATTAACATCTTCTCGGCCTTCTTGGAAAAGCTTGTACTACTTATAAACATTTTTTTTACTCGGAGTACACTCACCGTATGCCACTGTCAATATTTCAAGTATTCTCGAACACTTAATTTCATGCAAATACTTTGATCAATTTTTTTCGACAGCAGAAAATCGCCGAACACGTAAAACACTTTTAATCTTTATACCTCTCACAAACAAACAAAAAATCCTATATAGTTGAAACTGTGAACATATTTTCAGGATGAATGTACCAACATAAGAAAAAAAAGAAAACGAAAATCGACTCTAGGTATCCCGTAAAATTCAAAAAGTTACCTTACTTTTTGATCACACCTCGTATACTGTTAAGTCATACTACGGAGGGGATAATATTACATCTGGTTATAATACACACGGGTTATTGTTGTTGTTGTTGTTGTTATTCGTGCTTCTTAAAAACTTTTTTAAATACGACGAGAATAACTTTTAGTGTTATATATCTATTTGCATATATAAATATTTATAGATAAATATATAAACGGTATATATATATAATACGATAATTGTTATCCATAGGACGTTTATGTGCTAAATGCATATGGAGCCTTGAAAAGTTTATTCGTATATATTTTACAGAAAGAAAGAGTAGTCTTTTTAGGATCACATAACTTTGATGTAATACTTAATTGGATATACGAATATTTGTGGAAGTGCGCTTGAAAAAGCTGATTACATAATTAGAGTAATTAAAGAAAATTATTATATATATATATATATATTTGTTTATGCAGTCAAATGTTAGTTATATCGGCGTTTTGAAAAATGAATGATAATAAAGAACTAAATTTAATTAGTATATATACGAATAGAAAATTTAGTCGGTTATTTTTCTTCTTTTTTGTTTTCCCTAATATTATATTATATTACATTATATTACATTATATTATATTATACTATTACTTAATTAATAATTCATTTAAAAAAAAAAAAAAGAACGAAGACAAATTATTGAAATTACATTTATCAGCATTTAATTAGTTTTCTCCAATTAAATTTTATCGTCGATGAATGAAAGATAATACGACGTGGATGGAAAGGGGGAAAAAAGAAAAGAAGGAAAGGAGTACAGAATTTAAATATGCATGGTAATAATAATACGCGTGTAAAGTACTTTCGAAGAAAGATGTGTTCTTCTCGTGTAGATTCAAAAGTACCTTCTTTATTTCCTTTTTTTTTTCCCCCCCCTATCTTTTAAAAAGAAAACCTGTACTGTGGCTTCTTCTTCTTCTTCTTCTTCGACAAATGCGATCGCATCGGTCGTCTTCGAAAACGTCGCGACATCGAGAGGTGCATCGTAATGAGCTCTCCTCGCGCCTACCTTTACGTGTTTACTTATGCGCCCCTATGCATATATATGCATATATACATATACGTGTATGTATATGTATGTATGTATGTGCGTATAACATTTTATACACTACCGTGACAACATAATCCCCGTTCCAAGTTTTAAACGTTTGCGACGGTTATGATCCCCGCCCCAAGTATTGAAAATGTTCTGAACGAAGAAAAAAAGCACAAACGGAAGTGTAATATATATATATATATTATAGATATATAATTATTATAATATTATTATTATTATGCATATATATAAGCTTTATCTCTCAATCTACCCTTCTTCATTTATCATTTGCAATGTATTTATAAATAATAAAATTCTCTTCCTCTATTTCTGTTTCTATATATATATATATATTTCTCTATCTCTATCTTCTCTCTTTTTTTTCTGCTTCGCTTGTAACATAGTACCGGTTTTCTGCAAATATTTTCCATCAGTTTCTATGGCAAAAGTAGTCTCCTTGAAAAAAAGGATTGCAAGTCTCTCTGGAATTTCGTGGAACCGACAACAGCGCGATACGCGTATTTTCGGTTGATCGTGGTGGCTCGCGTGATTCTCGCGGTGGCGGGGAGTTCAAGAAAGAAGAAGAAGAAGAAGAGAGAGAGAGAGAGAGAGGGAAGATGGCTGGCGGTAAAGTGCGGGGTCGGGGAGAATCAACTTCGCGAGAGTGAGAGAGAGAGAGGAAAAGAACGAGGACGATAAATAAGGTGGTCGCTGTCTGCAGGCGCGCCAAGCAATACGTGCGCGCGTTCATACATATACACATATTATATATGTGGTATGTGTGTGTATGTATATAATATATATATATATAGAGATGCATGTAAGACATATAAGTAACATATGTACATTGTTATATACACACGTATGCATTTGTATGAATATATATTTCTAATATACGTGTAAGATACTAGGTACCCTACTACAGCATGCTCACATGCTGAGGAAGAGAGAAAGATAAAGAGAAAGAAAGAAAGACAGAATTTTACAAGCCGGACGAACGAAACGTGCATGCAGAAAACAGGCACCAGAGGAGGGTTCTATAAGATCCTGGTATAGTTGGTCGGTAGGAGGTAGAAACACGCGGCAAAAGCTCTTCTCCAGAGTCATGGGTGTATAGTCGTTCATATGCCTCGAAGACTTTTGCTGTTCTGAAGAATGGCGAAAAACGAGTAGGCGCGTCAGGAATGTAACACCTCAAAAACGATGCCACGATCATCGTCGTAAAGCATTGCGTGGGGTCCGCCTTGCGATGTGAAAATGAATACGCCAGTTGGTTGAATTAAAGGATGATTGAAATATAGATGATATGGGATGCGAAAGGAATTGTATGCTCTTCACTGTTCCGTTTTTTCTGGAGGGAAGAGGGTGAGATTATATTCTCTCTTTAGTACGGTCTTTTTAAAAAATGTTTGCGAGCTAATCAACTATTAATTTAATTCTATCTCTTATCACACACAAGATTTTTTTATATGTAATTGTTTTAAGGAAGAAAAATATGAGAAAATTACATTTTGCAATTCATTAGTTCGCCTTTTTAAAAGAAACTAAATGTTTTTTAGATTGTACGTAAGTAAAAGGTGTATTGTATATTTATCTACCGCTGTTACAAATCGGGTTATGTCATTAAAATAGAAAAGTGGTACATATATATGTGTACAGTAGTTAAATGATGAGTGTATGATAAGAGAGTGATAAAGGTAAGAAGTATATAGGTAGGAGATATTTCGAAGTTAACTTCTGTATCAATGCTTGCTAAACTTTTATGATTCCTTAAGTGTTTTTTTTTTCTACTTCTTCAGATATTTGAAATTATTTTTTGCGATGTTCGCGCATCTTTAGCATGTTTATGTAATATGCAATAATATGTTTACAGGTCTTTGTTGCGATGGTTGTTTTTATTTTCACTCCTTCAAAGAATAAATATTTCCATAATAAATATTAATTATTAATTCTCGTAATATATATATCACTTGTGTTATTCATTTTATTTTACTTGATTTTTATTGTACTTTTTATGTTATTGCTTTTAAGAGATTTTTATTTTCAATAGAAAAAAATTTTTTCATAAACGATTTAAAATAAAAATTGACTGATTAAATTAAATCTTTTTTTCTTTCTTCTATAAACAAAAAATTAGATTGCATTTAAAATATTGTTTATAGTTGTATTAAATTAAGTATTGCAATAGCTAGGATTAATTCGTTGATTAGCTGCCAATCTTTGGAATATCGTAATAAAATTTAGGGTTTACCATTTTGTAAGTTTTAAATTCCATTATTATCAAAATCTTGCTCTTAATTAACATATCATATATAGATGATAATACCTATTAAATATAAATACATACACTGTAATTACAATCTTTTTTGTTATATAAAAATATGATATTTAACTATGTATTTCTTTTCTCTTAATCATTTTCTATATTTACATGAAAATTAATCCCGCGAAATGAACTTAGATCTATACACGAGTTTGTTATTTCAATTTCTTATTCGTTTTCTTTCATTGTATCGAAGTTTTTCAATGCAAATTCATTATATTCGTTAATCATGAATTTTAATTTAATCTATACTGTACTTACATTAGAATTAGAATCAAACTATGTACGCGGCAGCTTTTTGGGCAATCTTTTCTCTACAAATAGGGCATTGATCAACGATATCGTTAGCACAATCTTCGCATAAACATACGTGCCCGCATGGTAATAAAATTATTTCTCGAGGATTTGAGCGGCAAACTACACACAATTGATCTTCTCTGAGATCCGTATCTCTTACAAATTGCCTTCTTTGTCTACGAGATTCGGCAAGATTTTCTCTTAATTGTTCAGCTGATCTTCTTTCTTGTCTGGTTTTCCAAAAACGTCGAGCTACCACACCACTAAGTAAAAATATAATTGCACCAAATATGAAGCACAGCCATCTAAAAAGAAAACAAATGAATATTATTTCATTTATTAATACTTCATTAATTTAGTTTATTTTTCTCAATAAATAAGTAAAAAAATTAAACTAACTTATACGTTCTTTTTCGTTCATCTAGCTTTTTAAGTAAGGAAGTAATAGACATAGTTGTTAAGTAAAATGGAGAACCATTCGTTGGAGGCTGTAATATTAATGAATTTTGTTTCTTTACTAATGAGATTTCTCCAATTCCTGTGATAACAACACCTTCACGTAGCATTTCTTCTGTACTTTGTAAACCACGTTGACGTACTCCTATATATGTAAGATTTAGTTTACTACACAAATTTTATAATGCTTTAGATTATGTATAAAAAATAATAAAACTATTCCAGTGTAAAAGTAATATAGCACTCACCTGTGAAGAAACCCCATAAATGATCCGAAAATGAAGATACATTAGGTTCAAAATAATCTGATATTACATCCATGTCTAAAATATCTGCCGATAATGGATCGTGAACTTCTACTTTATACCGGTTATTTTGTAAAACAAATGGTACCGTATTATATATCTTTTGCATTGTACGTTCTTGGTTTGACCTATATAATAAATAATACATATTAAAATGGACCATAATATAAAATGTATAGAGTATCTTATAAAATATTATCAATTGTTTTATATGATTATTATCTAATTAAATAATATTATACCAAAAGCCTGCTGTAGTTCTGGCGACCACATGTTCCTTGATACTAAGTTTTTGTAAAACTCCAGTTATATCTTTTTGGTTAATGCTATGCAGTGGTTTACCCAAAGACTTTACTGTACCTCTGACAGCTATGTATCCTATTTTGCTGTCAAGGGAATTAGTTACAGCTTCTTCCAAAGATGAACTTACTTCATAGAAGTCTGCTTTCTATAAAAAGAAAAATATTTAAGTAAATTTTATACAGATTGAATTACATTTATAAAAATAGATTTGCAATGAACAATTATAAATGACTTTAAAAAAAATAGTACAAGTAATAATGAACACAAATGTGACAGATTAAAATTATGTTTTGATGTAAATGATAATTACCTTTACAGCAGTAATAGCATTTTTGCAATACAAATACTGTTTCAAACAAATACCAAAAATGATACTATCAATGCCGAGTGTTATTAGTTCACCCACGTACTCCATGGTTAGGTTAGATTTTTAAAACTCAACATAAAATCTTGATCCATATTTGAATTATTTCCATTCTTCTTCTTATATGAATCTACTTGACGTTAGACCATTTGTAACTTGTATTATCGTTAAACATCAAAGAGAAAACATTACGTTTATTTTAAAAACGTTCAATTGAATTTACAGTTAATGCGATCGAATCATAAGCAACTACCAATAGTGATTCGTAAAAATGTGCACATAAATATATAACCTATAAAACACATGTCCAATCGCACGATTTCTAATTTGATGACAACATTGGATAGTACCTTTGCAGCCAATGGTAAAACAATTTTAGTTTTATCAGCTAATAGCGGTTTAATAGTAACATTCTGAAGATGAGTTAATTTTAATTAGTGTTGAAGAAGATTACTGACATTTCTGTGCACTTTGCAAGGCGCAATATCCAATAAAAAAAGATTCGAAATGTGTATATTTAATGATTTCATGTTGCATTTAGAAAAAAAGAAATTTTGTCAATGAAAAGATTACATTTCTTTCAGTTCTGCATACAATGTAACAAATAGTGCACAAGATTTAAATATGATGGAGTTGTCAATCACTGAGTCATAGAAAAATAAATGTACAATTAAATAATTAACGAATGTTTTGTGTTTAAATTAACAATTAAAATAAATGTATGTAATTTTTTTTTTAATTAATCGAACTCTCGTTATATTATTTATAAGTAAATATTGATGACACAATGAATTTATTGACTATACGTTAATAATTTTTGTTTCAGATTATTTCTAAATTTTCATGTTACATTGAATTACATATACGCAGAAAAACATGTGGGAGGAGGGATTTAAAACTGTTATATTACCAACATTATCTACTATGTTAGTTTTTGTATTAGTTATTAATTTCTTTAGACGAATTACAGAAGAGACATATATTCATATAAGAGATGTTACTCAAGAACATAATTGGAAACCTATAAGAAAAGTAACTAAGGTAATATAATATAATAATTATTATGTACCAAGTTTTAACAACAGAAATGTTTAATGATAATGAAAATATTTAAATGTGTATATTTTTTAAAAATTGTATTCATAATATAGGCATATTACTGCAGCATTTGCGAAAGTCTATTATTAAATATCAATGGTTTATTATGCGATTCATGCGGAGTATGTGCAGATCTTGGATGTGTCAAAACAGCTAACAAAATACTTAGCTGTAAAGCTATTACTATGGAAAATAATGAACAATTGTTACACCATTGGATTAAAGGTATAATTGTTTCTGCTTGTAAATCTTTAATATTAAAAAGCATTATTTGTATTGCTACTGACACTACTAAAGCGTATTTTTTTTTATAATCATAAATATATTTTTAATTTCCCTAATGCTGATAAATAAAAGGTAATTTACCAGTAGTAGCGATGTGTGCTATTTGTAATGAAGAATGCGACACAGAACTCGGCCTTATGGATTGGTGGTGTTGTTGGTGTCAAAGAAGCGTTCACGATTCTTGTAAACTTTCAATATCTGAGGTAGAATTTGCAAATATGTAACTTTGAGTTATTTTATTTTTTTTTTTCAAAACAGGAATTTCTCATTAAATAGTTTTATATCGCAGGTATGTGATTTTGGTAGATTTAGATTAATGATAATTCCACCACAAAGCTTAAAAGCTATAAGTAAACGCAGAAGAATGAGACGCAGGTTAGCACTGCATTCAGTTATAAAACCTGATTGGAATGGTTGGAATCCTCTTATTGTTGTTGGTAACTAACTAATGTAGTTATGAACACTTGTATTGTTGCATCTTATTGCTTTGTACTAAATTGTTTTCTGTCCTTAATTTTATTGAATATAATTAATAAAATATATAGTTATTTTACTTTATAGGAAACAGAAAATCTGGAAATAATGATGGGGAAGAAATTTTATCATTGTTTAGAGGATTATTAAACCCTGCACAAGTTATGGATTTAGCAGAGCAAGATCCAACTGCGATACTTACATGGTGTCGTCTACTTGAAAATACTCCTTGTACAGTTCTTGTTGCAGGAGGTGATGGAACTATTGCTTGGTTACTTAATATTATTCATAAATTACAATTAAAGGTAAACTTTGACTTGATTTGTTTTATGGATATAATTAATCAGTATAAAAATTAAAAAGATATTATTTTATGTAGCCTGTTCCAGCTGTTGCAATACTTCCTTTAGGAACAGGAAATGATTTATCAAGAGTATTAGGATGGGGCAAGGAGCATGACTCGAATTTAGATCCTACTGAAATTTTACAAAAGATACAACTTGCTGAAAAGGTCAACTTTGATAGGTGATTCGAATGATATTAGCGATGACTTCGCATATCGTAAAGGATTAATTTTATATTTATTTCATTCTATCTATTATGCATAGATGGGCTGTAACGGTTAAGCCACCAAATGGATTAGGATCTGCAGGATCGCAACAAAATCTTTTTATGTATAATTATTTAAGTGTAGGTGTGGATGCGCAAGTAACATTAGATTTCCATCGCACAAGGCAAAGTCGTTTTTATTTGTTCAGTCATAGAATTTTTAATAAGGTATTATATTTAATTTGTCAAATTAATAATTATATATCTTGTAAACTCTCATTATTAACGTTTTGGAGTATTATAATTTTATAAATAAGAATTTTATAGCTATGTGTTTTTTTTGCAGTTATTATACATATGCTTTGGTACACAACAAGTTATGGAAAGAGAATGTAAAAATCTAGACAAGAATTTAGAAGTTTATTTAGATGATGAAAGAGTAGATTTACCTTCAATAGAAAGTATAGTTATACTTAACATTCCATCATGGGCTGCTGGTGTTGACCTTTGGAATATAGGATTGGAAGGTTTTTCTTCTTTAGTTATTTATCGGTTTAATGGCGCGCGATTTCTCTTATTCATTATAAACAAATTTCATAAAATTGATTAGGCGGACAAAGTGAAGTAGGAGCTCAAAAAATTGATGATCAAAAATTAGAGGTTTGCGCTCTTTACTCATCTTTTCATATGGCTCAATTACAAGTTGGTTATTCTCAACCGCATCGATTGGGACAAGCTAGCGTTGTAAAAGTACGGTATAAAATTTATATATATATATATTTATTATTTTTATATTTATTTTTCAATTTTGTTTAATTAAATTTATTTAACGTTTAAGTGAAATAAAATGATCGAGTTAACAAGTCAAAATACTTTGATGCATACTTAGGTGAAGCTATTGAAATCATGTGCCATACAAATTGACGGAGAACCTTGGTATCAAAATCCTTGTGAGTTTAACATTACTTTCTGCAATCAAGCTTTGATGTTGAAGAACAAACATTATTGAGCCTACCTTTTTACGTGCATTACGGGTATAAAGATGCATTTAGTTATATATACAAAAATATATATATATATATTTAAAAATCAGTATTTACTTGATATTTGAAATAAATGTTGAAAAAGATGTGTTAAAAGAAATCTAGTCGAAACTATTTTAAGAAATAATTTAAAAAACATAATGTTCAAAAATATTAATGTTCGGAATAAATTTCTTGAAAGAAAAGATATAAATGTTGATAAAAATAGATTATAAAATATTAATAAATGTATATAAGGTATGAAGAAAAATTTATTAACGATTTATTATTTATATCCAAAAATTTATAGATCCCTAGAATCATTTCTATAGTTTTTGATTATTTAAAGAAAAGAAAGAAGAAGGATTTATCATCTGCTTATGCGCGCTGTGCGTGCACAGGCGACACAAGCATAGGCACAATCTGTACGAGGTGTCGTGCGTGGTTGAGGCGTCACGTATATACAAAATTATTGTACAATAGTATTTAAATAAAAATAAAATTGAAATGAAGCGTCATCTATAAACTAGATAAAGAAAGATAACACACAAGATGGCTGACTTATCACATTTGCGCATTTCTGATTTTAATTTATCTTATTAAAATATAATAAAAACAAAAAAGCACGTAGCGCCACCTTCAATATGATTCGTTTTGTATATTTACTGCTTTCGCTGTCATTATACATGGGTTCTCAAAATTATTTTGCTAACTTTTCGAGAATGAATACTTTAAAGAGTGAATATTGCATTAGTGAAATTTGATATGCATTTGATATGCATTTTATATGCATTATGTGTAATGCCTGAAAAAGAAGTTCAATATTTAACATGGTTAATTTTACTGAAAGCTATGTTTAGCTTTCAAGGATAACGGAGACTCTGTATTTGGAGGATTACATTTTGTAAGTAAAATATTATTTTGTTTAGAAATATAAGTAATAAATTATAAATAACGTTAAAAAAAAAATAATAATAATAATAAATGACGTTTTGTTTATTATTTCTTATCCTTAGGCTTTAAATTACGTCATTACTTCATTTTTATCTACGCGATGTTCAGAAAAACATTTCTTGTGACATTATGCATAACAAGTTTCTTTTACATTTGTTACGTTCTACGTAAATTAATATATTTCCTTTCAAATACCAATGAAGATCATAAAACTCAACTTCTGTCTACTAAAGGTAATTAATTTGATACAAAAAATGGATTGTTGTTTTAATATTTAATAAATTTAATTGATATATCAAGTAATGTATATATATGTACAAATCTATATTTACAGATGGAAATATAAATTTATCTACGTTATGGTCGTTATTAATAAACTCATGTTTACTAAGCCTTTTCATATTGCAACATTCGTTAATGGCTAATGCTATTGTGAAAGATTTCTTGAAAAAATTACACATTGACGAGATAGAAAGAAGTTTTTATAATACGTGCAGTGCAGCTATTATTTCCTTTTTATTAGACAATTGGCAAATAATACCATGGGTAAAAATTTGGAATATCGATATATCCAATAATAATATATTATGGTCGACATTTATATCTATACATATTCTTGGTTGGTTCATCATATATGGCGGATGTTTGATAATGGATATTTCAGAATTGATTGGTTTCAGACAAGTTTATTATAAGATTACAGCAAGGCCTAATCCTATGAGTAACAAATCTAAAGAATTACAACGATATTATTCACATATGAGACATCCCAGTTTCATTGGTTTTCTCATGATTCTATGGGTACATCCATTTATGAGGTAAAATTTATTTAACCATATCGACATAGATGATAATTATCACATATTGTTTATTATTGAGATTTATAAATAATAATTTCAATTGTTTTTATAGCCTTGACAGATTTTTATTGGCTTCGATACTTACTATTTATATGCTATTAAGGTGGTCTATAGATAAGGAAGATTATCAGTATCATTCTCATGTTTTAAGATGTAAACAGAGAGAATTTATTTATTAATATTTTGATAATATTAAAAATAAAGAATGAGCAAGTGCCTTAAGAACGCTTCAATCTAATAAAAATAGATTTAATATTATTGTATTTAAGCATACGTATTAATATCGTATTAATTGTCTCTGTATTTATATTTATTTATTATAAAACAAAATAAACATTATTGTGATTATGAGAAATAATTGTTATTTTATTAGAATATTAAATTGCGACCCTGTAATGAATTTCATAGATAATTAGTTCGGTATTTCGATTAGTAAAGCTGTTCCTTTCAATATCCAATATGATTGTCGTTGAACTGATGGAAGTAATAGAGGTAAAACAAAGTTCGTACTATGACCTGTTGTAGATAAAACTCCTGCACGTAGACTAGTTTTATATAATGGACAAACGTATCTTAAATCCTGTTCTGGTAACTGTAAAACTGGATTCACGTGTGTAACCGGAAGGCAAGGATGCATTTCACCTATAATATTAATTATAATATAGAATTAGATTCCCATTAAACTATTTATTTTTATAACAAGTTACCTATATTTGCATCAACTAAAATCTTAAATTTAAAATCCCATCTGCCAGCATCGATAAATAGACCATGTATAAACACTCCATCTTCTGGAACTTGTAAGCCCTTATATGCTTGGGGTACCTATAAAATACATTATATATAAATATTAAATTATAATAATATAAATTAAATATTTATATATATTTACTTCTTTATTTGCTTTCCTATGCACAGTTTCTATATCTTCTTGATCTAGAACAACTTCAGTGACTTGAAAATCCAATTTTAATTGATCGATTGGGGTGTTATACTTTCTTGCATAAGTTTGTAATATACCAGTTATGAAACCTTGTGGAAATGATAATCCAGATATCCAAAAAGACAATGGTGTGGAATGTAATAACCACATCTAAGCGTAAAAGGAAAAAGAAAATTGTAGGCTATTTAAATCCACGTTGAAAAAAATCTACCTCTATGAAATCAATACGAAGTTCCAAATTCCTTGTCCAACTTCCTAGGGTTTTTAAAGATGGATATACATTAACATTATGCCACAATTGGGGTACCTAATTTTATTAAATTAATATTTACATATTTTTATTTTTATATTTTCGATACTTATAAATATTATTTATTTATTTAATTATAAAGACTTGCTTGATTATTAATTAAAGCTGTAAAGACGGTTTCAAGTTCCTCTGACATAACAACAAATCCTTTAATAGCTCGTTGTAAATTTTCCATTGAGGCATGTATTTTTGATAAAAGTTTATTATATCTATCTACTTCTTGTAAAAGAACTGTAGTAAAGGACGGTATTCTACCCTTTGCATCTACCTAAAAATTAGAAATATATTGTAAAAGTATTTGTATAATATTTTTATTTATATGTTATGACAACATTTTATTTTTATTTTTATTTTACCGTAAAATGTGAAGAATGACATAATTGAGAATCTATATTTAAATGTATTCTATCCATAATCATATCTGCCATTTCATATGCCAAATCAGTCGTAGATTTACTGTCTGATGCCATACTTTCTTTAGGTTGCGCTTCCATTATAGTATTTATAATAAATTGAGTTTCTTTCAGCTACAATTAATTTTAAAGTTATCATTTACACATATACATACTGATAGAATTATTTTAGTAACTTTATTGTTAATTATGCATTTATGGTTCTCACTCTTACCTGATAAGCTATATTTGCATTTTCGTGCATTCCAAAAATTTCAGAATCCTCAACAATTGGAAAAATATCAACGAAATCAATATATTCTTTAAGTTTTTCATATTTTGGACAGTAATATATACCAGATGTTGAATAAATATAATCTGAAAATATATTTATAAATAAAATATTTTAATGGTTTTTATATAAAATAATTTAATTATTTTTTTTTTCTCAATAATAAATATTTACCAATATCTAAAGTTTTAGGGGAAAAAAATATTTCTAATATCGTTTTTAGAAGACGAAGATCCCAAAAATCTGTTACTCTTCCTCCATATGTAATCTCAGCTAAAATTTATATAAATATATATTTAATATATTAATTGTTTAAAATTTTAAATATACTTGCCTGTTATATATATCAATGCATCCCATGGTATTATACCATTTTGACAAAAAATTTGCAAGTTCAATAAACAACATTCTCGATCGCTATCACTAAATTCGTAAAGTATATTCCACCCTAAGGGACCGAACTTTTTTCTTTCTTGAATAATTCCATGGAAGAAACATATACCAAATATCATTCTACGCCAACTTTCATTCAGAACTGCATATAAACATTAAACAAAAATATGTATAATAATAAATCAAGAAATAATCAAAATCAACAAGAATATAAATAAAAAGATTTTGGAATAATAAATTATTTATGAACCTAATTTATATACGATATAAATAGCCCCTAGCGACATATACGTTCTATACATGTACGTATGTTAAACCCCTGTACATTTAATTTTTAATAATTTATGAAACAAATATCTTTATAAATAAATAATTTAAGAACAAATGAATTGTAACTAATAACCATCGATAGGTTCATAAATAATTTTTTACGATTGCATTAATGAATTACTATATAAGTATTAGGTATATGTATTTTATAAGTCCAATGGGACGAGATATATGTTATCAACTTTAAGCTCCAAAATTTACCACCTAATCTTACATAGCACTTTAAATATTTAATATTATAAGTGCTTTTTCTCTGAAAAACTAATGATACTGACTTTATACTATTTTCCTGGCTTACTAAAGGTATAAAATCGTACCATTATCCTCGAAAAATTCCTCATGCAAATCTAAAAGTGCTCTTTTGAGATTAGCTTTCAATCCTTTTGGCGGTTCATTGGTAACTTTGACTGCATTTTGTAGAATCGAAACTGGAAAGGCATTGCTCGGCATTGAACTTAAAAATAATCGAAAATCTTTATGCAATTCGTTGTCAGGGGTTTCAGATATATCTGCGACTATTTTTTCCAAACTGATCAACCACGAAACAGCCAAGTGACAATTTTGTAAAAATACCCATCTGCCTTCGGTCGTGCCATTTTTAATTAATTTTTCAGCGATTGGACCTTGACCTTGTCCCAATGATATTGAATCAAATTTATCGAAATATCCTATTTCTATAGCGAATCTTTGAAAACCGCTGAATGGGTCGGATCCAGTAGTGAGTACAAATATTAATGGTATTTTATTAGATGTACCTGGAAAACTTGTAAAACGAATGAAAATTATTACGTAATTTTTTATTATTATGACAATGTAGTAAATTAAAAAAAAATGTAAAAAAAAAGAAAATTGATATCTTTGATAAATATTCGTAATTTAAAATCAATGTTTCCAATTTTTTTTCGATTTAGTTCAGTGTCGTAATTACTGGGAAGTATACGAATGTTAATAAATCTAAACAACAGCGTTAACACATTTTATTCATACAGTGAATGAAGACTCGCTGCTGGTGATTCTATAAATTTTGGTCCTAGATGTTTCGATACGTAAGCAGTAAATCCAAAAATAAGAGATTCCTCTTTAAAACATTTTAATAACATCAATTTTTCAATATCACTTAATATATTATTCCAATCGTGCGTTGCTTTAATCACATTTTTAGGATTTAAATTAATTTCCTGAAGATAAAATATGTCAAATTTAGGTAATAAAGGATATTTGTAAGAAAAAATTAATAGCTTTAGATTAATTGAAATAGATTTTTTGTCAACAAAATATATTTTTATAGAAATTAGCAAATAATTTCAAACCTTTGCTTAGTATAGTTTATACAAATGTAAAATAATGAATTACCTCTTCTAAATAATCGAGTTTCAAGTTGATCTTTTTCATAACGTCATCTAAAATATTAGCAAATTTTTCCGAAGTACCAGCAAGATAGTTAATATTGTTCCACATAATATCCGTCAATGTAGGATAATCTGGTTTTTTATTCTGTTAAAATGAATTTATAATAAATGATACCTTGTCAGTTGTTTACCGTTCTTATTCATCAACGTACAACTTTAATCTGACTTCCTCCGCGTAAAAGAAAATTCCATTGTGAATAATTTATAATTCCTGCGTCTAAATGTATCGCTATGTTTACCATAAGACTAAATATTAATTTATGTTTTTCAAAAAGACCACGAGCAACATTAGTATAAATAGCAATTGTGGTATTTCTGTTCAATACAATTAGACGTTCTTGGAGTGTCGTAGTTTTTTCGCTACTTTCTATTACAACATTAAATATCTAAAAATGAATATAAAATACAATCTTCAAAATGTATCTATCAAATAAATAATACATTATGTATTTTGAAAAATTTTATATTGAAAATATCAACCTGATTAAAATATTTTAATGAGAATTGATACATAGGATCAATGTCAGTTAAATCGGCAACAACGAAGTACAAAACTGAACCACGATTGGCAACACTTTCGTATCTGTTTCGTTCGATCGAAATTTTTTCTTCGGTTGCTTCAGTTTCGATTAATCTCGTAGCAATAATAGCTGAGGTTTCTTTGCTTTCGTTAAGAGTTTCTATAAGTTCTTCGTTATCTAAGATATCATCTCCAGATCCATAAAGCAACGTTAAAATTTTATCTTCGATGCTTTGCAATTGTCCTTTGTCAGAATTTATTTTACCAATCAATTCGTTTCTAATTTCTTCAAGATCAGGTCTTTCGAGTCTTACAACGTCGCTGTTTTAACATTCAAACATTTCTTTAACGATTTATAATAAGATTATGAATTTGTTTTTAAATATAGAATACAACCCACGCAAGTAATTGTTCCTGAAGGCCATGGGAAGTAACCGTAAAATTGACTATCGTCACTTTGATACAAATTTCTGGCAAATAATGAGGATTGGCAATTTTTGTTGTTATATATAATCTAAAATTTTCATCATATTCAATATCGCTATCTCCTAATCGTATTAAAGTTCTTCCACCCTATATATATATATATATATATATATACAATAAAATATAATTAATAATTACTAATTCAAAGTAATTTATTAATAACGTATAAGTATATTACTATACGTATCTACCTGTACAAATAATTGTTTAAGTAAAACAGGTTCCAAGCTTGGATCTAACGTTTCGGTTACTTCTTCCAATAAAACAGGTGTCCCAATTCTAATACACGCTTCTAAAATTCTCATAAAATTATGATCCGTTAATTTACATATTTTTATATCATTTTCTTTCTCCATATTTCGTATCCATCTATTAGCCTAACAATAAAAAATAATATAAAGCTTTTTCAAATCGTTACATCGTTACACTTACTAGATTTTTATTTGAAAACTATGAAAAAAAAAATGTAGAAATAAATACACTAATATAAATTTTATTACATGTTTAATGAATTTAACATGACAAAAAGCTTTATTTATAACAAGTGATTAAAATCTTGTTAAATAAATGTATTTCAATTTAAACAATCCTAAATATTAATATAATATATATTAGAATGTTAGATATATTTTAAATTGATTGTTAATTAATCAAAATGAAATGTTTATAATTTAAAAACACGGATTAGAATTTTTGTGTACCGTTCTCTTAGAAATTCACCGTTTGACTGGCTCGTTATCCTTTACAAAACTAAGAAAAACAAAAAAAAAAGCAATTAATTCTTCTATTGATTGTTGTTTATATTTCCTTCCCAAAGTTCATATATGTATGTATAACGGAAATAATACTGAGAAAGTCATATAAACAAAAGTAATTAAAAGAATATTCAACGGCCTTTTATAGAGGACAACGCATCAGTTTAAAGGTGAATCTCGACATGTACGGTACGTAGAATTTATATTTCATATTTTTTTAATTAAAATATACGTTTCCTTTGATAAATAATTTATAAATTAAGATAAATCTAACACAATATTATATAATTACGTAGAAGTATCGATAATAAATTACTTGTTCTTGCGGATCAATCATAAGAGGCCATCTGTTAGCTTGCATAACTATAATTGCATTTTCAGTACTAATTTGATCCCTGGGTAAACCGTGCATATTCCATAAACTAATCTCATATGGATCGGCAAGTATGTTAATCAAATTATAATTAGGAGTTATTTTTATATTTAAATCTCTACTTCTCGATATCCAAATTACCATTAATTCTTCTCTATATATGTTTGTAAATGCACCCAGATAAGCAAGTACACCGGATGCTATCAAAGTATCGCCAGTTATGTTTAATATCTGTTTATCGAATTCCTAAGAGAACGACAAATTTTAATCGTGAATATAAAATCTTTAAAGAAATGTTTAACGACAATTTTGAAAGAGAATTTTTTCATTTTAATTAATTTACATTGTATATTAGGTTGATGAAATAAAAGGGTCAGATTTTTGGCTACGATTCAATAGAAAATATCTGACATTTTTTCCACCAATTAATTATTATAATAATTTACCTCCGTCATACTTTGCCATCGTTGTTTTTCATCACTAAGAGCTGAAGTTAATCTACCAGATCTGTTTAATCTAGCTTCGGCAAGTGCCATTTCGTTTTCCAAATGATTCAAATTATTAACAGCAGCGTCGTATTGTTTTTGCAACAATTGTATTTTTCTCTCAACGTCTGCCAATTCTTTTTGTTTCTCAGCTAAGAGACTCTCGATCGACCATAATTCATTTTGCGCTTCCTTTAATCTAAATGAAATAATTCAAAATCTATCGTTTCTTTCGTTTATCTTCTCTCTTGGTATTCTCGTAACTGACCTTTGTCGTTTAGGTTCAACTACTCTATAAATTTTGGCATAAGCGTCCATTGCTCTAACCCAGACACACATTGACCTACATACTTTACTCTGCTTCGCAACGAGTTCTGGTTTGAAATCAGGATGATTTACATATTGTTTTAAATTTTCTAAAAGTTTGTCACTAATGTCATCTTTAGGATAAGCAATTAATCGATCCAGAAAGTGAATATCGCTTAAAACTAATTTAGCGGTTGGCCAATCGGTCCTATTTAAAAAATATCAACAATTATTAACTTTATTTTCGTTATATATAGACCTTATATATCATTTGAAATAATAATCAGCTTATATAAATATTATACTTTTCTCCTAATAATAAATTTACAGCTTCCATGACAAACCGAACCAGACGTGGAGGTTGATTGAAAACTCTTATCTCGTTAATGTCATTTTTATTAAGAGCTTTTAATGCATTTTCAGCTTCCTCTAAAGCTGGTATCACAGCTTCCAGATCTTGTCTAGCATCAATTTCCAAAGCTGCAGTTTCATCAGCTTTGACCTGAGATATAGTCAAGAGAATCGTATATTAAATATTTAACTAAATACTCGAATTAGATATTTTTCATTAGATAAAATCGTAAACTCTACTTTAGCAGCAGCTTCGTCAGCTGATACAACGTGTTTAACTTTGTCACATTCGATTTGTTCCTTAGCGATCATTTTCACCAATTGCGATACTTCTTCTGTACTATTTTTAAGTTGCGGTGCAAGTATAATCAATTGTTCTTTCATTACGCTTACCATCTCGTTGGTTTCGTGCAATTTCTACGATAGAATGTGATATAAATAAATGATATTTTACATAGACAATAGATTTTTCATTTATTAAATCATTTTTCTTTTTTTTTTTTTTTACATACGTTCAAACCATTCATAATTTTTTTCTTCAACGTTAAAATCTCTTGTTTCTTTTTATGCAAAGTCTTTTCATAGAGTTTCAACAATTCCAAATAACTGCTCGGTGTCGTGTAATATCTTCTACGCATTTCCAAATAATATCTAATCGTTGCATCTTCCACTGTCTATTATAATATCGTATAAATATAACAATGTTCTATATTTAGCACGTTGTTGATTGGTCGTAAATGTTAAAACGTTTATATTCGTTATCGGTATCAATGTGTTAATTAATAGTCAATTATTTACTCTTACCTCGTGCATTAAAACACAAATTGAGCAAAGAGCAGATAACATTTTTTCATTATCAGGTACTATTTTGATTATAAAACTTTCAGCCACCGAAAGAAGAGCGTCTCTTGGCCATTTCGTAAACCAATCGATTGTACAACAATTAACCAATGAAGGAAACATACGACAACGACGTCTATGGAAATATTACAATAAATTTTTTTACCATTTTTACTATTAAAATAATTTATGTTTATAACGATTGTCTGTTATACCTAAATGCATCACCGATAGGACTCATGCATATCATAAGGTGTAAAAAGTTTCTAACTCTTTCGACAAAAAATTGATAAATAGCATCTCTGTCACTCTCATCAATACCATTTTGTTTAGCTGTCGGTCTTGTAGCTATTATAACTTTTTCTAATTCGTCTGCTTCGTATAAGTTTGGAACTTCACCTATAACATACATTCATATATCATAAATTAATATATATATATGAATATGTTTCACAGTTATCAATTTAATTGATTATACTAAAAATATTAATACGTTTAGAAATAGACAATATACTTTATACTCTTATAAAAATTGTTGTTTGCAAGTAAAAGAAACAAATATTTCTATAAAGTATAAAGTATGTTGCTTATTTTAAAATATTAAAAAAATACCGGTATTTAGGGTATTATTAATATCTTCCAAAAATTCTTCCAATACTATCTGCGTGTCTGTGAATAAAAACGTTGCGTGTTGCGCCTCTGTTCCTGGTTTAAAATAAAATTTACGAAGATCCTCGAACCAAGAATTTTTATCATAATTACGAGTAACTTCGATTTGATAACACCTAACAAAATGAAAAAATATCTTATTTTTATATATATATAGTAATTCCTAAAGATAAATATATAGATTTTTTAATATACGCGATCGTACCGATAAGAATTTAAATACGAAGCTAATCTCGTTAAACTTTGTTTTCCCATTCCACCCATTCCAACCAATAATCCATTACCCCTTTCCGATCTAAGAATTCTTGCAAGTCTGCAAACATGTTCTATGGCATCCATAAAGAATATTATTCCTATATCCTGTCCAATACTTAATGAATAATCATCCAAATAATCCTATTAAAGACAATAATACGTTTAACGTATCTGTTATTAATGAACAAAAAATCAAGTATGAAATGGAGCAAAAAAATTGCACATAATTGAATTGAAATTCGTTCCATTTCATATTTGACAACCTAATATTTTCGAAACCTGCAATATTGATTTTATTTTAGTCGTGTCTGTTATTTCTTC
Source organism: Mischocyttarus mexicanus (assembly GCA_023678845.1). Classification (NCBI taxonomy): domain Eukaryota; kingdom Metazoa; phylum Arthropoda; class Insecta; order Hymenoptera; family Vespidae; genus Mischocyttarus; species Mischocyttarus mexicanus. The sequence goes on along the minus strand of JACGTP010000051.1, from coordinate 866,363 downwards.
ATAAATTCGTTGTTCCAATGGTACCCCATAGGACATAAAATCTCCAAAAAGTAAAATTGGAGGTTTTTCGATAACTTTTTCATCCGGCAATGATACAACTTCATCGCCAAATGCATTGAGACAAATATTTGATAAAAGTCTATAAAAGTAATTCTTGTCTTCTGGATTTATCAATCTGTCGTGAAACACGCGTAGACATTCGTGATAAAACAATCTACAATAATAATCGTATAATAAATATTATTTTCAATTTTCAAAATAATTATATATACAAAAATATATATACACCTCAACATTTGTTTAGGTTCTCTGATAACAGACGGATCGACTTGCATCATTCCTTGCACGCATTTTGATAAATCACGCAAGTTGAACACGTAATGACTTTTTTCTGGGGTAGGTAAAAGATCGATTGAAATCTTTTTATACACTTCAACTGTGGCATTTATTATTTTATCTCCGAGATCAATTATTGGTTGTACAAAATCACTGAGAAATCCTCTCATGATAGCTCTTTAGATGAAAATGAAATAGTTTCAAGATTTTATTATTCGATAACAGCATATATGTGTCGGTAATTATGACAGTGGAGATTATTCATTCTCAAATTGAACAGAAATTAATTTTATATAATTCATTTTTTTTTCTATTTTTTGATTTAGTTCCATTATCGTAATTATCGTCACACACATATATATAAGAATCATAATTTTGATTATATATATATACAAACCTAAATATAGATTTAAGAGATTCTTCTGTCGGTGCTGGTATAAATAACATTGCAAAGTGTCTTACGAATCTTGGTGTAAGAGGATTTCTACCACCCCCAGGTGGTGCACAAGCAGCTGTAATTACAACGTCTTCTATATCCTTCCAGAATAATTTCTCACGATCGTATATACCACCATAATCTAAGATTTGTCTATATTTTGATATAAATAAAATATCTTTTATTTCATAATAAATGCAAAATAATATAAAATACAGGCATCCCACGTTTAACACAGATAATGCGTTCCGTGTCGTATCTAAACCGTGCTATACAAGTACTGTGTTAAACGAAGGATACCTGCATATGTAAACAAAATTACCGTAATAATTCAATCGGTGGTTGAGAACCATAAGTATCCAATTTCGGCATATTGATATCATCAACAAAAATGCAAACTCGTTTTCCAATAGGTGCACCCAAAAGTGCTTTCTTTCTTTTTTCTAATTTAAGTTCGAGAATTTCTTGCGTACGCCCGCTGCTAGTTTGGGCAGAGAAAATCAAAGTAATTGGTACCCAAAGATTAGATTCTTGAAGTGTGTTTAATACAATTTTCGTTATTATTGATTTTCCCACTCCTGTTCAATAAACATATTGAATCATTATTTTAATGAACAATATATTTACATTTATATAATATTTTATTATAAAATATTAACCTGTGGCACCGGTGAATAGAACAGGCATGTTAATCATTGTAAGTTTTTGCATTATATAACCATATCTAATCGTGTTGATAGTAGGAACAATAATATCAAAAAATGGTACATTTTTGTCATATTCAAATTTCGGCATTATTTTAACCCACAAATCTAATCTTCGTGTTTGAATGTTCATATAAAGATTCCATAAATCAGCGGCAGGTAATCTGTGTATAAATAAAAATGTGAATTTCATCCAATGAATGGAGTCATTTGTATTTTAAATTAAAGAAATAAAAACAATGTTGTATCGGGTACCGTGCATCTGGATGCTCGTCGAATTGTTCTTTGATAAAAAGTTCAAAAAATTCACGATATGCGTCAACGATATTTCCACCTATCGACCAAAGAAGCGAATAAATGAACGATTGCGTAAGAAATATTTTTAATCGTGATCTTTCTGTCGTCTTGTCGATAACATTTGGCTCGAGTATTATACTTTCCATTATACCACAAGCCATATTAGCTTTACTGATATCAACCTATTTAACAAATAAACTAATAAAATATTTAAACGCGTTTATAAAATGAAATTAGATTAATACTTATTTCAGATAAATTATTTAAAAAACAGACTTGGGCTATAGCATGATCGCAATTTCTTTTGAAAAATATTAATCCATTTTCGAAATATCCTTCGAAAAGATCGATTATTAATTTTTTATATTCCATGATGAATATCTCGTCGGGGAGCTTTTGAACCCATGTCTTTACAAGTGGCAACCATTTTAATTCGGCAGGATCAACATAAACCATTCCTATATTTCAAAGTATAAAGTTGATGGAAAAAAAAAGAAATGTCGGATTTTCCTATTGAATTGTAGCCAAAAATCCGACTTTCTTTTTTCCACCAACCCAATATATTGTCAAATTGTACACTAGTGTTCTACAGTTTACATTATCATAAAAACTAATATTATATTAGAGTAATCAATAATTTATATATACATACCGCATCGACTAACTGTTGCTGGTGAAGCTTGAGCAAGATCCATAACTTCGAAAAGCATATGAACGTATGGGGTAAATTTAATTCTTTCGGAATTAGCGAGACATAACATTTTATTATCGTCAAGTACAGTGTTCATATTTTCAATCCAAATAGCATCGACAGGACCATCACATACAACCCATTGATGATCCTCTGTTTGAAACTACATAAAATTATTTTGTTCATTCGATTAATACAATATCAAATAAAAACTATGTTAATTTATTATTTTTTTATTTTTATTTTACTTAACGGAGCATGCACGACGTATTATAACACCTAATAAACCATCACGCCACTCATTAGTTAATGTATCTACTTCACCATACAATTCACCCAATGTAACTGCTTTTGGATTAAGTATGTACATGTGTACAGGTTGATAATATTGACCTTCTACACCCATTTCATATAAACGCGTATAAGTTTTACATAATGTCTAAAATATCGATTTTTAGTTACACGATTTATTAATATATTTAATCGTAAAAAACAAAAATTACAATGTAATATTCTTACATTAAGAATAGTAGATTTACCCGATCCAGTTGGTCCTACCAACATTACACCATGCCTAACCACCATAGTTTCATGCAACTGAATAGCTTTTTTTACTGTACATTGTTCTGGTTGCATACCATTATCTATCAACGTCTGTTAATAATTAATGAATATTTTTAACATTGTTATTATAATAATATCAATGGTTTGTAATAAATTTGTTACCTTAATTGCTGTTTCTTCGAAAATACCATAATCCTCGGTAGGTATTATAATATCGGGAAATAGATCACTAACGATACCTTGAAAGAGTTTAGCGTCTTCGCTCAAGAATTTAGGAATATTACTGTCCCGTAAAGCTTTTATCAAAACAACGTCTTCCGATTTATCAGGATTATTACGTTTTAATGATCCTGCCATTACTAAAACGCTTTTGACGGCTCTTTATGACAATTACAATTAGTTATATTTATATAAAAAAATTGATATAATATTAATGTAGTATTTATATTATTATGTAAAAGTATTTTTTTAATAATATTTTTATTATATTTCATATATATATAAATATTCTTTTAAATCTAATTAATACCTCATTCCAAAATCATAATGATCTTGTTGCGACAATTGTTCGCTGCATAGCGTATACATCAGTGTCATCTTTTTGGACAACACACCAGACATTTCAAACCCTTCAGAATATAACGTTACTTCGGCAATTAATTCTGTAAAATAATATCTTAATTAATTAAATTAAGCTTGAATTATTAGTTCTCGTAAGATTATTAAAGTCAAGAAACGTGGGCGTAGTTAGTAAAATGGATGGGTGACCTATTCGAAGAAACAAAAATCTCGTTGACTCTGGAAAGGGTGATAAAAATAAAATACGATCTTTTTGGTAGTATTGAATAGGTTTGAGAAGGTGTTTGTAGATGTTTGTAATGATTTGAACTTGTAAAAGGGGAGAGTAAAAAGACTCATAATATGTTTAATTTATTAAACATGTTTATCACACACACAGAGATGTTTATCTTATCTAATTGTAAATTATAAATAATTATTATATTTTTATTACTGTAATCAGGAACCATCATGGCGAATGGTCGGAACAGAGATTTTAAATTATCTGGTAATTCCGTACGTCCAGCGTATCCAGGATTCATAGTAATGAAAGTTGAACATGACATAACTAATTTGATCATACGACCTTCGAACATAAATCTGTAATAGCAAGTTAAACGATGTATATATTCATATTTACGCGTTGAAGGGGAAGAGGAAAAGAAATAAATGATAATTGATTAATAAAACTCACTCGGTAGCTCTGATTAATTTCGCATTTCTTATAGTAATTAATTGTTGAGCTATTACGGAAAGTACCTCGATATCTATTCGATTAAATTCATCGAAACAACACCAAGCACCAGATGTTGCTAATCCAGAAAAAAATCTACCCATAATCTAAACAAATATATTGTAATAAATATTTATTATTTAAAAAAAAAAACAAATGATAAAAAGATCTTTTTTTTCTGATACTTTGTAATCCAATCCTTCGGAACAATTAAAAACAACACATTGAATGGCAAATGCTTTAGCAAGATCTTTAGTAGTTTCTGTTTTACCAGTACCAGCTGGTCCAGCAGGTGCACCACCTAAATAATCAATGTTTTATTAAAACATATTTTTCTTTTCTTAAATAATTTCAAATTATTCAATAAATTTACCCAAGTCTAATTGCAATGCTCCCATTAAACAAAGATAACATTTATCTGTGAGTGGCGTTATTACGAGTCTTCTTGATGCTCCTAAATATTCGTAACCATACAGATATTCCGAATTACTCATTTTTGCTAAACAATTATCGATCTCATCGTCCCAATAATAACGTAATACTTTAACCCAATCAAAACATTTACTGTAATATCGATATTTTCATTACATATTCGTGTTTATATATTATTTAACAAATTTTAATATTTAATATAGATATTTAAATCTTACGTAGAATCGATTTTATTTTCAACCAAAATTGTGATAATATCTCGTGCGTGTACGTCTATGGTAACTAAATTAATTATTACCTCCCGTATTAATTTTGGTAATTCACCTCTAACCATAGCGGCTAGTTGATTAAGGTCCTATAAGTGATTTTAAGATCAATTAATCATACATCAAAGTTAAAGTTTTATTCAAGATCAAATATAGGACGTATATTATTCTACAATACTTAACCGAATAACACTTTTGTTCGAACGATTGCATAGAATTTAAAACATTATCACTTGTATCCAAGATTAGGTGAACATTTCGAGCCCATAATATTTGAGACACCGTTAGTACTATCTGATTACATATAGGAAGGGATTGGTTATAATTAAATTATTTTTATTAAAAATTATATATTTATTATATATATATACAGGTATCCCCCGTTTAACACGGTTAATTCATACCTGGCTATACCAAAACCTTGTTATCTGAATCCTTGAAATAATACAAATCAAGGCAGTACGTTTCGAGTTGTATCGAAACCTGTTTAGTTTAATATCGAAAACGTGTTTTACAAATACCGCGTTAAAAGAGGGATGCCTGTATATAAGGTTATTATAAAGAGATATAATCGGAATTAGAATTGTTTATGTAACACCTGTGAAGGATGAGAGAAAAGGAATAATTCACGTCCTCGTGATTCTAAATCGATGATAGCTGATTTCATTCTCTTCCTTAAAGTTATGAACATGGATTCTTCTACTTTGCCAAGCCAATCTTCTACGTTACCCCTTGCTCGTAAACCCCTACCAAGAGCTACTTTCTCACCCTCGGGCGAGATCATAGCAATAATATCATTGGTAAGAACAGTTGCTATTACTTCACCGTGTTTATCTTCTTTAATCGTTGTTGCAAATTCCAAACGATGTATCGCGTCGAAACATTTTTGCAAATGTATTTGAACGGCATGTGGATTTTTTGTCTACGTTGTATTTATTTCATAATATATATATTTTCATGTTCTCATTTTGAATTAGGTTCAATTCTAATACGCAATGTTGGTTTTATATTTGTTACCTGTGCTAATATCTCCAATAATTCGTCATTAGATAAGAAAAAAAATCTTGGAAACGCTATTCGTTTAATTTCTAAATAAGCTTCTAAACATTTCATCACTTGATCGAGATTATTATTATTCTCAGTTAATTGTTCCAACATACCAGGTTGCATACAAACTTCCATTGCTAGTGGCATCTGAAAATATTATATACGAATAGATATATTAATAAATGCAACGTGTGAAATAGTTTACAATATTTTTCTCGAAATATGATTTATTGATTTATTGTATATATATTGATAATACTTTGGCTGTTCGTCTCATTATATCTTTCCAAGATCTGTCAACTTGTAGAAACAATTTCGCTTCTATGGGTAATTGTCTTTGAATATCAGGTGCTGAAAATATTGCTTCTAAATATAACCATTGTTGTTGACAATATTGCCATGCATCCTATTAAGAAAAATATATTTTTTTTTCAAGATGAAATATTAACTAATTTTCTTATTTGTATAATATATATACCAGAGTTGTTGTAAAAAGATCCAATTGTTTAATCCAATCTTCAACTTTCGGTTTTATCGGTCCAACGTGTCGAGATGCTGCTATTGTTTGTATATTAATATTACTTTCATCCAAGGCCAATTGGATTTCTTCCAAACTTCCCAATATAAAAATATCCTTTGTTTCTTTATAAGGTACTATAATAAACTCCAAATTTTTCCATATATCTTCAACTTTAGTTATCATTCCTTCTAAATTAGCTTCCGAACTAGCTGCAGCTGCAATTTCCATTAATTCGTTCGGATAAAGAAATGCACCGAGATTTTCCAATAAATTCCAAGTTACTGGCTCGTCAGGTTTGAATCTATAATTTAACATTCCTTCGATTTTAATCCAATGGCGTTTTTTCAAAAATGGATTACGCAAATATCCCAATATTGGTAATTTATTTTTAATCAATTCAACGTCTTCCTTAAGTTTTGGTAAAATATTGTTCGAGGGTAAACCCTTTTCCGTTTGGACGATATTTTTTAATATTTGCATAGTTAAAGCTGTAACTTCTTCTATGTTGAGTGTATTAAAGTCGGCAAATTGCCATTGGTCTACTGCATTTGCCCAGGATGTGACACTCTCCCAAAGTAAAGTACGTAATTTCAATTCATTTTTAACGAGATCGATCATTTCAAATCTAGTAACTTCCACCTGCAATAAATATATTATATTATACGAAATATAAAGAATTATATTTTATATAAATCATTTTCATGCTTTAATACTTTAAATGCTCTTTGATGGGATCGATATTCATCTGCAGTAGCCACGCACGCATTCAATCGTTCTGTTAAATCTTTTAACGTTTCTAAACATTCGTCTACATTACTTTCAGCTTCCAATAACCACGTTTGCTGAAATATTGAATATCATCAATGATAGAAGTACCACAATAACAATATTTTTTTTCTATCAAATTAATATATTTTTTTACCATAACTTCGTCGTTTATTTCTGATACTTTATTCGTTAAAGATGTAATATCTTTTTGAAGTTGGGTATTAAACTTTTTTATTAATTTTCCTCGATCCTCTAATCTCTTGTCAACTGCTAAACGCAAAGTAGTAAAATGCACGCTTATTCCCTGTTATAAAAAAAAAAAGAAACATATACATATATATATATATATATATATATATATATATTTTTTTTAAGGATAAAAATATTTTCTTTTTATACCAAATAATTGGCCATATCATCGGGTGGCACGTTTATTTGAAATTCTTCCATCGTATCGTATAACTCTTTAACATAATCAAGTTGACTCTCCATCATATCAACTTTTTGTTGAGCTTTATCAACGAATTGTATATACGATACAAAATCATCCGTTGATACTGGCTCAGATTGTAAATAATTTAAAGATTCAATTGCTTGTGTCAGTAAACCATCCACTCTACTTTTACCAATCCTATAGAAAAAAAATTAATTAATTAATAAAAATATAACATTTGGAAAATTTGTAATACATATTTACATTTACCCTGGCATAACAACTTCAATAACAATTCTTTTGCTTTCAGGTGCTAATGCGATTGCTTTTTTAAAACGTTTTAATTGAATGTAAAATACACCTAAAGGTTGATAATCAACTATTTCATCGATAGTTTTCAATTCATTTTCATAACGAAGACACCATTGACGGAACAAACCACATTGTAGATTATCTCGAATAATGTTTTCGTCGAATTGCATATCTTCCAAATAAAAATCGTGTATAGTTTTGAAACGTTTGCAATAACGTTTGACTGAATTAATATTATCGTTCAAAATTCTCGATAATTCTTCTTTTAATTGTTCCAATGATTTATCCATGCTCAGAACGGTAAGAATTTCCGGTGGTTCACCGCAAATCTTTTTTTCTATCTTACGATTTATCATTGGCCTCGTATAGAAAAGATAATCAAAATGATTTTTAAAATAGTTTTAACTTTGATTAATGGATTTAATCTAAAATTCATTTTAGAGAGTTTACCTGGTGAAAGGATAAAAAAACGGATCGGATAGTAACGGTTTGATAGCGTGCAAATTTTCTTCCCATGTTATTCTTAATGTTTTAAACATTTGTTTAAATATATTTTCTGACGGATCCATAACTATTCCATCCTTTACGGATATTAATAAATCTATGATAAAATATGGTTCCTAGGAAAGAATTAAAACCAAATTTTTTATTATTATTCAAATATTATATATTCAGTTGTCAAGTATTAAATGGAGCAAAAAATGCACATAATTGAATTGAAATTTGCTCCATTTCATATTTTACAACCTAATATATGTTATTATCTTCCAGAAATGGGCAATATACACGGTTGGTAATATTGATCAACGATAGATAATAAGTTCTACAAATATATATTAATCCCTATTATTTATTATCAGAGGCTAAATAAATTAAATATTAATAAACAGCATTAATTAGAAATGTTATCGACTGTGTATAAAGGGTTGCTCCTTTTCAGGTGCTACACGAAAAATATAAATAACTTTAAATCAAATAATAAACATATTAATATATATATATTAATAGAAGTTAAGAATAACTTTATGTGTATTAAATATATTTAATTTGTAATAAATATTAAAATACCTGAGTACGAGGCAAAGGAGATTCTAATACAACATCGATTAAATTATTTTCTAAAGATTCATCATCGGGTAGATAAATTGTATGACTTTTAAATACATCTACAAGACTTTTGTAGGTATTAAACAAAAGATCTTGCATCATGTTCGTTTGTATGAAATCTATGAGATGAATAAAACTGCAAAAATATATAAACGAAAATAAGTTAAAAAATTTGTTATGCATCGAATTAAATCATGTTATTAATATCGTGTTGTTTTTTTTTTTGATATACCAAGAAAGACGATAACATTTGTCACGTTTTTGTGCTTGTTCAATGTAACTCATCTTCAGAATACCATCCTTCGGCATTTTAAATTTCATTCCGGTAAACGGGACTGCAAACAAAAGAAAATTATATTACAAACAAATATTTAGTTATATATATGTATAAAATATTACTCAGTTTTCCATATGCAGTTTGTTCTATTGTAATATTAGAATCGTCAGTAGTGTAACCAGCTTCAAGAAGTGCTTTCAAACAGGCATTGTTCACGATATCCTTTGTCAAACTTCTAAATTCGTCTAATTTGTTACGAAGATCTTCTAGTTTTTTAAACTATTTATATTATTATTAGTTATTGTTAAATAAATTTTTTGTTTCTCTACTTTGTACAGAAAATATAGATTCTTCTATTTAGAGAGAAAAAAACAAACTATTTACCTGCATTTCTGTAAAATCAAAGAGAGTCAATTTCTCAATGACAGTGACATCGTGAAAACTTAAATTAAGAAACACAAAACACATTGCTTTGATTTCAAGTAACGCTTTGCTAAGTATCGGATCCGATATAAAAAGATTTTCTTCGATGAATTTACTGACTTTCTTAAACTTTCCAACAGTTATTTGCTTTCTCCATATATAAAATGCTTTCCACATACGAAAAGTTACAAAAGTTTTTATCTGAAAGTACAATAAAATAATCATCGTATAATATTTATTATATATAAGAGGTAATTATTACAGCGGACTAACGATAAATAAATAATTGTAATAAATATAAAAAAATAAATCACATAAAATAAATTGTTTAACTTTTATGTTAGACCACTGTCATAATTATCGACACAGACAAAATGTTGATAGATTTTTAATAAACAATATTTAATATAGTACTTTCATTAATTTCATATAAAACACGTATTCTCTTTTCCATAATTCAATTGGTGTAAAAGTAACTTCTTCAAGACTGTATTGTGTTACACCATCTGTACTAATAGTCAAATATGCATTACCAGTTTCTTTATATTCAACAACCCTGTAATTGCAATTGATTGATTATAAAAATGATTTTAAAAATATATAACATCTTTGCATTGAAATAATTTCAATGTATTTTTATTTGTATTTTTACTTTAAAGCGTATGGTGTAAAATATTCGGAGGAATAATCAACAGCATATATCATGTAATAGAATACATGTTCTGGATCGTTTCGCAATCGTTCAATCAATTCCAATTGATTTATTATAATTGGTGGTTGTGATTTAGATTTATAATACGATTCATCGATTATTGAACTTTTAGGCTTTACTTGTACTGTTAAAACAATGATTAATCTTATTTTATTTGATTATATTTTTTCAATATTTCCTATTATATTAAATACCAAAATCTTACTTATACGGTTTTTGGTTTTTACTTCATTCGTTATTTGCAATTGCGAAATACTTGGTTTTAATATTCTTTTAGTAATCTCTTCTTGTTGTTTAGCAAATCCTGTCTACAATATTAGGTATTACCTAATTTTATTTATAATCAATTTAATTATAAAATTCACAATAAACTCACCAATGGTTCGCGGATTTGTTCTTTGCTTTCTATTTTTTCGAGTACTTTCTTATGGGGTATGTAATATAATATTTCATCCGGATCGCTAAAGTATAACGTATTCTTTAAAAGATACATATATTATTTGAATACCATACAAGAAACCATAAATTTTTATTTTAATTAGATCACATTAGTTCTTTTTTATTTTTTTACCTTTTGCAAAATTTCGCTGAAACTTGACAAATTCTAGAAGCAAGTACGTCGTTAATATTTTTATTATTATTTTTCGAATATTTTATAATTGTTTCTTCATCGGTGTCTTTAAAATCAGAATAAATATTCGAAATTTCAGAATCACTTATTTCTTCTTCTTCTTCTTCTTCTTCTTTCATTTTAATTTTTTATTTCTTTTTATTATTATCTACAATCAAGAGTTTTTAATGAAAAATAAATTATATAATACAATCACTGCTTGGATACTTAAAATTCATTCAACACGGAGATGTGCAATGAATTATTATTATTATTATTATTATTATTATTATTATTATGATTTTTGTGACCTATCGATCAAACAAATAAATTTATTTTTTACCTAGGTGATTTTATTCGAATCAATACGAAGGTTTATACGAATAGATTAATCAGATAATATTAGATAATATTATCTGCATTACCGACGTACAATAATCTCATCATAATTAAAAACGAATGTATTTTATCTTCCAAAAAAAAAAAGGAAAGGATTAATTTAAAAAAAGAAAAAAAAAAGAAGAAGCAACACATCGAATATAGAAATACAAATATTACCGACATAGTAGTGTACTATGACAAGTATGTATTGAGAATATGAATGGGTAGATGGTGTTGAGTATCAAAAATACACACATACATCTCTGAAAGTGGTGATGAAAAGTTGATCGTTTGTTGTTGTTTCAACAGTGGAGATTTATAATTAACCCACGCATTATCAAATAAAATGTATTTAAAATTATATTGTGCTCTTTTTTTATTAGTCAATTAATAATATATATCATTTAATTAAATTACTTTATAAGAAACAAAAAATCACATATTTTTTCGTTAGTTCATTTTATTCGGCATAGGACGTGACCGATGTATCGACAAAAGGACGTGTCGATCCTTTCGCGAATTTTAATCTTTGTGGATCATTTCGTTGATGAGATAAACTTCAACTATACATATTGTAGATATATATTTCCATTTTTGTATTATATTTCATTATGAATAGCGTTATGAAGATCGAGGAACGTGAACGTCAAGGAGCTAGTACGAGTTTGAAAAAAGATGATACATCTTTAACAGTGTCAATAACAGAACAATGTACTGAAATAAAACCTGTAATGGACTCTAAAAATTCACAAATTCGTATTGTTCGTGGTACTAAAAGATTTAAAGTAGATAATACAGATTGTACTAATTGTAGTGAAAAAAAAGGTTAGCTTTGTTTCATGTTTTTAAATTGATTTTATTTATTAATTACATTTAATACACGTTTACTATTATATGTATAATATATATATTTAATATAATATATATATATTTACTATTATATGTATAATATATATATTTAATATAATATATATATATATATTTACTATTATATATATAATATATATATTTACTATTATATATATATTCGTTTAGAAATCATTTAAGATTTATATATTATAATGTTTTTAAGAATTACCTTTAATAAAACTTTAGATATCAAGGAAGATGACAATGCGGAAGCAAAAGTTAGGTCTCTAAAGCGGTCTTGTGAATTGTGGTCGATGGAAGATAAGAATACTTTTTTTAAAGCGCTTAATGAATATGGCAAAGATTTTGATGCTTTACAAAACTTTTTTCAAATTCAAGGAAAGAGAAAAGGTCTTTCAGATATAATGATTAAGAACAAAGAACAAATAAGGCATTTTTATTACCGAACATGGTTGAAAATATCAAAGCATCTTAAATTTTCAGAAGGTTAGCACGCGTTGTCTTATTTAACTATTTTCTTTTGAACTTAATGCGAAGAAGATATATGAGTACCGGTACAAATATAGAAGAGAATATGATATTTAAATTACAGATGTTAAGAAAACATCACAAGAGTTGTACGGTTTAATAAATTACGGTGAACTAAGGAGAAAGTTGCCACGCATACATGATAAGGTACATTTAAAATTAAACGAATTGATCTATTGGGGATCTACACAAGTGAGACTGCGTGGGAAAACTATGAGGATAAAGACACCGATATGCAAAGTTTTAAGAAAATTGAACCAGTTGGAAGGTGAGTACGATACACTCACCGTTATCTTTAAATTGAATGCATGCCGAAGTAATAATTGATAACCACAGCATACTGCGTAGTCCTATACGCTGTACTGAGTACGTATTACATATAAGAACAGAAATTTAGTTATTATATTGTTTGCATGAACTGACTTGGTAAAGCTGTGTGTATACTTATATATGGATAATTGAATAATCAAAAACAAATTCCCCCCCTCTATGATAAAAAAACACAAAATGAATATATATTAAATAAAATATTGAGTAAAAGCTTATGACTGTAATTGTTTTAAAAAGAAACTGATCATGCATTGTGTGAATATGTTTACTTTTTAAATTAGTATTAACATCTATGATAGTAGCCATGATATATTTGCACCGTAGTGGATTTACATAAAACTTGGTAGCACTTTAAATAATCAGTTGCTTAAGTGTAAATATGATATTACTTTCATATGCATATCATTTTGAAGAGAAATTCTCAAAGTTAGTAGTATATTACATTAGTTTATGAAAATTTGATGTAGAATCCATTTGATAAATGTCCACATGGTAATCTAACTTTTGCTATATCTTTTCTAACATGTCACTTGTTTGAGTTCCTTTATATCAGATGACAGAAACGGTACGTACATGCGATTCTTCATAATATATTCCTATAAAAAACAGTTGATATACAGTCAAATTGGCGTCATGAAAAATTTGTCCCTTTATTTATCATATCCTATCAAATGCGAATGTATTTTTTTTATAATTATATGCACAAAACGTTAATAAGAAAATGGTGGATGAGATATCAACCATTGCTGCAACATGTCCAAGTATGAATGGTTCCTGTTACATTGGTCTGGAAGTGTGAATAAAACTCTGTTAAAATTACATCCTAAATAATGCACATAGAGAATATTCACTTTCGAAAAATAATGCTGACATTGAATGATCTGTTGAGATAAAATAATTAGTAAATATAACAAAAACTTTAAGAATTCTTTTTTTTTCTTCAAAGGGATATGCATTTTAGGGTGATGTCGTATTTAGTTCTTGTGCAATGTGAACCATTTACAGTATTATTAGAATTTATGTAAATTTTTCATTGCGTTTCAATGAGATAATAGATAAAAAGGTAGAAATGTTTGGACAAAGGAAATAATTAACGATCCTTTGTCTTTTGACAGTCGAAGGGCAAAAAACAAAATAATAATGAAATATTTAATAAATATAAATATTTGATGCACCTTTTTACTTTTATCCTTAATCGCCGATCTATCCTAGCAACCGATCCTTATCCATACCTACTGCAAGTTATCCCGGATTGAAGAGAATAAATGTAAGAAGATCATCGATTTCGTAGATTGGCAGGAAGAAATAAAGCTTCCCTCAAGGGTGACTGTAGAATTAAGGCCTCGCAATAACATGGCATGGTGGAAGGTACAGGCATCTGCCATGAATCCAAGGGTACGTACCCTTCTCCCTATACAAAGACGTCTCTCTAATTTGCTAATATTCTTGCAACAACGATGGCAACCCTCGAAATACAGAACCGTATCCTTTCTATTTTCTTATCAACGATTTTTCCGATTATTATTATTAATCATGATTAGAGAGAACATTGCTAGATATCATAATTGTTACAATAAAAGATAAAAGTATCTCCTTTTGGTAAATGAGAATGAATCCTTAAATAAAAATATCTTTTAATAGTATATCAACACTTTGAACGTAAACCTAGAGGATACAAAAGATGTTGATCTTTTGCGCGTAGCCCCTACAGAAGGTTGTAAAATTGCTTTGCCTAAAGTGAATTTAGGCGAATATTTGACGAGTAATAGCGTTAGTCTAAACTCTTACGAAAAACGTCTAGGATTGAAAAGTTCGCGAACCGAGTTGTTGGGTGCAGTACAATACTTGAAGGGTGTCAGTAAAAGAGGAATAAAAAGATACAGGTCGGACAAGAGATGTTTAGAGAGGACAACGAGCGATCAGTGTACAACTAACGATAACAATAGCGACAATGATCTTGCCGATTCAGCTGGAAGTGTATACGACAAATCCGCGATTCTAAATAATGAAAAGAAATCTTCTGTAGAACAGGCAACCGAACCAAATAGATTTCCAGGTAGAGAAACTGTTGACAGGATTCGTAGAGGCTGGAATATCGAGGAAGCTAATACGATGACGATGGGTGATCTATTTCTTATGGTACTGATTAAAACAACAATAATTCACTTAATTCCTTTCCCAGGCTTATTTTCCTTCGATTTAATTCTTCCCCTTTTCGCTAAATTTTTTCTATTTGTTCGTATTGTTTTTCCTTTGACCCTTCAGTGATTTATTCCTATGATCAGATGCGTTTTAGTCGTATTTCATAATCGATTACTTTTAATTGTACGTTTTTATTTCGATTAATTGCACATACGCGATAACATAAAATTTAAATGAAAATCAAGACAATATAGATTTAAATAGCCTGATTATCAAAAAATCATTGAAGAGTTTAATATACGTAATTCGATTAAACTCGTTAGAAAAAAAAAGTATCCTTTCTAATTTACCAAACTCGACAGTTTGGACGCGAATCAAAAATAACTTTAGAATATTGGTGGGACTCACAACAACAACAACAACAGCAACAACCATGGAGAGAACACACAGAAGAAACTTCATTAGGAGTTACGCAAGATGATAGTCTTTGTTTGGCGTTGCAAAAACTTTTGTCTTTAGCAAAACACAATTATGGAATGAATAAAGTAAGAAATGTTATAATCATTTTTGATATCTCCCCATTCAATTAAAGTTAAATGAATAATTTAAATTCAAAGATACTTCTCTCTTTCTCTTTCTTTCCTTCTTTCTTTCTTTCTTTCTTTCTTTCAAATTCTCTTTGTATAGGTCTACGATAATGCGTCAGGAAGTAATGAGACTGTGATCTCGTCGCGAGTACTTTCGAGTAAAGAGTCGGCTTTTAGGAGACCACTGATACCACAAACTTATCACAAAATCGGAGCACCTGATGCTTTTAAAACACAACTCGACGTAAGTTCCTTACCTTACTCCATTGCCTTTTTCAGGCTCTATTCTCTTACGTTAAATCCTTGAATATACAATATCTTTGACATTTCTTCTTTTTTGTTTCTTTTCTCTCTCTCTTTCTCTCCCTCTCTTTTTCTCTCTCTCTTACTATCTTCATGTAGAAATTTAAAACGCGTTTCTGTAAGAGAGGCAGAACAGTCAGGCAAAAGAATCTTATAGTTCAGAGGGTATTACCGATAACACTTAATGGCAACGTTCAATCGGAAAATGTGATTTTGCCAGATACACCGACGACCAGTCAAAGTAATAATAATAGTAATAATAATAGTAATAACAATAATCATAACAATCAATCGGCGGATGGGAGCGTTATACAGGATGATAAAATAACAGAGATAGAAGACCAAAGAAATAAGCATTTCTTACCGATGGATGACATCGTACCGGAATCTGATCCGAAACCAACTAATTCTATTATAACTAGTGCTACCCAAATACTTAAAGAAGGTGGATGGTTGAACAGCGAGGTCAGTATTCATATATTAATAATCGAAATATTTTAACATGATCGGAAATACATCATATGGTTTTATTTACCCCCCCACGAGACATGTATTATAAATACATTATGCAATGTATAATACTTGTACAGTTTTTTTTTGTCTATCTCTCTTTCTCTCTCGTAAAAATCATAAAAATTTGACAAAGATCGAAGTTCGTGGTCAAGTGAAAGTCAGTAATAAATTATGAAACTTCGATGGGTTACTTTGAGAATCGAAATTTGCATTTATTTGATTTTAAATGTCGATAATATTTAGATTTCCTGAGGCTATGCTTAAAAATCCTTTTTCTCAGCAAATATATATGAGTACATATATATAGTCTTTTAAAATTAATAGTTTTTCGATATACACAGGTTTTTTATTTTTTTTGTAAAGAATGTTCAGCTCTATATTAAACCTATGCAATTAAAATATATGATTCTATTTAAAAAAACACATTTGACCTAGATATGTCTTTTACGCGATTACATAAAAAAAAAAAAATAACAATTATTACTGTCATATTATAGCTCCCTTCCGTGTCGTATGACCTTAGTAAAATAATTTTAAGTTTTACGTGTCTCTAAAAAAGAACGGAAATATTCAAGGTGATCAAAGTTATTACCTCTCCTTATATTTGTCGATAATTTTGAAAAATGGGACGAGTCCAAAAATTGCTAAAAAAGAATATTCATATTTTATGATTTATTTTATGATATAAATCATTTTCGCGTTTTTTAGAAAAATAAATCGTAAAATGAATGTTATATTTTTCGAAATTTTTAAATTACTTTCATAGTTAACTGTGTGGCACGTACGTGTAGCATATTAGTGAGATGTACATAGAATTTAGATTATTTTTATCAGATTGTTAGTTTATGATTTTATTGAAACGATTTCAGGTCGCCGATTTTTCGTTAAGTAGCTTTTTAGGGCAGCTAGAATCACCGTTAAAAGCCTCTCATAGAAGTCAAGTTGGAGGACATACCGTCGAGGACGTTCGACCCTCTTCAGACGTAATTACGATTATATGAAATAAAATGTGGAACTTATGTGTTGTGTTTCTATTGAAAGATAAATTAATTCCTGATCACGTATCGGTTTTTTTTAGGTCGTATCGCACATGCAATGTTTGATGGCCGAAAACAGCGTTGACTATATGGCAAGATTTGCCAATCTTGCATCGCAAATTGCGGATGATGAGCATAAAGCGCAAATATTGTAATGGAAATTATAAATGGTACCTGACTTGACAACTTAATTTTATGTTAATGGCTTTAATCATTGATATTCTCAGATTTTTATAAATATGTGTGTAAGTGTAATTATATATTATTGTAAGTATATATATATATACGTATGTCTCTAATCGTGAAAAAGCATAATAAATGTTATTTATTCCATTTTTAATTTTTTCTACGGTTGATCATTATATCGCGTTCTCTATTTTTTTTTTTTTTATTCTTCTTAATTATTTTAAATTACTATCTACTTTTTCCTCATATTTTATTAATATAATGAAAAATTCATAATTGTATGGATACACTTTTTACTAATATACCTATTTTTGATCGAGTTGATAATTATAACGATGGACTAATTAAATAAAAAGGAAAAAAAAAATTAACAAAATTTATTTTATCAATTATAAATAATTGTAATATATATAAATAATGTAATCAATTTTTATTTAAAATGTATTAAAATGTGTATAATTCTTTTTTAATTTAAAATGTTTAGTCATAATTAATAGCACCGTAAAGAATTGTAAAGAGAAATAAATAATAAAGTGAATAAGTAATAATTTTACTACAACTACTACTACTACTACTTTCGATTCAATTAATACACGTAAATAAAATATTGTGAGATCTATTCTCAACGAAAGACAACTTTTTAAAGTTCTTTGATTATAAAAAAAAAAAGATATGAAAATTTATGAATAAAACCAAATTTGTGAAAATTTAATAAAAAAATCTTTGCTTAGTCATCATTGAATTGAGGGTGACAAGATGTATCGAGTACGGTTTAGTCCGTTCCAAATAGGCTTTTCACGGGTCTCGATACATCCCGTCAACTTCTTACCTTTCACTTTGCTGGATGCTGATCTTTCCAAACGCTTCAGAAATGCTTCGCTAAGGCTCGTCAGAACTTGATACAGATCTTATTGTTAAAACTACGAGATTTCTCTACGTGCGTGTACAGTAGCATCCTACTTACACATACTTACAACCCGTACATACACACCTGCATAGAGAGAATATCTGCACATGTACACACAAATGAAAATAAATACGTAACCCGTTGAACGTAAAAAAAAAAAAATGTTGCATTGCAGTTGCATCGATGCCAAGCTCTCTCGATGGGATTTATTTAAATTTCAATAAAATCGAACGCACGATTTTTCCTTTCTTTCTTTTTTTTTCGTTTAGATAAGGGCTGCGCGCACTCGCTGGTTTTTTTTCTTCTTCTTTTTTTTTTTTTTTTATTTATTTAACGTTTATCGCATATTCACAGAATCGATTATTCTTTTAATAGACTTTTCGAACACGATCAATTTGTTATAAATTTAGAATGAAAATTGGGTCACTTTAGGATTACGATTCAATGATTACGACAGGTCCTTTTTTTTTTTTTATTATTCGCGATATTCGCACGATACGATGAAAGTGCGAACCATATATAAGTATAGTCTATCTCTCTTTTGCAGAGCAAATAGATTTCTGATCAAATTACTCTAAATTAAAAGGCTTTACAACTAAGTCACTTATAGGACATAGTTAAAAGTTTATTCGTTTGTTAAGAGAATTGGTCCATGGAATTATTGGATACTTTCTCATGAAAGTTCACTTTCACGTTTTTAAGCTACCTTCGAGAATAAGAGGGGGTGTTTTTTTTTTTATGAGATCGAACGATAGCCCAAATCGAACAATGTCTTTAACGGCTTAACTTTCATCAACTTTCATCAACTTTCATTATTTTTTTCTTTGATAAGGGAAGAAGAAAAATAATCATAATAATACAAAAGAGAAAAAAAATGAAAAAGGAAAAGAAGAAAATTAACGAGATCGATTTCGATGATGTATTTTATCTTAAACTAACACCAACAACAACAACAACAATAATAATAGTAATAAAAAAATAATGAGAAAAATGTCTAGGAAAAAATGATATTTTTTAGAAAATTTATATAGAAAGAGTATAGAAAAGGAATATGCAACAACAACAACAATAAAAATAATAATAATAATAACGTTAAAAGTAAGAACAAGCTTCGAATCCTTTATAAATTTAAGAAAATATGAAAATGCGAATATAAAATTCGGTCGAGAAAGGTGCAAATAATGTATGTCGAGAAAGAAAATTAAAAAGGTGAGCAAAGAAGGAAAAGAGGAAGAGGAAAATAAAATAATAGAAAGAGGAAAGTGAAATGAAAATAAAAAGGAAAAGAAATAGGGAAGTGGGGGGTGTTATCGTCGAGAGATTTTCCTTATCTCAGTTTTATGATCGAAGGAAGAAGACGAAGAAGAAGACGACGACGACAACGAGGTACCAGCAGCAGCAGCAGTAGTAGTTCATCTCGAATACGTGCCAAGGCATAGCAAAAAAAAAAAAAGAAAGAAAGAAAGAAAGGAGATGAGTATGAACGATTGAAGGAAAGAAGGAAGGAACAAAGTGCGCGAAGCTTAGAAGACCGATCTGCGCAAGCACAGGTGGTGCAAGTTCGAGGGTATAAAGAGACGAAGCACGATCTGTTGGTGCGCATTTTGTGCTTCATGTGTTCGTTATTCGGATCGTATTTATTGTTTTATTAGATATCTGAGATCTAATCGAGTTATTTATCCAATATACTTTACTTCCCTTCTCTTTTATTTGATCTAATCGAATCTTGCTAACTCTATTATTCATTTTGTCGTCCTCATTGTCTCGTTCGAAAATTACTTCGAAATTCGTTCGTTGAACTTTACGCGTATTATTAATGCTATACTGATTTTTGGATTTTTAAATTCAATATTAGAAAAAAAAAACAAAACCAAAAAAAAGATCTAAGCCGCGTGTGAGAATCTTCCACCTGCAAACACTTCGAATTTTTCTTCATCTTCTTCATCTTCTTCTTCTTCTTTGTGGTGAGTACGTCAAATTTTTGTTAACTAATTCTTTATTATTATTTTTATTAGGACGAAAAGAAAGATGTTATTTTTAATAATAATAATTAGTAAATATAACAATAGGATAAAAGGGGGATGAGAAAATATATAATAACATATTAAGTGTTCAATCATTTTATATTCTCAACTAATCTAATTAAATTTTCTACGATAATGTGGTTTGTCTTACCCACTTTATGTATCCAGAAGAGAAATAATAAAATTGATGGGTTACCTTCCGATGTTACCACAAAAAAAAAAAGAAAAGATAGAAAAAACAAAACGAATTTCCTTGATCATTTTCGTTAAAGAATATAACGCTCTTTATGACGGTGGTGGTCCCTTTGATCCACTTTTAGATAATACTCTGATCACTTTTAAAAATATCCCAATTTTTAATTAATGTTGTTGCAAGTAAAAATTTATATATAAAAAAAAATAACACTCTAATAAAGATATACGATATTTTTTTGTGTATTCTTCTATAATAAGAAAGAAATTAAAAATAGGTTTTTAAAAAAGGAAAAAAAAAAGAAAACATTTCTTTACATGAAATATGTTGAATTTACAAAATGATTTCATTAACAAATTAATTAATGTATTCTTTTTCTTCTTCTTCTTCTTCGTTATTAAATTATTATCCCTAATTGTAGATTAATATTGTCTTCGGAGATATGGGATAAGAGAAAATAATAAAGTAACATTTAAAACAACGTCATACTACGGTCAAGTAATAATTATTAATGTATGATTGGTTCTCGTACTACGATTAGATTCGATTGAATCGACCCGATAACATCTTCTACATTAGATATGAACTCGTAATGCAGTAATTAATCTCTCTTTAGTCACATCGTTGATTCACCAACGACGAAGAAGACTATGATGATGATCAATCATTTGTCTTATTGATTATCTTATTTTTTTATTTTTTCTCTTCTTATTTTTCTTTTTCTTAATTTGTTTGTATTTACCCGATCACTTTTTGTCAAGAATTATTTTTTCTTGATTAAGAAAATGATCCTCATCTTTAAAAGATCTTCAATTATATTTTCTTCATCTGCCACAAAGATCCACTGGCAAGTAAATTGGATAATTGAATTTCGAGATATAATAACGATTGACACTTTTTTTTTTTTGTGTAGCAATTCATCTCGCAGTTTCTTTAAACGTCATTCGCGTGCGCGTATCGACCATTGAGAAACACGCTATTTGGTTTACCACAAAAGTATTTCGATAATTTATCCTTAAAGAGAGTTGTGGACAAAATTATTAAAGGACTCGTTTTAAGATCAACGAGATAGGTATTAAAGTTAAAAAAAAGAATGAATGGGGTTTTGTTTTAATGGAATTCGAATACTATTTGATACTCGGAGATATATTTCAATACGACGAGTACAAATTGAAAAGATTAAATAAAACTTTTCCCTTTTTTTTATCCAGGCAATTTTTCAAACTTATTTTAAGGTGAAAACGATAAGCACGCAGAAGTTAACAAGAAAAATGGCACTTTAATTATGGTGGAATTGAAGAGTTTGAGAAAACGATACTCGATATTATTGGGATGAGTAAAAATCGAAAGATAACTAACTTTTCCTTTTATCCGGTCAATTTTTAAAACTTATCCTCTTACGAGAATAGATAGACGTCAAAGCTAAAAAAAAAAAAGAACGATTCTTTCGTTATGAGAGGAAGGGGATATTAAAAATGAACAAGTATAATAAAAAAAAAAAAAATATCATAGAATTTAATTTTAGTTTACCTTCGTGACCCTCGTCTCTGAAAGGTTCTTTAAAATAAATGACAAGGGTCATCATCGGTGGGTTCAATCATCTTATGGATTATTTTGGCAATGATTAAAAATAAAAAACCGAACGATAAATTCTTTTTTGTGTTTCTATTTTCTTTTTCTTATTTTTCTTTTTTACATTTTCCTATCGTCGTAAATATGTAATTGAGAAGAAAAGAAGATTATTGTCTTTATTTATACGGATTATTGGACACAATAAATCAAAGCTTTCAAGAGGAGGAATAGGGAAAGAGTAAAAAAAAAAGATCAGATCCTTTTCTATCATTCTTCATCGGTTATGTTTATTCTATGTCTTGGGAATACGCACCCTCTTCTAAAGAAGATCATAATGTTACGTCAATGTTATTCCACAAATCTTAGGAAAAACTTATCGAATAAACTCAACTAGGGATACATGTGGATTTTTGATAGGTTCAAATCTTTGATGCGTTCATATCGTTGAGAATAATAAACGATTTATTTATGGTTGATGATGATTGAAGAAAGAAAGAGAGAGAGAAAGATTCAATATCTCTTTTTCATAATAGAATTTCAAATATCTTTTTCATAATAAGACCTTTCACATCGTCAATAAGAAAAATGGATTGTCCTTGTACCTTTTATAACCATCTAGTACTATCATTTTATTGACATAAGATCATCATTTAAACTAGAACTATGAAAATTAATCAAAATGATTGATTGATTTAAAGTAAAAGGGATTTCTTTCTTATTTTGAAGAGCAAATTAATAAAAATTCGAATAAATGTTTAATATAATAATTAATTTTTATTGTACAATTAAATAATTAAAATTAGTACCACTATTAGCATGATAACGAGACAAACGTAATGCAATTATTCTTGTACACTTCGGTCTAACAAAATTAATAAAGAAAAGAAAAGTAAAAATCAGTATAACGATACAGAAAAACAAACAACAATCGAGTTAGATTGTAAATTCTATTCGAGGAAATAATCGAATATTTACCTCGAAGATCTAATCACAATTTTTCGATTCATTAATACAAACAAAGCTTTTAAATAAAACTATAACGAGAGGATATAATAATTACTGCGGTTAATAGTACGAGATTAAGATTTCATCCAGAAGTGTATCAACATCCTAGATAATATCTTATTTTCTCGTGGTGTTACCAAAACGGGGAGGGGTAGATGGCTTTGTGAATGTTATGACCGGGTTTTATCAGGTATTGGTTGGAATTAAATGGAACTGCAGTAATAAAGCATCATTCTGGTTGGCCTTAAACGCTTGAGCACTTACCAATTTTATTGTCTCGTTAACTATGAGGTAGAAGTGACTACTGAATTTCAAAGATAATCTCTCTCTCTCTTTCTGTATTTTCCTATGATAGGATACACCTAACGACATGCAGTTTACGATCAACGCATAACCGATTGACTCTATCATATAAGGAATAAAGTAAATCGATAAATAAATAAATAAATAAATAAATAAATAAATAAATAAGAAAAGTCCGATATTAAACCAATATTATCTAAGCTGACCCTCTGTCCTCCTGACCTTTTCTCAATTACGAAAAAAAAAAAAAAAAGAAAAGTCAACCTTGCCAATGATGATAAAGGACCTAATGACGACGCACACACACACACACACACATATTCTTCTACGTATTTCACGACGTTTTACCATATGACATCATAATGACGATTAGAAGAATATAAGATTAACTTGGCAGCTATTATATTATATCATGCACAAAGTTAATCCAATCAAGCCTTACAATAAGCGATCCAGAACGTCAAATTGATAGTAATCCTCCATGTGTGTGTCTGTCTGTATGCATGTGTGGTGCATGCGTGGCCTAAATCTGATATTAAATTATAACAATCGAGAAATGTTCCAACGATTGCGAGAATATATATAAGATAAAAGATCCAATTTTTCTTTATTGTAATAAAATGCATCCTAGTTTTTTTTTTGTTTTTTTTTTTTTATCGGGGATTAAAAAGAAAAGAAAAGAAAGAAAGATAATTAAAAGAACACGTCTGTTATAATATCATTAAATTTAGTTCTCTTTTATCGTCTTTGTTCCTTCATTTTCTTTCTTTCTTTTTTTTTTGTTGTAGATATTTATTTTATTTTTTGCAATACCCACACAACCAGGTATCGATCGATCACTTGACGTTCCCTTTGTGTAAGATATTTTTCTCAAGCGCAAGCATTTTGGTAGATGGAAACCACGTTTACCTCGATCAACTATACAACCTTCGAGAGTACCTACTTGAAATAAGGTACATAGTCGAAGATGGTTTATCTTTAAAATTTTTGGTTAATTTGAAGGTCCGAACAGATAACTCGCATGAGCTAAGAGATACACTCTCGGATCGATTTTAAAGGCCAGAGACCTCAGGTAGTGTCACCTTCATTTATGTTTCAATGAGAACAATATGCACATATATATTTCTTCCCCTTCATCTATCCTACCTCAACCCTCATTCTCATCCTCCTCTCTTTCTCTCTCATTTTCACTCTACGTAAATCAATATATATTTATCTTATGTTCATTGTGTAGGTATATACATGTGTGTATTAATTCAAATCATTGATGTGAAGTTACTGTAAGATGTGTACAGTTTCCTCGTAATTTCTTCGTAGGGCCTCTTAAGTTAAGAATTTTCTATGTCGACAAACAGTACTTAGGGTTTTCACGATATAGATAAAAATAAGGGAACAAGATAAGGGATCGATCGATTTTTCGAAGATCGTCTAAGGGAAAAATTCGTTTGTGCTTGGTCGATCGTGTATAGTTTGGTCTACCAACCATCATCAACATCAAAACCTTCTCTTGTCTTGATGAAAATCTTTATAAAGGTACGATATATGTTCGGAAGAATCTTAGTTAGTCTCTTGGAGAGTTATATATTATTATATATTATATATTATATATTATATATTATATATTATATATATGTGTGTGTGTGTATTTACTCGAACGTTAACATCACAAAAAGGCAAAAGATTATTTTTACTTTCATTTACATGAAGCTACTACCACTCAGGACAAATATGTAGGCTAGAGAAGGAAAAAAAAATATTTCAAGCATAATTCTCTTTAGGATTTATTAATGTTACTGCAGTTGCAGAAACGTTGGCTAAGCCTGAGAGACGATGCGTGGATAATGCACGAATTCGTTTCTATGTAAAGAGACAAAAAAAAGAAAAGAAAAAAAAAGATATTCCCAAAAAAGTAGTACAACAAAATATAAAGTTATATATATATATATATTTTTATTAATTCTTTATATCTTTCTCTCCTGGGATTCTTTTTTCTTTTTACCAGAGTCCGGGATTTTGTCGGTTTTCGCGTATCATAATGAATATATAAAATAAGACTGTTCTTTTTTTTAATCATAAAAATAAATATAATAGAAAAGTGATATACCATGTAAATTTGTTGATACAAAGAATAACATCGGGGATAAAAACTGAAAAAATAATTAACAATTCTTTTCTTTTCTCTTTTTTATTTCGTTTCGTTTAATATAAAGAATTTGTAACATAGAGAATAAGATAGATTTAATAGTAATTTACGACGAAATGAAATTTGAGAGGGAAAGAGAGAGAAAGAGAGATTCTAAATTAATAGAATATTAATAATAATCATGATTATACGCTAACTTGGATAATTTATTAATAAATCATAATTCAATTCGCGCGGCGCATAACTTTCTTATGCATAAGCTTTGAATTATTCCAAACAGCAACGATAGAAACGTTCAAAGTAGAAGTAGCAAGAGTAAAGCAGCACGTGCGTTGGTTCATTCATTGGCCGGTAGCTTCTGTAAGGAACTCGTAAATACAGTATGATTCAAATGAAACTTCCGGCTTTGTTTATA
This sequence comes from Mischocyttarus mexicanus, assembly GCA_023678845.1. NCBI lineage: Eukaryota > Metazoa > Arthropoda > Insecta > Hymenoptera > Vespidae > Mischocyttarus > Mischocyttarus mexicanus. The sequence goes on along the minus strand of JACGTP010000051.1, from coordinate 839,698 downwards.
TCGTTCGATGTCAATTCGCTTTGCATACTTAGATGCTCCATTTAGAGTCAATCGTCGTTTCTTCTCCCCATATCTATGAGTATCTCAATGCCTTCAATCGACTTTAATTACTTTCCGCGAACGACAACCTGTCATACGTAAGTCCAATCCGACGTCACTGCACCTCTGTTAGGTATAAAATGCTATAACACATTGATTGGTAAAATTAGACTAAATTACTAAATTATTTTCTTTCATAATCTATTATATACACATTTAAAAATAGTTAAGTATGCATATATATGTATATATTCTTCGATGCAAAAACGTATACGATTAATCCTTCAATGAATATGAATTTTTTCTTTTTAGAAAATATAATAGATTATTAAGTATACATTAAAACTAAAAATATTATTATTCATGTTATCAAAAATTGCTTTTCTATAATTCAATAACGAACTGTAAGATCGTTGCACGTACATAACACACACACACACATATTGCATATTAAACAACATATTAAAATTTAAATAGAAATGTTTGCATTTAAGAGTGAAAAGGATAAAATTACGATACATAATTTGAATCATGTCAATCGTTTGTTTTAATTTCTTATCACTGTGTAACGATAAATATCAATTAATGTCAAGAGTTAATAATATCAATAAGATAAATTCACATTTTCAAGTTATCTCATCGCGTAATTTAAAATAATATTTGATAAAAAAATAGGTAAAAGGTAAAACGAAAATGACAATAAGTAAATCTAACGTAAGTGAAATATTCAAAAGTGGACTCGATCGAATGAATTCTCCAATGTCCAAGAGGAAATTGAATCTATCCGCACATTTGCTTTTACTACTACTACTACTACTACTGCTACTATTATTATTATTATTATTTTTTGTTTTGTTTTATCGTGTCTTTTCGTGGAATATAGGTACATCGGTGGTGTCGATGCATATACATACGTATATATGTATATATATACATATAATTCATCTCGAATCAACAAAGTTGTTTTAAAACTATGATATGCCCTGCACATTTATTCGCGTTAGCGGTAAACCATTCTGTTTCTTGTTAAAAGCTTTGTTTCACCGCACGTATTTTATCCGCGAATTGATCCCAATTCACATTCTGAGAGAGATTTACAAGTTTTGACTTTACTATTAATGAAATAAAAAATTTCCTACGTCGGGGGTTATCGATTGGTTTTCAAAATAATGTCAAATAACTAATTGATCTTAAAGAAGAAAATTTTATACGAGGAAATATTTCATATTAATTTATATTAATATTTTATACATATACATTTTATATGTATAACTACTTTAATTTTATTTATCTTCTAATTATTATTTTTCCTTAGATTTATAATACGAAGAGATAATCCTTGATATTCTATCAAATAAATTCCAAAATCCTTCTTCTTTTTTTTTTCCTAAACATAGAGCGATTAGTTGGCTCCGTAAACCGATTAGAATGATCATACTAATTGGTATCTATAAGCTTTAAATGAAGAATCGATGGTAACATTAATCGAATATTTAGATTATTATCATTTCGAAGTATTACCATATACAACGGTTACAAATGGATTTCCATTACTCTCTTAGACCAGGATGGTATTGTATTTTATACGAAATTATTAAATCCCTGGAGCGTTTTATAATACACACTACTCTTGGTGTTCTTTTAATAAATCAATAATTTACTAGCTTCTCTTTTATATCAAGTTATTTCCTTCGGCTTGCAATTACGAAGAATCCGATCTGAAAAGATTTTATATGAGATAAGAAAAATACAAGTAAAGTCTTAAGAGAGATATTAAATGGATAAAAATTGTATTTAATAGATGATAGTTTTATTGTCGAGAGATTTGAAAAAGCCATTTGCTATAATAGAATCTAACACGAAGTGAATCTAAGTGAATCTAAGTGAATCAAAGTGAATTTTCTTCTCTATCTCTAATATCTATATTCTGTGTATCTCGGTCTCGTCTAATACGTCATTGAGAATGACCAGGTTACTCTGGTTGCATGATTATTCGGCCGAACGAGTATTTCCATGTCCCGGTACATCACTTGACCTGATCGGCTAACTCGACCATAACGTGGTCGATTAATTCACATGCGTTAAAGCTCGCGCTCCCATCTTCAATTCTTATTTCTCCTCCTTTCTCTTTCATCTGTGTTCTTTATACCTTTTTTATTTTTTTTTATCAATTTAAATATAAATTATATATTATATATATTAAAATAAGAAAACACACCTATATAACAATATTACTTTTAATTTTTAATTTTTTATTTTTCATATGTATTATTTAAACTATTATCTAATTGATTATATTATTTATATTCAATTGGTTAAAAAAAGATAGAAATAAATTTAGTACATAAATGTAGAAGTACCTTTTTGTTTAATCATTTAACAAAACTCGTACGGACACTAATGGCAAACGAAAATTACGGTTAAGTAATGAACCAGGAAAGAAAATGCTCAATAATAAATGTATTTATTTACCGATAAACGAATATTGTTGTTTCTAATCTTATTTCGTTGTTCTAACTTTTTTAGTCGAGGCACCTGCGTGAAGAATTTAAAAGAAAAGAGGAAAAAAAAAAGCGATTAAATAATATTCCATTTTGCTAACACAAGTACAAGATGGTTAAAGAGGACTGTCACGAGGGTACATTAGTTCCATTAGGTGAACAAGGACGAACTATATTTATCAGACACTAACACTACTATATAATATCAACTTGTCTCGTTCCTAGGATTTTCTTTCTCCATTTTTACGATACAAGAGACCTCTCCTTCTCTATTCCTTTTTTTCGTTTTTTCTTTCCTTCTCTTTTTAGCTTCTCGCTTGTCGAGCTTTATATCTCAACACAGTGTTCACATAAAAGAACCGAAAATTACGTTCACTATACTTCTCTCTCTTCGTATCTTGGTAACATCATCATCATAGTTATTCATTTTTAATGCAATCCTTGACTATGGAAAATGGAGAAAAGCAAATGAAATATTAAAAGCGTTGAAGCGCAACAAGTAGGACGTGCATTGTGTGTATATGTGCATCAAGGAATATGTCAATAACTGATCGTAAGTTGATACAAACGCTAATTTAATTTAACATTTAACGTCAAATGAGACTTAGCTGGTATAATTAGCGAATAACTTGATATATAATATGTGTGTGTGTATATAAGTAAGTTATATACATTCTTACTCTCTCTCTTTCTCTCTGGGTAAGATTTCTCTACACTCTCATTAAAAATACGAACGGGTATGTTTGTGTTAGGTATACTTGGAGTATGTTTAATGGTAGTCATCCATTAGGAAAGCTTCACGATCTGCTGTTGAGAACAACTTCGTGCAAGAACTAAGAACCCCTTTCTCAGCAGCTTCTATAAGATAAAAAAAAATCCCTTGATTCAAATCTTGAGCCAAATTTCGAATTCAAAATGACTAATAGTGTTTTCTGGCATTTCACGTTTGTTAGGCTCGTAAAATCCTATCGTTTTGAGTTATCGTAAAATTTCTTCTATTACAGTAGTAAAATCAAGTATAAAAAAAAACCCCTTATATATCGATCTTATATAATCTCGTATGGTATATACGTCATTATACGCCATAAGCACGTACGATGGAGATCAATGCTTGCGATCTTTTCAACCGTGTTGAACAATTCGTCGAAAGAAAAAGACCAAAAAAAATACAAAAAATAAAGAAACGAAAGGTAAAATCTCGTCAAAACTTAATCCACTTGTTTGAAGATTTTATAGCTTATACGTTTATGTTGATATCTTTAATGGCTTCAAGATCGACTCGTATCATGCTGTATTTTATGACCTGTGACGGGACTAGAACGTTTCGCATTTTAAATCTTCACGCCTTTAATTCCTCTCGTCGCAATGAAACTCCTCCGAGATTTTATTTCCAGATTTTCACTTTCTTTCCCCCCCCCGAATACTTCTTAAGTATATATTTATATAATATGTAAATATATTAATTTTTACATTATTTCGATAAAATATTACAAAAAAGCAATATGTAAATAATTTTAAATTTTTCATATTTTTTTATTAAAAATTATCAATCTCTTCCTCTCTCTCTCATCATCGTTTAAAGTAAAATTCCAAAATTATTTCCTTCCTTTCCGTGATAATAATTATTATTGAAAAAAAAAATTCTCTCAGAGAATTCTCGACGTACCCCCATCAATATTGAACTTTACCATTCACCATAAAGAATAAATCCATAACGTTTATCTCATCGAATCTAAACCTATGAATAATCGATTAAAACGAGAACGATTACTCTTAGCGTTGAAGGAAATCGTTCAGATTTTCGTATCCATCTGAAAAATGTTTATAATTATTCACGATTCTCAAACATTAATGTTATTCGTCACCTCGAAATTTAATAATGATTCTAAAAAAAAAAGAAGGAAGGAAGGAAGGGTGTAGCTTAGAAAATAGAGATTATCCAGACGAATGTTACCGTTAAAAATGATATTGTTACCTGATAAAGAACATTCGTTTAATTTAGCGATGAATGTTGTAAGTATACACTCGTGATAAAACAATGAAAATATGGGGCCAATATTTATCTGATATGACGTTATTCTCTGAATATCTTAAAACAATTTTACTTTCTTAAAGAATACTTACAATTTTTAAGGTTCGGGGTGGAGTAGGGAAGAGAGGACAACTAATACCATTAAAAATAGTGATTTTACACATGCGTCAGATTTGCGTCATTAACGAGATACGAATATTTTATCAAACCGGATGAAGTAACTTGTACATTGTTATATATAAATCATAGTCTTCATTATCAAGAGACATCAGTATAAACTTTCTTCGCTTTAACATCTAATAGAAAGCTCGTGTAAGAAATATTATTATCTATTAGCTTGTCAAGTATGAAATGAAGCAAAAAAATGCACATGAAATTGAATTGAAATTTGCTCCATTTCATATACTTGACAACCTAATATATTAATCATTAATTATAATATTATTTTAATCATTTGTTTCGTGGTTTAAAGATACGATCATATTTTATCGAATAATCTAAGAGACAAGAAGAAAAGAAAGTAAAAATCAAAATCAAAATCAAGTGAACGTGTATAACGTGGAATACAATTTCTTTCTTTGTTTTTATTATTATTATTCTGTTTTTATTTCGTTACAGGGGTTAAAAGGCAAACCAGTATCGCAAGATGCCTCTATCGGAATTCCGCAAGAAGAAGCTGCTTTACGTCTTCAACGCCTTCTTCGGTGAGTAAACTCTGACAGTTGGCTATGGCACACAGTCGAACATAGTACCCTTGAGAATTCTCTCGACTCATCGAAAGGCACGTTTTACTTATAGTCTCTCTCTCTCTCTTTCTCTCTTTCTCTCTTTCTCTTGTTTCCTATCTCTACTTCTTACCCCCCTCTATCTTTTTTCCTCATTCCCTTTTATATATAATACGAACTCTAGAGTACGGCCGAAATAACAAACGGTCCGATGGACCATTTCTATCTATCTACCTCTCTCTCTCTCTTTTACTTTAGCAAGTACTTTAATATTACGCGAGATATATCGTCGTTTCTTCCTTCACGAACATCCCTACGTTCTCTAAACGATTCTATTTCATTCGACCTCATCTCTCTCTCCCCTTAGATGATCTTTAACGAGTAACACCATTCTTCGACGTGTACACCGAAAAAAAACGATAAAAAAGAAAGAGAGAGAGAGAGAAAAATAGGAAGATGACCTACATAAAAGAGAACGTTGAGGAAGAAAAAGAGGAAGATGAAGAAGTAAAGATGGCCTATTCTAGGGGTATGGGCAAACTGTTTTACAGCCCTATGTGAACCTCTTGAGGCTCTTTTCGGTTCTCTGAAAGTGGAATCAAGGCTATAGAGAAGGGGTGTTTTGTACGGCACCTAGTAGGTGTTCGCTGAGATAGAGCACCCGCCTATTTATGGTATCAACCAGGAGGAGATAAACAATGGACGCGTTAGGTCTGGATAAGAGGGTCGCCTTGCCATGATAGAATTATTTCTGCGAATGTGTATACGTAACCTACTACACGTTCACACACCTACAGAGACACATACAAAGCATAGCTTTGTAATTCTTCTTTCTCTGGGCTTTGTGTACATATATATATGTATGTGTGTGTGTGTATCTTTATTAACGTTTACCTATACACCTAAGAAGAATATGTGTATATGTTTATATGTTAGGGCACGAAAGGGAGAAGCACGATATTACAACGATACCAACGTAAGACACATATACATACATATAATGAACACACACACACACAGAGACATATTTTCTCGTATATGAATCATGGAGGTCACAGGCGTGTACACGCCTGATAGATCTCGTTAGTCCCTCACTTTCTTCGCCTCTTTGACCGTCGCGATTGGCCGCTAAACATATCCTACTATCGTTCTCCATCGTCGATACATATTATTCCAGCATGGTCGATGGTGCAACGAATGACTCGTCCTGGACATACATAGCTTATCTGTTCTTTCCTTTATTTTCTTTTTTTTTTTTGCCTTCCTTCATTTCTTTTTGGTTTTTTTTATGAACCGTCGTAATCAAAGAGTGTGTGGAAAACTCGCGAAGGGACCACGAACTCGATGATGCGTCGAAGATCAATTTGATCAATTGTTTTTCTCTCTCTCTCTTTCTTTTTATCTATTTATCTATTTATCTATCTATTTATCTTTATTAAAACGAAACTTGATTAATAATCTGGCACTTATTCCAAAGGTTATTCAAAATTGACATTACAATTTTAGAAAATCACTTGACTGTGATAGAAAGTTGATATCAAAAATAATCGAGATACTAAGATTGTTTTATATAAGTATTATGTAATAATAATTTGTAATAATTAATTAAATGTATAGAGAAAGTGAGAGAGAGAGAGAATTAACGAAGACTACGAGAGTAATATTATTTTTATGGTTAGTATATAAGTTTTCTTTTATAATACTTCGTTGGTAGCGAAGTATAAAGTCACGAATGCATATCCGTACATTTGTTAATTATCGATAATTACTATACTCGAAGCGAACTCTAATATGAAATATCGTTACTGCTTTTTTTTTTCTGTTCACATTATCGCCCGTAAAAACCCTGATAATTAATCATTGAACAAGCTACTTTAAAAGCCTAAAATAAAAATGAACGAGAAAGTGATTACCCGTCAAGTATAATAACCACTAGGTTTTTAATATCAATCGTCCGATGTGTTATTTTATCCTAAAATATTCAACATCCTATGGTTTTTTTTCTTTTATATATCGTGAAAGTTAATTAATGAACTTAACTTCGAACGTTACAAATATCTCAACGATGAGATAAAGAGAGAGAGAGAGAGAGAGAAAGACCTTGAAATCATTTTTAGTCATATAACATATTTCCTTTAGCGATTTACTAACACAAGACTGGTGTTATGTTGCAGATGTTAACCAGAGCGGTGCCATCGATAAGAAAGATTTCGATCTGGCCGTGCAGGTATGATTTATTCACTGACATTAACAAACTATAATATAATGTATTGCTCGATAATGTTTAGAAAAAAAGAAAAAACAAAAAAGGTTTGATTATGTAAAGTAATCCTATCGTTATTCTTACATACATTAATTACAATACTTGACTAATGTTATACGATCATTGTATTTCTTTTTTTTTTAGCGGATCTGCAACTCCAGACATTGGAGTGCTGATAATCCGAAATCAACCCAGACTAAGGATACCTTGTTGAAAATATGGGAAAGTTTGCAACAACGAGCTGATTCCGATCAAGATGGACAAGTAACAAAAACAAATATACATATATATATATACACACACATATAAATAAATATATATATATATAAATAAAATTTGAACAAGAAAAAAAGTAATCCTTAAAATAATTTTGTACAGATCAGTCGAGACGAGTGGTATTCTATGTGGGAAGATTATGCTAAGGATCCAGCGAATGCCCATGATTGGCAACAAACCTACATGAAATTTATGTTCGATCTCGAGGATTCTTCCGGTATGTTAATTAATAATACTCAATGTCGGATTTTCCCATTGAATTGTGATCGAAACTCCGACATATTTTTTTCCACCAACTCAATATTACTTTTGTCAACCAAGCGGTGGTGTAATTTAAAATAAAAACAAGATAAAAATAAGATTAAAATAAAAAATAAAAAAAAACAAGAGACAGAAAGTATAAAGAAAAGATTATCCTCAGACTTAAAAAAAAAAAAAAATTAATCCCACTCGAATAGCTTCTCGGAGAAAAAAAAAGTCCTTTCAACCCCCGTCCGTGCTACAAGCCCTTATACCCATCGAGAGTATTCTATTAAAAGATTTTCAAAAAATACATTTTATCCCCCTTTTATAATGAACTTTAACAGGTGACGGATCAATCGATGAGAACGAGTTTAGCAACGTTTGTCACAGTCATGGCGTACAGGAGGCTGAGGCTCGTGATGCTTTCAAAAAAATGGGGGTGGTATGTGAACAAATTCATGAATAAAAAGAATCCCCTTCTGAAACCGAAGAGAGGGGGAGTAGAATAAAATTATTTATAAATAAATATATATATTAGATCGTCAATTATGAAATGGAGCAAATTTCAATTCAATTATGTGCATTTTTTGCTTTATTTCATACTTGACAGCCTAAATGTATTAGCCAAGATATTTTTTTATGATATGGTATAATATTTTTTTATTATATTTTCTTTGTTTATTTCTTATAGGGTAACGAAGTAACCCGAGATAAGTTTTATGAGCTTTGGAAACAATACTTCACATCTGACGATCCAAACGCACCTGGAAACTTTATATTCGGAAAGACCTCGTTCTAACCGTCCTTTTGCTTCGGATTTCGCATACACGACATTAATTATTATTATTATTATTATTATTATTATTATTATTATTATTGTTGTTGTTGTTATTATCTTTCCGTTATCAGCACGCCGAAATATGTACGCTTGTTAATTAATTGAGTACCTAATTAATTTTTTTAATATGCTATACGAGTTGCAAAATTTATAAATCTGGTTTGAATTTTTTGTTTCTCTCTCTCTCTCTCTCTTTCTTTGTTTCTTTCATTCTCTATCTCTCTCTTTCTCATTCTTTATTTCTTTCTCTTTATATTTTATTTTTTATCTTTTAAATTGCTTAGAGCCGAGAGATCTCTATATAAAAAAAAAACAAAAGAAAATGAAATAAGGGAAAAAAAAGTAAAAAAAAGAAATAAAAAAAAATATGATATCATAATAATTATTAATATCTCGTTGTTTAATTGGTAATTTATCGTTGATAACGTTATTAATCGTCGTTAACACCGAAATTAAATATTGCGTAATGTTCTATAACGTGTTGTTGTAAATTTAGTTAACGATCTCGTTTAAATGCGAATCGTTCTGTGTAATGTCGTAAAAAAAAAAAAAAAAGAAATCAAAAAACGTATTAAGAGTTTTAATAGTTTCTATATGTTTGAATAAACTCATTTAATTCAAGGATCATTGTTGTTCTACCGTTTCAATTATTTTTTCTTCTTCAACAAATAATTAATATGCTACACATATATATGCGTTGATAATTAATGAAATGAATAAATATATATACGAGTATTCACCTATTTATTAAAATTTTATTAGTTATTGCATAGGATCTGTGGAAAAAGTTTCATCTTTCTGATGTTAATTATAAGAAGATTTGGGTGTACTATTTTTTCTCCATCAATGAAGTTTCAAGTTACATGGAATACGAATAGAATACAATTTTATCATTTTTGTAAATTTTGTATTATTCCCTGTATTGTAATAGCATACATGTCAAAGAGGACTCCATGTATTGTGGCCCAAGAGGATAATTATAGGCTACTAACAATGATTTATTTTACAGATTAAATAAATTAAAAATTTATTTGAAAAGTATATACATGTAACAAATATCTGTTACATTCCATTGATGAAACGTACATTGTGGATTGCTGCACATAAAATATTCATTATCAAATTAGTTTAATATTTAAAGCAGATAGAAAGTAGTAGAAACATTTTCATTCTTCTTAGATTCTACTATACACTTTGCAGCTTGTAATATTATTTCATAAAATTCAAGAAATGTCAATAAATAATTCATGTTTAGAATTGTTTTATCGTCATTATCCTTGATTGAAGGACAAACTTTTGTCATAATCTCTACTATTTTAGTTGGTCCTAGTTCTTGAAAAACAAATAATTCTTTTTCATTATTACTCTGCCATTTATCAATAGTTTGCATTTTACAATTAGTTTGCATAAGAGGTTTATCGTCCCTTGAAATAAAACAAATTCTTTCCCCAATTATAACACTATTTAATCCATTGAAAATGTATTCTGGTACAATTAAAGTAGTTTGGGCTATTGAAGGTACATTAGCACCTGCTTTACGATTTTTAACACTTGCTATTAATAGATCTGTTACAGTTGGCGGATATCCTATTTGTTTGTAAAGTTTATATACTGAATAAATTGGTAGAATATTATATTCACGTGGAATCACGCCTATCAAGAAATGTATAAGTCATTTTAAAATGTTAGGTAATCATAAAAGTTTCTTTCCTAGTAATTTTTATTTTATGTTTATTTGTTGCTATTGGAATAACATATATTAGTTTGGGGAGAAAGACATCCATTATTTTTTCATTGAAATAAACTTTTTCCCCAAACCTAATGTTATAGAAAAAAAAAAGGTAATAATGTAGAATGGATCGTGTATTATTCAGTAAAATACCCTTAGCATGGAAACTAATTATTTATAAATTTAAATAAACACATACCAATAAAATTTCCAATATTGGGATACACATCATGGGTAAGAAATTCGTTTAGACATTTAGCTAACACTCCGTGTTCCCACTGTCTTTTTAATTTTATTTGATTATTTTTCCAATAATAAATACGCCACGAAACTTCAAGCAGAGCATGCAAAAATTGCCAGATTTCAATTTTTTCAAATGGGTAGTATGGCTTTTTTATTAAACTTGATTCATTTTCAGCTAAAGACCACAATACATTATTCTATATATATATAAACAGTTTAGTGTGAAATACCCTATAATATGTATATGTAAATAAATGCAAATAATCATAAAAGTTTACTAACCAATATAATTATCAATTTCAATTAAACTAAAACCTTTGATATTTATATTACAATCACGCCATAATTGCCAAAGTGTCAGTTTAATCATAACAAAGTGATGCTTACAATTAGATTCTTCCCTGTTAAATAATTTAGCATAAACGTCATAGACGTGTCGTATTTGTAACATGTGCATTGTTAAATAATCATATATTTGCTGTTTTTCATATTGCCATTTTACATCGGTACTGTTTATAGAAATATTTTTATTATCCTTTATTTGAGATGAAAATTGAAGGAAACAAGAGCACGATTGCTGTTCTTTACAAACATAACATTTTCCTAAGGAATGATTATTAATTGAAAAGTTTGTCACTGATGATAATTCGATTAAACGATTTATATGGTACGATAAAGATGGAAATTGTTCTGGCTTTAAAATTGTAGCTGTGCGAGGTTTCAGGATATTTGATATTTTATTTGCATGTCTATAAATAATAAATAAACAATAAATTCACAACTACTTGATACCTTTTCGTTTATTAATTATTGAATTAATAAAAAAAAGTAAATTTTATTATTCTTACGAAGAAGTTAGAATATCTTTCGAATATAAAAGTTGATCCTCCATTAATTCTCCATTATTTCCTATAAATCATTAAATTTCTAAATCTTATTTACTCAAGATACAATATTTTATAATTCAAGATTTAAAAAGATTAAGTAAAGATTACCAATTATTATTCCATAACCGTGTTTCTTATTAAATTTCCAATGGCCAAAATACTTTACACCACCCATTGAATTCAACTTTAATAAACCTATTCGAAATGATAAAAAAAAAAAAATTAAACAGCCAAAATTCAGTACTATATGTTACATACATATATGTTCTAAAAGGTACACCATAAGAAAGAATTATTTTTTCAAATGAATGGCCAATATACATTAATTTCATGTAATTTATACTAATATCTTAAAAAGTAATCATTGATAATCTACTGACCTTTACCATGTTTTTTACTGCGATACCAATTGCCAAAATATAAAATACTTTGTGGCCAACTGAAACTCTTATTGCAAAAGCCATGCCATACGTATTCTCCGTAACTATTAATTATTGAAATTATATGAATATTTATCAATCAAATTAATTTTTAATAATGAAAAAGAGAAAAGAGAAAGGCCAAAAGAATAATTAATGACCCATGCATATCTCCACATTCCCATTCTCCGTAATAAACATCTCCATTGGGCCATACCATAATTCCACTCCCATGTCGAAAATTATTTTTCCAATGGCCTTTATATCGAGCTCCACTTGAATAAACATAAAAACCTATACCATTTCTCTTACCCATTGACCAGTCACCGTCATATGAGTCACCTTCAGCATAACAACAATAACTATATTTAAAAAATAAAAAGGAGAAATGAATGGCATTACTAATTGAAAAACTTATCTTAAGATCAATTAAGACGATACTTCAAAAATTTCTATAAAGTAACTTTCAAACCCTTTTCCATGCCTGTATCCCATGTGCCATTGACCTATATACAAACGATAATGATCTTTGTCCACCAGTGTACCTTTACCATGGCGATAACCTTTCATAAATTCTCCTTCGTACCAACAATTGCTTTGCCACTCTAAAAGTCCTCTACCTTGTATTTGATTTTCCTTAAATTGACCCTATTAACAAATCAGTTTGTTAATATTTATAAATTACACCATAATGTCTTTTTTGTAAAGAAAAAATGATTGAAACGTTTTGAAATTGAACCTTGTATTGTATACCGTGATGCCATTTGTATAATCCTTCACCATTCATCATTTTTCTATTTGTACAACCACAATAGCTATTATTATTGATAAAATAAAAATGAATGTGTTCGTCTTTTAAACTTGATTTTAAATATAATTTATTTCTTCTATCTCTTATAAGATTATTGTCTTCATTAAATTTCGTTTCTTTGATATCTCCTAATAACTTATTTTCATTTTCATTCTCATTATTAAGAATTCTGCATATTTTATTATCCATTTCTGGGGTAATTAATTTCCTGCATGAGAAACATTTATCCAACCTACGTCAATACAATGGAATAATTTAAAATAAAATGAGCAAATAAAAAAGAAAAAAAGATAATTACTCGGTTACGAAGTTTTCTAATAGATCATTGTACAAGGAATAAATAAATTTATCTTTGGCACTATATTCGTGATATTTCTCTGGAAGAATATACTTGAAAAGTAACTCTTTCTCTAAAATTCTTATGTCTTCTTCTCCTTCTTCTTCTTCTTCTTCTTCTACAACTTTTGGTTTGACCATTATTTTTTTATATTATGTTGTTAACATCATTTTTATTTTTTCTTCGATTAATTTAAACATTTATAATTGTCAATATTATTCGCCTATTAGCTCGTTTTGATTCAATTAATCGATCAATACTCATTTTCCATTTGAATACAATTGTACTATCAAATCTTACAAAATAAGATCTAAAAACGTACAGAATCAAGTTACTTGGAAAAAAAAACATATCGTCTGTGTTCTACAATGTTATTTTCGTAGTATATTTTAAAAGAAGTGGCACAATGTACATATTTAATAATACATTTTATAGTATAAGAATATCACTTTTATTTATTTTTTATTTGTACTAATAATATAATAATAATAGTAGTTTGATATATAAATTTATCAAAATGAAAAAGAGAGGACAAAATGTAAGTTAAATTGAAGATTTTAATCAAAACGATAATGAATATAAATTTGCGTATGCATGTATGATATGTATTTCAGTCGATTTTTCTTCCTTGCGATGACAAATCTGAAGATTTAGAACCTATTCGATTTAATGTACCCGCGTCATATAATAAAAAAGTCAAAATTCACGATTGGTAAGTAAATATTGGCATTGTTATGCATAGCAACGATAAACACACTCTCCCTCCTCCACTGGTATTACACCTTAGAGAATGTATGTACATATGCAGTGGCTCAAGAAAGTGTTCGAACGCTTGATCTTAAAATTTAAAAAAATAAAAATATGCATGTTAGAGATAGTTTTTGAAAGTAATGTTGCAACTACTATAAGATAATACTATTGAGACCATATATACAAAATTTGAAGTGAATCAGATAATATTTGTATAAGTTATTAAACATTCATTGCAATGATGTACTAAAAAAAAAGGGTCAAAATTCTCTACACGATGGTGTATCTTCATCAATCAAATTCATAATGTTTGTAGTTTTAATACAAAAATATTGTCACATATACCACGTTTTAAACAAATTAGATTGAAATATTATATCCTGTATTTTCATACAGGCAAACAAATAGATTGGCAGAACCAAAAGATAATAAGGATATTTTTCCACCAGAAGGAAATCTTCAAATTTCAACTTATAGACGATTAGGCTCATTAAACGAACCTACAGGTGTATCTGAAACTCATGCTATGCTATCTCAAATAAATTTGAAGGATTCATACGAATCGATGCAACCGCATAGAAGTTATCTTAAAATGCTATCTCTTGCAAGGACCAAGTAAGTAAAATTTGTATACATTTAAACATATGAAAAATTAAAAAATTTGTAACTTTTAATAAAAGGGAAGAACAGGAGAAAGATCTTAAGTTAACGGATATAATCTATAATCTTAAAGATATGCATTGCATAGATTATCGAACCACAACTGAAATTGAATATCGAGCACCATATCCAATGAAATCTAAACCTTTACCTCTACCACCTCCCCCAAAACCATGGCTACTTAATCGGCGAACTCTTGGTTATACTCTCGAAGACTTAGAGAAACACGATGGTGTCATTACATTCTTAGATGACAATATGAAACTTGGTAATTGCATAGCTGATCCAAACAAGTAACGAAAGAAAATAAAAGAGATATTATACCAAGCTTAGAGAATTCAGACGGCCCTTTAAATGGATACTATTCATATCGAATTATGAAAAAACATGTGAAAAAAAAATCAAAATAGATGATTTATAAATAAAAACAAAAATTTATTGATTTATATAGAATTTTTCATTGAAAAACATATCTACAAGAATAGCCTTTTTTGATAAGACTTGTTATAGCATTAATATAGTATTAATATAATGATTAATATAATACATGAAAATATAAAAAAAAAAATTTAAGATCGTAAGATTCATATGTAGAAGATTGTACATCGTTGCTCGTGGTAGATGCAAAAGCTACAGAATTTCTTAAAATAATGATTATTTCTGTGCTGCCATTGCTCTTTCAGCTATCATATTGTGGCACTCTGTATGTAAAATTATTGCTTGTAACAATATTAATTCCGGCACCATAATATGGCATAACATAATGCGAACCATCTGCTGGCCCAACAATCTGTGTTGCTATTAATATAACATCCGCGAATTGACCCAAGAAGAGAAAACCTAATGTACTTAATTTCAATAATCCAAGTGCTGGATATCCAAGATAAAATCGATCCGCGCCAAACATACCAAAAAATATAGACAACAGTAAAGTTGTTTCAAATGAATATCCATTTCTGTAAATGATTATAAAAGAATGTTCATTGTGATAAATTATGTGTGTTAATTATTATATATAAATTAATAATATATATATACATACGTCCATCTACAAGGTATATCCTTTTTGAAAGTATTATTCCTCGTTTCTGTACAAATAAGCCCATCTGCGGCTAGACATAAAACTGGAAAATTAAGTTTTCATAAAAAATCTTGAAAAAGGAAATAAATTAATCATCAAAATTACATAATCCTAATTTCTATTGGTTTCGATGTAAGTGTACATTAAAAACAATACACATTAAGTGTAGTTTAAGAAGAAGTACATAAAGATACAAAATTTAATATTTTTTAATAAAGGTTAGAATTGTTATTGATACGAAAAGAGGATAAATATAAGTAATATAAATATATATATAATTAGATTTACCTCTGGCTTTATTATCTTTCGTACATCCTTTAGGTTGTTGAGTCTTTTGATCTATGAAATCATAATCGGGATGAGGACAAATGTATTGTCCAATTCGCAAATTTTGACAGTCAATTTCATATGTGTAATCGGCAGCATTGCTGTTTAAAATTAATAAAGAAAGTAACAAAATCACACTACAAAGTTGTGCTGGATAACGCATAACGTTTCATTTTAGATTAATACTATTATTGTTACACTGCAATGCGGTTCACTGCTAGTACATATTTAAGTGATATCTGGATTTTCGTTGTATGTATTTTGAACACAATATAAAGAGACACGAGCGCGCTGTTGTCGTTTTCATATTTTAATTGTTCTTAGAACAGGATGAGCGCTAATATTCCCTCCCTTCAGATCACGATTATAGTTTTTTCTTTTTGTCAAAGAACTATTATACTAGATTTAAATAGACAACAATATTTATTTTCCAATTCCAGAACAGAGTGCAACTTAATGTAGGAACGTGTCGCATTGTGAGAATGTGTAATTGGAACATAAATTAGTTCTTAAATCCAACGGTAGAGTGCATTGGCTTCGGTATTGGTTGAAGATAAAATTTGTAGATTTACCTATCTTTTTAAAATATATAAATATAGTATACAATATATAAATAATTGATAACAATCGTTAACATTTATTTTAACTATCTCTTATTTTTTATAAATTTAATAATTTAATTTTTATTATTAACAATCGTTTGTATAATTTTTTTTATTCAATTTTATAAATTTAATTTTACTTTTAATTTTATTTACAAGAATATTTTTATGAGATTGATGCATCTGTGTCAATGCATTCATTAATTATTCTATTCTTTCACTATCGCCCAATTACGTGATCAACGCGTAATTTCATTTTGTTTTTTTACACGCGCATTTCTTGCTGTTATGCATTATATTAGATTGTCAAGTATGAAATGGAACAAAAAATGCACATAATTGAATTGAATATTTACTCCATTTCATACTTGACAAACTTAATAATAACCCAGTGAACACAAAACGTTAATATGACGTACGATTTACGTNACGTAAATCGTACGTCATATTAACGTTTTGTGTTCACTGGGTAATACGTCAAGCATTTTAATATTTTATCATGACTTAATTGTCAAAATCAATAAAGACCTATTTTATTAACATCATTCTCCACCTCCAAATAAAACAATAATATTTATTAAAATCTATGCAAATCTATGATTTTTTTCTAGTGATCGACTGTTTAAACGTTAAATGTTTTATCAATTAATCAAAAGTATGAATTATTTAATTTTACATAAGGTAAATTTACATAAGGTAAATTTTCAGAAAATTTGCCGGTCAGCAATGTGAGATCTTATGCGATAACAAATATTTGCGATTACGCAATCGTAATTTAAGCATAAATGTTAATATGTCAATGTATAACAGCAGTAATAAATATGAACATGATAGCCTTGACTAACAATAAAACGTATTTGTTAAATAATGTAATTATGCGATACCTAATATATTTCGATACATTGTTGATTCCTTTATTCCCTTAAATTAACGTTTATAAGCCCTATAAGCATCAGAATAAAAACGCCGAATGTGAAGACGTTTTAGAAGTTTTAATTGTTATTAGTTTGTAGCATTGAAGAAGAAAATACTCCTCTAGTATATTTCGTAAATTAATAATATTACTTTGGAAATTCAATTAAACATTATTTGTACAAATAAGCCGTTCTTTATAATTTAAATATATTTAGAAGAAGAAAAATAATATTTTAAAAAACATAATATAAATGAAGAGAAATGCACGAGTAGCGAAGAAAATAAATGCTCGAAATAAATGTAGAATATTGAAATAATGTTAATATTGAAATAATGTTAATATTAAAATATTATTGAATATAAAATAAATGTTATATTAATCAATTAATAATAATATTTTGATTTTTAGTAATAGTAATTCATAATATATGATTATATTCCTATTGAAGTTTTCTCTCCTTTAAACCTATGGATTGAATTGACACGTATAGTTAAATGTAGGTATGTAAGAAGTGCGTTATTGCTAATGAATGAGATGTTAACACACCGACATCGTAAAATCCATCGCGACATAATATTTAATTAATTTTCTCCCTTCTCTAAAAACAGCCAATCACACAAACTGACTTTCTTTATATGTAAGAATAGCAAGCAGCTTTAATAAAATGAGCGGATGTCTCCTTTTGACCCTATGTCATTTCTGAATAGCGCTATTCTTATTGCCAGGGAATTGCATAAACTTAAAATATTACATAATAACGAATGTAGAAACAAAAAAATTTTGTAAAGACAATTCACAGTAGTTCCTCCTGCGGTGGGATTAACGAAGACAGAAATAGGAAAGCTCGAAAGTTTTGTTCAGTTCTTTCTTGATACTTCAATAAGTAACATTTCGTTAATTACAGTTCTCTTTTAAAGAGAAACTAAACACAAAGAGATATGGATGAAGTAGTTGTTAATTCTTTTCCTTCATATACAATGAATTCGGACACTACATTCGGAACAATTTACAATTTTTTGATGGAGTGCCACGGTAAGTAACGTTGCAATGAATAATATTACAAAATATACATAAATGTAATATTGAATTTTTTAAAAGCTAATTTTTAATATTATTTTCAGATCCCCGCCTGAAAAATTCGATATTTTTTAATTCGCCGCTTTTATTAGTGATCGTTTTATCTCTCTATTATTATTTCATATTTTCATTTGGTCCTCGGTTTATGAAGAATAGAGAGCCATATTCGTTGATAAATTTTATCAGATATTATAATATTTTACAAGTTGTATTGAACATTTATGTCGTGTATAAATTTATTAAAGGTGGTTGGCTTAGGACGATATCGATGACTTGCGAATCCATAAGTTACAAATTTGGCGAAGAAGAAAAGGAGGTAACTTATAAACAAAATGACATACTTGTGTTATATAACTTTTTATAAAATATTTTCATTTTCATTTTGTACAAAATCCCCTTCTCTGCAGATTATAGACGCCGTCTGGTGGACGTATTTGTCCAAAAATTTGGATCTAATAGAAACAGTTATATTTGTGCTCCGAAAGAAAGATCGGCAGATTTCGTTTTTGCATTTATATCATCATGTGTCAACGTTATCATTAGCTTGGTTGTTTGCAAGATACTTCACCTCCAGAATTACAACATTCATACCTTTAGTGAATTGTAGTATTCATGTAGTCATGTACACATACTATTTTCTTAGCTCGTGCGAAGGAAATATTAGAAAAGCAATTAAACCGTACAAATCTATCCTTACCATCACTCAAATGGTGAGTATTATTAAAGTTATTCGTTTTATTGAAATATAATGAAATTCAAATATAACCAAAGCTAGATGCCCCTTTGGGACCGTTTAATAAGATTCCTTGTAAATATAGTTGATTTTATTTTTTATACAGGTACAATTCATAATACTAAATCTTTTCATCATGCAAGCTTTCTTACCGAGCTGCGACCTTCCGAAAATACCTGCCATAATTGTAACGATTAATATTTGGATTAATTTCTTCTTGTTTTATAATTTCTACAGGAAAAACTATTCGTCCAAAAAGACGAAACAGAATTAATTGAAATTTAAAACATATATGATGAATAGAAGAAATTGTAATTTTCCACAATTTTTTATTTGTACGTTACTTGTAAATTATGTGTATAAATATACAATATTCTAATGAGATGTTAATTTTCGTTAACATTTAGAGATTTAAAGTCGGCAGGAATCTCTGCCACTATCGCTTGATGGTGAAAGTACATTCAATTAAATTCTAGTATAATTTAGTAAAGCTATTATTTATTGTATTCTCTTTGTCGTTAATTTATTATTTAAAATTGTATCGGCAGCCTGGTAATTGGGGACTTATCTGTAAAAAGAAATGTAATAAAAAAATTTCACTGGAAAATTTAATATATATCGGAGTTTATTTTCTATTAACTAACTAACTAAACTTGATCAGGCATAATGGCAATAATAAATATTAACGTAATACTTTTAACAATTTGCAACTTTGCAAGAATCCATTTTTTTATCTACATTCATACGGTGAACAGGGGCCGCAAAAAAACAATCTCACATGGAACCTAACTAGAAATTGCTTTTCCAAACAAGATAAAACATTAATTTACACATAGGAATATTTTGATATATTTTATTTACTTATACATACAAAATGTACATATAGAAATTATTCTTGTGAATCGAGAACGTTGGATTTTATTACGGAAAACTGGTTAAAAATTACTTTCGTCCCTTTAACATGCTACCTCACATTATTTTTTCTAATAAGATTTAGTCGGTTGATCAGAAATAATTTTTATCCCGTATCTCTCAACGCCTCCTCTCCCCCCCCCCTTTCAAGAGAAAAAAATTTCTATATCTTATTGTTAGTTTACTTACAATGAAACTTAAAGAGGGTTCCGATATTTTACGGAGGAAGATCAAAGATCATTCAGATCAAAGATCGTTTTGAAAGAAAAAAAGGTTGCCTTTATAAATGCTAAGTTATGGACAATGACTTTTCAAATAATTGAAAGTAGAATTTAAGTATGTATATATGTGGAATTTTTCAATAAGATATTTATTTAACAATATTTATTTAAAGTTATGCCTCTCCGAATGGAATAACTTTTAATATGTGTTTAATAATGCGACTTAAATGTTCATGGCCGCATTTTAAATCTGATCATACAATTTTGAACGTTGAATTTTTCATTGTGACTTTTTACGTTCCCTTGATATTTTCAAAATATAAGTGTTCCTAAAATTATAAATATCGATGAAATATAATATAATTAATCGGAAGTCCTCTTAAGAATAACGTAGATTTAAAAAGTACCATTAGAAAAGATGCACCGAGTAATAGACTTTTTAATCTTATGTCAAGATCTAACGGGAAAGTAAGTAAAAAAGTGTAATCGTGAATCGTGTTATTCCATTGGTGCATTAAAGATGCTATTTGGTGTGAACCATCGATCGATATAATCTGTAAAAAAAAAGAAAAGAAAAGAAAAAGAAATGTTACAGCTTACAATTAGACACAATTTTGTATAGATCTTCATGAATAATGATTAGACAGCTCGTTAAAGTTGTAACAATAATTCATTTTTTCTTAATCTTAAGAAATCGTGGATTAGATAGTTGTAATATTACATATTGTGCAGATAAATAAAATCAGATGGATATATTAAAGAAAAGCGATCATTTTTCTTTATTTATCAAGCTCCATTATAACGCTTGTTCCATAATTGTTTCCAATGCACAAATGACGCTTAAAAAAAAAAGAAAAAAAAAAAACCAAATTGATAAATATCTGTTACCTGAAAATGTGATTCCTTATAAATGCAGCAACTGCTTACGTTAGGTCCATGTATATAGCACAAAGGTTTTCGTGATGCATCGTAAACGGTAAAACTCGGGCCGAATATAGAAAAATTTTGTTCTACGCTCCCGATTAAACCTGTACTTTCTATTGTCATTTTCTATAGTAATAAATAAAAACTTATTAAAAGAAAAAGGGAATAATCAAAATAATCATAACATACATGCACCGGTCCAGGCATATATTTCCATACAGGATTTTTCTTAATAACAAACGCCGTCTCTCCAGATTGATCTAAGAAAATTAATGTAAAATCTGCTATTCTCTTTATTTCTTGGTTGTCTGTTTGAGATTCCATTGCTAAAAAAATCGTTTCAGCTTTCGGTACTTTCACTCTATATTGCTTTTTATTCCCAGATAATCCAAACACTAGAAAGCATTCAAAGTCGAAGGAAATTATGTTATTGTCAGGTTCTTACAGATTTTCCGGCCCTTATAAATATACGATAGATTAGGTATTTTAGAAGATTTCTAACGATTTTTAATACATTTCGATATCGATATTTCAAATGGAAACTTATAATGTATTATTTATTTTTTACGAAAAAACAATATAACATTAATATTGTGTACATATCACCTTAGATTTTCTATGAACAATCATAAGTAAAACTTGTTAAAAAATCTTCGTATCTTATACCGTGTCTAAAAAAGAAAAATAAAAAACAAAATTTACAGCTGTTTAAATTGATTATCCTTTGAATTTCTAATTGTTCAACTCCAGCTAAGAAATGCGTTCCTGAGAGTGCAGTTAATTGCGATCTAGGTGTTGAGACCCAATCTGTAGTATATATTGGTATTGGTCTTCTGCTCGAGTTATTTTCACCTAACAAGTATAAAATTTGAAAAAAAATATTTCTTATTCCTATGTTAAAATATGTTGCAAAGCTTTTAAATCAGATGTTTCGTATTAGCTTAGTGTTTCTCGTGTTACCTTAAATATATAAATATATATCAGATACAAATTGATGTGTCATGCATCGCAACGTGTCTCACAGTATGTCATCACAACGTGTGAGACACGTTGCAATGCGTGACACGAAGAAATGTCAATCATGAATTTGAAACTTTCGAATAACCTAAGCTCATACGTTGTAGGAAATCTCTAACTTCAAACAAGCATCTTATTTGTTCTTATTATCTCACGACAAGCGGACAAAAGATGGAAAAACAATGTTCAGTCAACAACAACAGAGACTGAATAATAGAGGCTTTAAACAAACAGGAAAAATTCCTACTTAGTAAAATAAGAAGAAGAAGAAGAAGAAGAAAAAAGGAATCGAATAAACAAGGACAATACATTATGTACCTATTTACATGCGTGTATACAGTATTATATACATATAGACGTACTTCGAGGTTGCACCGTAATTACAATCGGCCCTTCATAAACCGCTGGCGTACTGGACCTTTCTGTCTCCTCTAATTCCATATTTCCATTTATTACATAAATTAAATTCTCAATACAACCAAGTCGAGTCTCTATACAAAAGAGTTTTCATCTAAAATTATATTACATCGAATATATCGCGTATACGTTTCTCAACATATTTACACGTACCTATTTATGTGTTTTAACGTTTATTCAACATTATCTCATCACCATTTTACGCTTCTATCTATACTTTTATTTATCCTTCTTCATAGATGAAAAAACAAATTAATTATAATTTAAATACTATCGTATTACACTTTAATATACGAGTATATCTGTGTATACGTATATACGTATAATTTAGTCGAAACTTTCATTAATACTACCTTTGAAAATGTTTTTTCTCCCCTCTCGGTTGACCGTTACCCTTATTATCTTTGATAAAATGACGACTCAACGTGACGACGGATAAGCGCTATCTTTTATCTACGTTATCCGCATACCAAGTATAGAAAAATCTCCTTAACGCGAATTAAAAATCTAATTAAATGATAGGAAAATTCATTTATTTTGTTCCTATTCCGAGGAAGAAAATTCATTTATTAGATGATAGAAAGGATTAATTAAATCAATAGGAAATGACAAAGCTATATACCATACTATTCTATATCAATTCATGCATCAACGTTCAAAATAATAATAGAATTTTACTTTTCCATACTTCTTCATTATACTTGCCAATCGTTCTTACACAATACCTATTTATCATGTGTTTTTCTGTCGCATGGGAATGTCTCTTATTGCCAGTTAAGAAATTAATTCTAGTCTACGTGAAATTTTACGTACGTGAATGTAGTAAAATGATATACTATGAAAAGAAAACATTTATCTTCACGAATATACTTGTTATTTATATATCTATATGTATGTAATGTGTACACAAGTACCTACCCAAAATTTGTTCTTCATTTTAAAAGTGAACCTGAAATATATATTCGATATCTATGGAATTTGAAGCACGTGTGCGATTTCATATTCGTTTAAATAGAGGTGAGGTGTTATTCGATAAAATGTAAAGGGTGCTGTGAAACCAGAGAAACGAGATAGATAACAGTAAGATGGGGACGAGTTAGAAGAAGAAATCAGGACGAATACATATCTAAAATGGATGCTAATAGAATGGTCAAAAAAATATGCGACAATAAACCACAAGGATCCAGACCACCAGGAAGACCCCCACAAAGATGGCGGGATAGCTGGATGTCAGTTTTTCAGGATGACCCAGCCCGATAAAATACAGGCCTCACACCTAACGTAAGAAGAAGAAAAAGAAAAAGAAGACAGAGATATGTCCTAACGAATTCACCGACCAGTTCAAAACTTATCTTCATTCAACGTCTAATAATTATTATTTTTGTCCTGTATTCCACGGACGATCGATACAGTGATTTGCTCTATTACTAAATGTGCAAATAATTTGTATGTAAGGTAATCATCGTATGATTCTTCATATTATTCGTCTAAAGGAATGATATATAATAAGATAGACACCTGGTATGTATTTAATAAGAAATTTCCATGTTTTATCGAGGAATGCATTAATATAATAACAAAAAAAAAAAGAAAAGAAAAAGAAAATCAATAACGAAGACCAGTAAAAAGTAATAATATTGTTTAGATCAATTAGTTTAAAATATAAAATAATGAATACTCTCCATGCATTTTTTTTTTTATCAGGCTGTGAATAAATTTCCAGTATCAAACGCATTTATATTATATTCATTTAAACATCTACTTTCTCCATATTACTAAGTTAATATTCCAATGCCGAAGATGTATTTCATGAAATACACATGCATTAATACATACAAAATAAGTGAGAAAAAAAAATAAATAGAATCGGCCGATGTTAATAAGAACGAACATAGTTGACTACTCTTTCAAGTAGAACTACTATCAAATTTACGAATATATGAAGATGTTATATTTTATTTACAAGTATGTATCCGACCTATTATTTATCATTTAATCAAGGAAAATAGATTATTTCGAATAAAAAACAAATGTCGTATCATTTTCTCTGGTCAGTGTGTTTCTTCAGGCACACCCCACACGCCTTTACTTGTTGCTGCTGACCGGCACAATTCTGATAATTCCATGCGCGTTTCTATCGATCCTCAAGGGGCTCCTATATAAAAGCTCCTGCCATTGGTGATGGTTGAACAGAAAACGAATTTCATGTTTCGAGAAGCTATCGCGTACGAGAGAATACGAAAAATAAAATAAAATAGAGAAAGAGAGAGAGAGAGAGAGGGAGAAAGAGAAAGAGAAAGAGAGGTGAGAAAGATATAGAAAGAAAGAAAAAGAAATAACAGTAAGTGAAATGATCGAAATACGATTAACATTTTTATTGTCTTTATCATGTCAGCACGCTTCTTCTTCTTCGTTTCTTGCCTCCTTCTCCTCTTTCTCATTAAAGTTCATTCATTCATTTCAATAGGCACAGTTAACGGGCGTAGATAATTTTTGTTCCAACATCATTCGCTATATCTGTTTTTGTTTACATTTATTTACG
Source organism: Mischocyttarus mexicanus (assembly GCA_023678845.1). Taxonomy (NCBI): domain Eukaryota; kingdom Metazoa; phylum Arthropoda; class Insecta; order Hymenoptera; family Vespidae; genus Mischocyttarus; species Mischocyttarus mexicanus. The sequence goes on along the minus strand of JACGTP010000051.1, from coordinate 814,176 downwards.
AACTTTCGTCGCAAATCTTACGTACCATCTGTTAGCGTAAATATCATTATGCTACGCTAATGCATGTAGATCAAGTTGTACGTTTTAAATGATAAAAGGTAAACAATCTGTTTCAGAAGAACCAGAGATGTTTATTAAAAGATACACAAAAATTAATTTTATTCGTCATTGTTTTTTTTATTTCTTAAGAATATTTTTACGGAATTTGGAATTTATTATTCGTTAAGTTTATCATGTTAGATTTTTGACAACGATAATATCAATGATATTCAAATATATTATGAGTTAATTAAACTAGTACATTTTTTGTCTTGAATAATTATCACGTTTTATTGATTTCACCTTGAGCAACTAACTGTACGCGTTCAATGACGTAAAAAGAAGGATTAAAATGCTCATGCGAGATCATCGTCATATTATTTATTGATATAAAAAGGACGATATTATCAACATTATGAATTATAAATATTTTCTATAGATAAAATTATATATTGATATTAAAAAAAATATTATTTTACATTATGGAAGATTTTTCAAGTATTTATCTTAAACATTTCATATTTCATGGCAAGAAAATTAATATATTTATTTTAATTATCGTTACAATTGAGTATATTATCGTTGCATCGTTTTTAAATATTTCATCAATGTTTTCGTCATAACGAAGAATTTCCATTAGGAAAGTCGATATTGGCTCAACTTCGATTAACATTTTTATATTGAATAATTTCATAAAACAAAATGTTAAGAATAATGTACTTCTGTTTCTTTTGATCCTTGCCAATCATTTCTCCATCCCTTCACCATGACTTATTGATTTTCGTATTAGCAGATGTTGAAGCAAGGCTGGATTTTAATGTTCGTCAGCGTTGGGATAACAGCGCTTGCTCCTGCGCCTTACGAGACGGATGTAGAATCCTTGAGAAGTGCGCTAAATGCTGTCAAGAGAAAACAAATATCGTTGGAACCTACATCTCATGAATATTACAATGATTTTCGTTCGCGCAAGTATCACGATGGCGACGTGGAGAGAATGTTGGAAATGGAACGACAGAACGATCGAGTTCTGCCAGATGAAAATGAAAAACTTGAATTTCTACCAAATGGTGAGAACAATTTCATATTAAATAAATAATAGTATAATCAAAGGACTATGTTTTATTTTTAAATTCAAAATTTAATATTCGTATTTTGATCTATTGTGATTTCAGAGAACGGACAACTCGAAATGGTGGATGACGAATTTCAAGGAATAAGCGACAAGGTGCTTGAGAAATCGATTCTCAATTATTTGATTAACGCACAGGAGCAGGTAAAAAGTTTACTTTGATCGCGAGATTAAAGATAAAATAGAAAAGAAAGCTTATTAAGATTATTCAATAAATACTTAACAACTTTTACAAGTAACATTTCTGTTTCTCTTCAAAATCATATACGCTATACTGTTTAGCAGTATTTCTCAATCTTAAACACATGCAGCCCAATAAATGATCAATTTCGTATAAATATATATAAAAGGTATATTATTGTTTTCTTAGGAACATGTACCGTCAATCTTTCGCGAACGTGAACGAAGTTCTAGCCGTAAAAGGGCTAACGCAAATGATGATATAGATTTTCACGAAAGGGCGAATTTTATTTTGGAACAATTACGAAATAGTGACCCTTCTACTTTAAGAGAACTCGAAGAAAATTATTTGGATGCACCAATTTCCGAAAAATATAGAATGAACCAAGGAAAGAAACTCTACGAGTTAGTATATTTAGTATAAATACGAGAATTTTTTTTCACATTTTCGCTATTCTTTTTCATTGACTCATTGTTATTGCATAACAGGAATGAAAATCCAATGTCATGGAGCGAGCTTTTCGATAAAGGAGATCTATTACCAGAAGAAGGAAGAAGAAACGGTGAGGAGAATGATTTCACGGATAAAGATATGGAACAGGACATTCTTTATTTCTTACCAACCGAACGAAGAAACGTAAACGCGAGATATCCTCTGGGTCGACAACTTGACAAATATCGAACTTTAGGTAAACGTTATCCAGTAGCTAAAAGAAGCCCCAAAGAATTTCAACAAATGGAGAGACAAATAATGGATCCTAAGGTAAATTCTTTTTAAAATGGACAATTAAATGCAAGTGCACTTTTTCAGGTAAATAAGCTTCTCTAAGGATCAATTTATTGATCAAGTTATATTTTATCCAGGTTGCACAAGATTTAGGCGCACTATTTGGCACGCAATCCGCCCTTAAGACTCGTAATTATACACGAGCGCATAATCACGAGCACGAACACGATCACAATCACGATCACGACCATGATCACGATCACGACCACAACCATGACCATGACCACGACCACGACCACGACCATGACCACGAAAATATTCGCATCGATACATCGGAAGCTCCTAAAGTAAGCCCTACTTCTAAGGGTCAAAAGGAAAACGTCACAAAGATCAATACATCAAATGAGAAGAGTATCGAAGTGAAGAAAAAGAGTGTCGATTGGTCTCAGTATTTTGGTATCGATCGTAGGAAGAAAAAGACTACATTCCTGGCCCGGCCAGATACACAAGATCAAGATGACGAGTGGATGTTGCAACGATACTACGAGGTATGTACATTCTTTTAAACTACTACTTTAATACCAGACACGTGATCTACATTGCGTGACTGAAAATTCTATCAAAGTACACTTAACAGTAAATGTATTTAATATACGAAATAAATAGGAATTTTATCCACGGAAAAAAGTAACACTAATTGATTTTTCAATAGAACATGGCCGAAAATTTGAAACATTCCGATGAAGAATCTGACACCGAAAGCAATGACAAAAAGGATAAAATCGAACGTATGTATACGATGTTGAGTGACATCAGTATGGAATTGGAAAAGGTTCGTAAATCAATAAAAATTCCATTAGTATTATTTAATACAGGAATATTTATATCATATCGAGTTTCGTCGAGCTAAATGACACGAAAAGGGGTTAATAATATTTGATAATATTTTTATTCATCCTTATCATTCACAGGAAAGAGATTACATCATGAACAAACTGGCAGCTGCATATTCGTACAAAAAAATTCGTAAGGCACTAGACGGACTCCACAATATTCTTGCCATTCAGAAAGAAATTCAAAATAATTTAACACAAAATTTTCGTAATGACGAGAGTGCTATGAAAAATGAAAACAAGCGGACTAGTTTCAATATAGGCAATAAAGAAGGTAGATCATTTGATATTATAATATATATATGTAATAAATATTAGAATCGCGATAAATATGAAGCTATTAATATTTTTATATTTTTTTATTGATTTGTTCAGTCTTGGAAGAAAACAAAAAATGTCCTGATTTAGAGAAGATTGATCGACACTGTAAAGCTGTCTACAATGTTGCTGGGGATAACAATCCGATGTTTTATTTTCCATGCGTTATGTATCAAATATGTAAAGCTTGCGTATGTACACAATTTACCTAAGTAGTTGGTAGCTAAATTTCATGATACTTATGCACATTTTTATTTAAAGTCCACATGCTCTCATACCTTATTGCTTTATTTTACTTTGTATTGTTCCATTTAATTCAATACTAAATTCAAAAATAATTGGTATCGATTCTGCAACAAAGTTCAAAATCTAATAATATTTAAAATATTAATATTAACCCTCTGAACCCTCATAACTAGTCACTTGTCTAATTAAAAACGATAAAAATAATCAATTACTGTCAAGGTGCATTTTGACAATTATTTCATTGCAATAGTTCAATTTGGTACAAGTAAATGCACTACGACATTAGGAATAAATCGAGTTTATAGGGTTCATATAAAGGATATTTTATAAATGAATCAATTTCTTTCGACTTATACCACGATTTTCCGGTACGTCTTATCAAATTGTATAAAATATTTTCTTGCACATTACAGGTACCTAATGAAACTGAAGAGGAATGTCTAACGAGCTTTGCGTTAGAAGCAGCCAAAGTTTGCGACGTTCTTGTTAAGGAGAAAGGAATGTATAAGGAGCTCCAGTTTTGTATCGATTCGGCCCTAAATTCGATAAAATTGCAACCAACCATCGGTTTCTCCGAACAATGTCGTGTCAACAGGGAATCTTGTTTACGTCGATATTATTCTCCTTATCGACATCGTTATCCAAGCCTTCCTTTTTATATTGATTTCTTATTTCGTAAGGGTTCCGATTTATCGCAAACGTCTGACTGATAAGGGATCATTAAAATCTCTAGCAGGTAGTCGTATTACAAAGGTGGATAAATAAATGGGACAGACAGAAGAAGAAAAAAAAATAACGCGTTGACCATAATTGCGTGCGCTCGAATCGGAATGCGGTCTATAAATCATCCTTTTATATTTTTTATCATCATTCTGGGCAAAACCATTGACACGTTCGCTAACAACATCATACATTTCTGGAATACACACATTAACGCGAAAAATAACAATAAGTAGTCGTGGGCTTCTTTTATCTTCTCTTCTTTTCTCTTCTCTACAGTACGGCAGAGAACGTTTTAAGGATTCAAATATTATTTATTAAAACAACACAAAAATAATCTATTTCGTCAAAATCGATTCGAGAGCACGTCACTAACGCATAATGTTTTCCAATTTATTTTATTTTTTTCTGTTCATTAACAGAGCTCGTCTGTATATTGAACTTTGTTTTATAGATAAGTATTATACTTTGCAACATTTTTTTTACGTAATGATTTACATATGTATATCGCTTTAATACCATCCACTTATTTCTTTCCTTGCTTTTTTCCCTGTTTTTTTTTTTGTCGAGAGATGCTACTCGTCTGGACAATTAGAATTATTTTTTTCATCTCAAAATAAAATTATTTTGAAGAAGAAAAAAAATCATGTACGAATGATAAAGACAATAATTAATAACTAAAATTTATGACTATTTTTATCTAATGATCTTACATTATCATTTTTTATACGGTTATCCTTATTAACAATTGATCATAATAAAATTCTTCCTTAGAACATAATAATAAACCTTGATATATTACATATGTATTAAAAATCCGATTAAAGTCCGGATGAGTGGCTCGAATGAGAGAACAGAATTAAATAATATATATTTTGTGAATGTACAAAAAAATAATTACTAATTAAATCCCGCAATTAATATAATCAACATAGAACTCTTCCAAAATACACTCTTATTAGCAATACAAATGGCAAGTACGAATAAGGTCTAGTCCAAATTCTGTATGTAATTCCAACATATATATTTTTGTCTATATATATTTTATGCGAACCCTTCCCTTCCCCGTCACTCCAAAAAAAAACAAGGAAAATGAGAAATGTAAGATTTAATCTGTAGTACAACGCAAATCCTCTTATTTCTCATATTTATTATCAAACTTTTATCGATAAAGAACATAACAATATACATTAATGTCTATAATAAAAAATGTTTAAGAATCAATAGTAAATATCGATTATGTTTTTTATGTAGAATTTAAACCCACCTCTAACGACAATTATACGTTTGCATCGATGTTATAATTATATTCTATATATATAGGGTATATACCTGTGTTAGTACTATAATCTGAATATAATAAATATATTGAAGCATATATATAACCTTGTCAAGAGATTTCCAAGAAAATAGCATTACTGTCAGTAAAGTTCAAGTTGGGTAATGTTCCATGTAAGCACAGATGAACTATATTTAATTTCATGATACAGAAATAGGATATATTTTGTAATTTTTAATATATAATGTAATTAGGCTTATCAAAAATTTCAGATACATCAAACAATTATTTTTTAATAGTTTTAATCGAATATAAACGATATATATATATATAAATCTATTTATTAATTATCTGAATATTAAAATATTAATAAAAATCTATCATTAGAAATAGATAACAGCTGTTCAAAAGTAGGTCACTAGTAAAACAAATAGGTCAGCGATACGAAAGTAGGTCAACGAAACAAAAGTAGGTCAGCTGTATGAAAACATAATAATAATCCCATACGTACTGAATGTATTGAGAGAAAGATAGGCGAAGGTGTACGTCCAAGTTAAACGAGCTCAACGTCGGTACTGTTTAAATCTCTCAGTTAATTCCAAGAAATTCGTTAAATATGAAATACACAAAGAAAAACATTCCTTTATTACCGGCTTAGTCGAGCGTTCAATGTTTTGTTTATGTTCGGTTCTCTCCGTCGCTCCTTGGCCGGTGTCGACAACCGAACGTTGTTATTTAAATTCTATTATGAATTTCGTCGTTAGATTTATTATTGACCTTCGTATAAGTTCGGTACCTTTCGTATGTATTCGTAACTACTTTTCTTAATAATCGTTAGTCTTCTTCGAGCGTCGGAAGGAGTAACAAGGATATAAGTTAAAGTGACATTTATTTCGCGTCGCGTGTGCGTGTATTCTTTCTTATGCAAGTGAGTTACATATACGTGAGTGAGTGTGTATAGTGCATATATGGATACCTGCAGTTATGGATATGGATATGTAGCATTGGATAAAAGGACAAAATTCATCTAATGTAAGTTGACCAAAATTTTAAATCTTTTTTAACATTTGAACTTTTTCTTTTTACGTATTTTTTTTCACTATTGCAAAAATATTTTTTAATGAAGAAAAATAGAAGCCAAAAACAGAGAAAATATCGATTAATAGAATTAAATAATAACTTATTTAATAGAAAATATTCAATTATTTGTTTGTGTCGATTTAATAATAATTTAATAATTCCATATAAATATAATTAAATAAGAATCTTTGTTTTGTAAAACTGATTAAGTACATTGTGATTGATATTTTTACATTGACGACTATATTTTAGGTTAGTGAAAAAGAAATCTATTATTTTTTCGACGAAATAAACAAAATAAACGAAAATATATCGTGAAGCATTTTTAATGATACGTATCTCCAAAAGATATAACAATTTTCTAAAGTTTATTAAAAAATACAACGAAGATAATAATGTGGTGTTAATGTACAATGATGTTTAATTTGTTTTGATACGATGTGTGGTATATTTTGTTGTATCTCACAGTGTTCGGATGCAAATGTCAAACTTTCGGACGAGGTAAAATGATGTTTTATTTTTTTTATCGTTTCCATAAATTTGTTTTTTTACAATGTATTATTGTTTTTGATTTGTACTTTTCAGTGGGAAAGATGTAAAAATCTTGTCATTTCTAGAGGTCCGGATAAATTAGTAAAAGATTTTATATCATTGACCGATATATGGTGTTGTCATTTGGCAGCTAGTATATTGTGGACACAAGGTTTAAAATTAGCAGTACAACCGTTAATAGATCCGAATGGTAATATTCTTCTATGGAACGGAGATGTTTTCTCTGGATCTTTGGTAAACATTTATTTTTCAATAAAATTTATCAGGTAGTAATAAGAAATAAAACAATAAACAAAATTTTAGGCAAAAAATGATACATCGGACAGTATTACTATTTTAAATGCATTTAGCAAATCTCTTAATATCACAAACACACTTCGGTATATCCAAGGACCATATAGTTTTATATATTTTCAAAAATCAAGCAAATTGTTGTATTTTGGACGAGATATTATTGGAAGACATAGCTTACTTCTACAATTAAATAATGAAAAAAATACGTTTACTATAACGTCTGTAGGTGGCAAATATTTTCAAAATATAATTGAAGTTCCTGCAATTGGTATATTTGTAATTAATTTATCCGATGTAAAAATAAATCTTACTTGTTATCCGTGGAAAGAACCAGATGTTATATTTGAAAATGTTATTGAAGAATTTAAAAATGCTTTAGATATAAGTATTAATATCAAAGATGCAATAACGGAAAAAAAACTGCCTAACGAGGTAATGATGCATTTAAATCCAACTAGCAAAGATTTAGATTATTTAGAAACTTGTCTACAAAGTGACTTTAATAGTATAATCGATAATTTATTGAAAAATGAAATTGTTTCTGGAAGAGTAGAATACTTATCTAAACTTTTACATGAAGCAGTTGAAGTTCGAGTGAAAACAAAACCACATTTCTGTAAGAATTGTATTTTAATAGTATTGAGAGGAGAGAGTATTAACTGCAATCATGGAAAAGTAGGTATATTATTCTCTGGTGGACTCGATTCAGCTATTTTAGCATTGATTGCTCATAAGTATGTACCACAAAATGAACCTATTGATTTGATAAATGTTGCATTTGAAAAAGCAACAATCGCATCTCAAAAAAATAAGCATATTAAAAATACTCATTTATATGGCTCGCAAGTATACGATGTTCCCGATAGAAAAACAGGGAGACAAACTCTTTCGGAAATATTACAAATTTGTCCAAATAGAAAGTGGAATTTTGTTGAGGTATGATATCAAATTTTTTACGTTTCTAATCAAAATGATAATTATATCAATGAAATTATCGTTATAGGTAAATGTAACGCAAGCAGAACTAACAAAATATCGATCTTCTCGTATCAGCGATTTACTTTATCCTCTCTGTACTATCTTGGATGAAAGTTTAGGTTGTGCTATGTGGTTTGCGAGTCGAGCAAAAGGAATCATTTCAAATACAGATATAGAAGTATACGAATCTCCGTGTCGTATACTCCTTCTAGGTATAGGTGCGGATGAATTATTTGGCGGATATATGAGACATAGAACGATATTGAAACATAAGGGTTGGAATGCTTTAAAGCAAGAGTTGGATAATGAATTGGCCAAAATTTCTCAAAGAAATTTAGGTAGAGATGATAGAATTGTTTCCGATCATGGTAGACAATCCAGATTACCATATCTCGATGAGAATGTGATACAATATGTTCAACAATTGCAGCCATGGGAAAGGTATAAAAACAATCAAACGAAATACCATCTATCTTTTATAATAGCTTCAATGTTCCTCAACTTTTTTTTTAGGTGTTTTCCAACAGAAAAAATGCCACCTGGTCTAGGAGATAAACTGCTGTTACGATTATTAGGGCGTAAGCTAGGTCTTCAAAATACTGCTACTTTTCCCAAAAGAGCTTTTCAATTTGGATCTCGAATAGCTAATAGTAAAGAAAATGCTAAGGATATTTCCCAACGATTATAAAATAAATCTAAGACGATTAAATTAATAAAAATATATTTTTACAACTTTGTCAATTGAAAAAAAAATAATTCTTCTTCTTCTTCTCCTTCTTCTCTTCCTGTAGAATTCTACTTCCTTCTCTTTTGGACTATTGCAATCCGTTCGTTCTACCAAATACACTTTATTCTTCCATTACACTTGAAAAGTTATTTTTCTATCCTCGAAGCATTATATCAATATACACATTGCAATAATCTATATTTAAAATAAATCCAAAAGTTATTATCTATGGTACTCCAATACTGCAAGCGGTAGATCATCAGAATTTATAGTATTTTGATTTCCAATATTTGTGTTATGCTTTTCTTTTAAGATATTACTTTCTGTCCGATCATTTACAAATTCTGGTAAGAAAGAGGACATTAACTCGGATTGAAATTGATAATTTCTACCACTTTCCCGATCTTCTCTATTTGTCAAATCAGAACTGTAACTGGTTGAACTGCTTGTGTTATTTACATTTGTTACATTTGTCCTATTAACATCACTGTTAATTACAGATTTATCTAATACGAAGGCACTTCCATTTACAAATATAGGAATTTCTTGCGATTCAACACTTTCAGTAATATTTTCGTTTTGACCAAAGTTTTGTAAAACCAATGGTAATTCCCTAGATGATAATACTTCATTAACATTATGAACAGATGACATATTGCGAGCACTTATATTTATGTCTTCTTTATTGGCATTTTTTTCTCCCAAAGTTTTGGTACTCTCTGTAATATTTCTCATAATACAAGGATCCATAAGATCTATAGCATTTGAAAAATATATAATCTCTCCTACGTTAACTCTGCACGACGATGGTAATGATTCAATTGCCTGCGACAATTTACCATCTTCATTATTATCCAATTGAAGTTTATCATGCATAAGTTTTGCTAAAGTATTATCTGAAATATCAATAATAGCAGCAGGTCCGTACTCTGGTCGCTTTGGTAAATCAACTGCAAACCATAATTCAAGTATTAATTTGATTTTATAATAATTAAGTTGGTATAAATAATAAGTCATTTAAAAACCTTTTAAAATTTCACCAGCAACATAATCAGCAGCTCTAAACAATTCTGCTTTAATAAGGAGATTGAGTAATATTCCCAATGTAGGCCTCAATCTACCCATTGTACTCCATTCTTCCAATAAAATTTTAGCACCATTTTCTCGATGTTTTTCTACAATTTGATCAATTAGGCTGAAGATAATAAAATTCATATAGTTTATTAAAGTAAATTACTACATGGATAATTTGCATAAATATTAATGTAACACCAATGCTCACTTAATATGTTCACTATTAAACCTTGGTGTATTGGTATCATCTCGTGGAATAATTGCCATTAATTTTTTCCATGAGTCAGAAACATTTAGTATTTCTGCAAGTGTATATTTATGTGCTGGTTGTAACTTCCGAAGTTCTGTATTTGAATTAACAATTACATTTGCCATTATCGTAGATATGCAATAATGTCACCTTTCTTTTTTTAGCAAAACTTTCAACAATCAATAAATTTGAGTCTACTGTAATAGCGCGTGTTAACAATTATTTAAGATGATGACGTCTTGTCGCGTAATGGTGCAACGATCGTATTTGTCACATCGGGTTGTTACAAAATCAAATGTAGCGGTTCAACCTTACTGCCAATCGCACAGAAGGAAATAGCTGCTAGTACCAAGACCAGTTTTCACCATAGGTACTCTATCTTTGTAATTTTGTGTATTCCTTACCTTCCGTCGGTACGCCATATGCGTCTGGTCAAGAAACCGAACTCTACGAACTAACCGTCTTTTGGACTATTTAACACGAGATTTTTTCGCATAGTCGAGAAGCCCTCTAATCGTTAAACATTATTCGAGCGGGAAACTCTAGATTGGTTAAAGTATAATTGCAATCGGAAAAAGAATGGAAAGTTTTTTGAAAGGAGGTAAATTAAGTGCAGGAGACACGAAGAAACCTTCTTCTTCTCGTGCAAAGGAAGAACGAGACGAGTCGTTAATACCCTGGGTAGAGAAATAGTAAATGCTTTCTTTTATCATGTAACCTTGCTACATTTTATTACTTATTATTTTTCTATACTATCTAATAATTGAGTTTCATAATACGTAGATTTGAATTATTACAAAATTTGAATTTTTTTAATTATTTTCATATGTCATTAATCATTACAGCCGGCCAAGAACAGTTGAAGATGTAGTTGAGCAAGCAGAAGTCGTACAAGTATTAAAACAATGCATGGATGGTGGTGACTTCCCAAATTTATTGTTTTATGGTCCACCTGGTACTGGTAAAACTAGTACTATTCTAGCAGCGGCTAGGCAATTATTTGGTACAATATATAAAGAAAGAATTCTAGAATTAAATGCTTCCGATGAAAGAGGGATACAAGTAGTAAGAGACAAAGTCAAATCATTTGCACAACTTACTGCTGGAAGCATAAAAAAAGAGTAAGTTTATAATTTTTAAGAGCCTTTTTCTTTTTTTTTTATTGTATGTACGAGCTGTTCACAAAGATAAGTGATTAATTCCACTTTAAGAATGTTTTTTAATTTTATTCTGGTCGGTACTTGTAACTTTTAAATATTGAAAATAAATATTTACAAAAGATTAAGCTCAATATCATTAAATGATTACAATTCGTATGACCATTTGACATATAATATGTATGGCTCGTGTTTATAGACCCCCTATATATATATTTATATTTATATTTATATCTATTATACATATTCATTGCCAATGATGTTTTAGTAAAAGGTTTGAGAGATTAATTGAAGTAATAATCAGTACAATTATTTAAAGTAAAACTTACTTAGTTGTTTTCAGGAGTTCGAATCAAGTATCTTTCCAACTCTTATTACCAACTAAATATAAAATTGCTTGAAGGATTATAAGAAATATTAAAGATATTATTAACTTTTAATCTCTTATTGCAAGCAGACAGTAGTACTATGTTTCAACGTTGTACTTGTTGCTTTGCTATTCTCTATGATAAAATATTACGCTGAGGCATATATAATTTATTTACTATTTTATCGAATATTATATGAATTTATTACATGGATTTTAAGTATATTTATTTAAATTGAATTAATATTTTTTAGTGGAAACAAATGTCCTCCATTCAAAATTATTATTCTGGATGAAGCTGACAGTATGACTAATGCAGCACAAGCAGCTCTTCGTCGTACAATGGAAAAAGAATCTCATAGTACACGTTTTTGTTTAATTTGTAATTATGTATCAAGAATCATAGAACCTTTGACATCGCGTTGTACAAAGTTTAGATTCAAGCCACTTGGGGAAGAGAAAATTATTGAAAGATTAGAATATATATGTGAGAAAGAAGACTTGAAAGCTAAAAAACCAGTTCTTATTAAAATTGTAGAAGCTTCGGGTGGTGATTTAAGACGTGCCATTACTTGTTTACAATCTATTTCAAGATTAAAAGGGAAAGGCATAGAAGTTATGATCGATGACGCTCTTGAAATCATTGGTGTAATTATATCCTATTATTTTTTTATAAACTTTAAAATAATAACACATTTTGAAATGGATTTGCAGATATTATTCTGAAGAAGCCTAGCTTGCGATCAAATCTGAAACTACATACATTTTATAAAAAGATCTCTAAAGAAAAAGAATTTTTAATAAATTAAATTGAACAGCTACTATATAAAATTTTATCATAAAAACTTAATCTTTAACCAAGCCAAGTTTCTTCTCGAAGAATTATATTTACGTTATTTACTATAATTAATATTCATTTATACAGTTTGTACCTGACGATTGGCTTGATAATTTATTAGATGTATGTAAATCTAAAGATAATAGTAAGGTTGAATCATTCGTAGAAGATTTTTTACTGGAAGCTTTCCCAACTTCACAGGTATTTTTTTTAATTTTTTTCCCCCCTAAGACATTTCTTGTTATTTACGTTTATTTGACGTTTATTTTAGGTAATAGAACAACTGAACGAAAGAATAATTTATTCCAATGAATTTTCCGATAAGCAAAAAGCAATAATAGCAGAAAAACTTGGAGTAAGTAATAATAAAAATAAGAAATTTTTAAATATATATGTATCTATTGTCTCTATTTAAGAAAAATGGAGATGCATAGAGCATAATGCACATGAGCAATATAAAAATATTTTTTTATGTTTTAGCAATGTAACTACAGGTTATTGGATGGAGGCAGTGAATATATACAACTGATGGACCTTTGTTATTGTATTATAAAGGTATACAATTGAATAGAAGTTTCCTTGACAAATAAAAATTAAACGTTTTTGCTTTGCATCATTTATATGTAAAGGTTAATATATATATATATAATATATACATATATTGAGAATAAAATAAAAATTTTTTATATGTTTTTAATAAAAGTATTGAAGAATATTAAATATTTCTATTATTTGAATTTGAAGAAAATGCACGTATTTTTTAAAATAAAGTAAAATTTCTTTCAAAATTAAATTATTTTTAATGTTGTTATATGCAACAAATAATGAGTATAAATATTATTATTAATCTTATAAAGTGTTCAGTTTTTGTTTTATGTATAATTCCAAGTGACGCTTCATGACCATTTTCTTCTGAAAGAAACAAATTTTATTTATATTAACTATTTACTTGAATAATATTATTTAAAAATCTGATTTACATGCTATATTTTAAAATAGCTACATTTAAAATTCTATACTGTACTTATCCAATTACTAAGAGGGTAAGGAACGTAGAATTTTAAACTTTTTATTACTCTCTCTGTCTCTCTACGTTCCCTCACCGTAATCGTAATATTGCGGTTCTTCCGTTGGTTCATCCTCCTCGCATTCTTCAGTAACAGATCTGATTTTGATTTTTTCTTTTCTTGAATGCTGCTTTTGCTTCTTACTTGGATAAGGGAATATGATACTATCGAAACTTGCCATACGAGCCTTTGGTCCAATTCTTTGATGTCCCAACTAAAAAAATCAGGAAGGAAACAAATAAATACTAACCATTATCATGGTATTCGACAGGTGACTCCGTGTCGGTAACCTCATCGTCCTCTTCCTCGTCTAAATTTTCTACACTTTCATTCTCTTCTTTTCCCACAGGATCATCGCTAATCTGGTAATCTCCTTCTTCATCGTCATTGTCATCATCATCGTCGTCGTCGTCGTCGTCATCGTCATTGTCACCATCATTCTCATTATTATTTTCACTCATGATTGAATCTTTATATCGTCTATATCCTTGATAAGCAAATTTCCCTTCTTGTGCATCATAATCCGTATTTCCATATCCATACCTATCATGATCTATGCTTTGCAAAAGGTGTCGACCCAATGATCTCATAGATTTCATATATTTTGGAGTTACTAACAGGATTTCTTTTTGGAAAAGAATTTTGTTAAACTTTGTCAATTTCAAACATTTTATGTTTATAAATGGTACAGAAACATTGTTGTCAAGTACCTTTAAAATCATTGTTATAAGATACTTCATTGCTGTTCCAGCTATTGTTATTTAATTCTTTTTCAAGAGTGCATACAGATATATTTTTTTGGAAATAGTCATCGATGGAAAGATAACTTTTATTAATATCGAGTACCTTTGGAGCTGAATAATTGTTGATCATGTGTTGTTATGGAATAAATGAAAAGAAAAATTTATAAATATATAAGGATTTGATGGGTTTTGTGCTTTGACGTTAATTTATACCGTACCTTCTGCAAGCATGTAGTTGAATTTCTTGAATTCTGTCAATTTCAATGAACATAAATTTTCAAAATTGAAAATTGAACAATTGTATAGTTGAAAAAATAATTTGATCGCGTAATAACTATTAATGATTTTCGTTATAAATGATGAATCGTCTAATTCTAAAAAAACCTAAATGATGAAACAAATATAAAATTAAATTAGAATTCTTTAATATTTAAAATAATTATTATTATATATTAATAATAGAAATTGATCTCTTACAGTATAAAAATAATCTCTGTTTTCTAAAAAAGCATAATGCTCTACTTGCAAATGTCTAATCCAAAAGGTTATATTATAATTCGATAAATAATATGTTTCTTGTGACATAGCAGGGAATTGATCCCCATCATTTCCAAGTATATCATTACTTCGACGAATTCTACCACGCGATAGAATAAGGAAAGTTAATAAAAATGCAAGAATAAACATAGCATTTGTATTGACATCAAAGAACTTGGCAGATCAAAACATTTGCATCCGTTAATTTTTCGCATAATAAGTTTTAATCGCAATATATATCGATTATACCTCTCGCATGTGTGATTTATTGTCTGATTATACTTATAAATAAATAATCAATATTGCTAAAAAAAATATGATCTTTAAACTGTGATTCGAAGTAACGTGTTATAGATTTTATAAAATTCAACAAAATCTTTATTAAAAAGTTCACATTGTAATAATAATAATAACAATAAATGAATATAAAAAAACATTTAAAATAGATTGAACAGTGGTAAAATTGGCGCCATGGTTTGTATTTCCCGCGCAGGCTACAACGCGTTCTATTGAAAAAGTTATGAACTAAAAGGAAACCCGTTTCGATTAGTTCTTTGGATCAGTCGCAAATCAGTCGTTTTTTGACTCCTGGTTGAACTGATTGTTTTGCGTAGACTTGGTAGAAATTTTAGAACGTTTTCGGGGTTAGAGAAAAGAGTGTTATTTCGCGATCTTTATGAGCGATAACGAAGTCAAAATGAAGAACAAGATTGACGTGCGGTTATATACGAATATAAAGAACGCATCGTCGAGGTTTGAGGTCAGAACTAAGTGTAAGAACAGTGACGATGAATCGTGATCTTAGTGGTTGGCCTTGTCCGCTTCAACAGTCGTCGTCGTCGTCGTCGTCGGCGGCGGTGTTTCGTCTTAATCACCGCTGTTGTCGTTATAACAGCGGTGCAACAGTCGACAAAAAACAGTTGGCAGAGAAAGAGATAAAGTAAGGGAGAAGTGGAGCAACGGCACCGGTAACGCAATAGCAACGGATACTGCAACAACGCATTAATAATAGTAGTAATTATAACAATAGAAGTAAAAACAACACAGCAACAGCGATTACGTGGAATGGCAGCGGCGCTGAAAAAGAACCATTCTCGGAGAAGATTGGCTGCTTTGACATTTTTATCAAACATCTCTCTCGATGGAAGTCATCGTGATACGAAACTGGCAATTCTATCGCGCAAGCCCACCTTTCCTGGGGCTGCTGGAATCGCGGGAGAAAGAAAGAGTGGGGAACACGCGCGAACTTTGAGCGACGGTGGGGAAACCTGCAGACGAACTTCGACACCGAAATTCGAATTCGAGGAAGATTCCTTCGAGGAAACAAGCTCGCCTTTGTTATTGTCCTCGAGACAGTATATCGACAGCTCGATGACTATCGATCAAGATGAAAGACAATGTCAACGACGAGATTGTCCGTCTGGTGCTGATTCCTCGTCCTCGCCTCGCGACTCGCATAAACAAATTCATCGTGCGAACAGTGTAAGGCGCAGAGATTCGATTGGTTGTTCCAACGAATCTCTCACCCCCGCTAAGGCGGCTGTGGCTGTCTTCCTCGAACAAGAGAGAAACTATCCACATTTACCTTCTGGAATGCATACCGGTTCCTTTAGAGAACGGTAAAATCTTCCTTCCTTTTTATTTTTTTCCAAACTTCTTTTCGACTCGTTATATAAGATTCTCCGTCAATTATCTAATCGTCATAGTTGATTAAAACGACCTGTCGGTTGGTTATATTTTATCTCTCCCTCCTTCTATATTGTTTTATTTTTCAGATAAACAAATCGAAGCATCGGATTATTTTTATTTGCTAATACCATGTATGATTGTCGATAGTAAATATGTAGAAGATTGTCATATACACGATCGTATCTGACAATGATACTATCTGAATTTTAACGGCAATTATTATAATGCATTTTCAAGCCTTACGTAATTCGTAGATCCTATTACAAACATATCGCATTATACAATGTAATAATACATTTAAAAAAAAATCTAAAAAGAACTATTATACGTCGGTACTATAAATGTTCAAATTTTGTTAAGCTTAGAGAATAATTTAATTTATCAACAAATGATTTCAACGATAATTCGTTTCTTATTGATTCAGGACAATCAAAAATACTATTGATATCATTGAAATCATAAGATTAAAAGACCTGCGTTACGTGGAAAAAGTAATGTTTCATTAACTATGTTTGCAGTTAACTCTCTATAATTAATTTCTTTTTTTTCCCATAGAACATATTGCTATTATAAAAAATTAAATTGATCTGGAAACCTTCCACTAAAAAAAATATCAGATATAGTTGCGGTATAATATGTCTCTACTTTTTAAATTAAACAACTCAATTCTAGTCTAAAGAATTCTCCTCAAATTTACTGTCTTTCGAGGCAAAAATTTATACTGCTATATTTTGAATATATGGTATAAATATCTTCTTCTTCATTCTTCATTCTTCATTCTTCATTCTTCATTCTTCATTCTTCGTACGCGTGTGTGGAATGAATTATATCGTATATGGGTACCATTAATTTAAATACATTAATAATAAAATCTATTAAGATAATGTGATTGATTGATGCTGCAGCACTGGAACAACTGGAAGTGATTATTCCTTGCGTGAAAGACGTGTTGGCTCATTGCAATACAAAAAACGAATAAGTCATCAAACATCAACGCTATCCGAAGATATAAAGCATCGATGTAATAGCAGCAACGAGAGCATCGGTTCGCTTCGTTCCAAATCGCAATCATCATCAACCAAAGTAAAAGGAAAATCGTCTTGTAACAATAACATACAACAAACTGGTACTACAAATAATATATCGGAGATTACAAAAGCGATACGATTGGTACAAAGACCGGGTAACAGACAAAAATTTGGAGACGACAGGCTCATTTTGGTTTCTGATAAATACGTTCCATTTTTAATATTCTCGACTCTTCCTTACAACAAGGGTCGTTCAAGTTGGTAAGTATAGACAAAAAATGATAATAAAAGTATTTAATGGGTAGATACAAGATTACACTGTACAGTGTTTCATGTATATAAAATGCGAGAAGAATAAAACTTGATATTAAATTCAACTTATAAAAATACAAATCTGTAGAAACAGATATTTCGTTTATAACGCATGTTTTAAAAAGTGTATCGATTTTTGCATCGAACTTCATACTTTTAATTTGAACAATAAATTGAAATATTCAGATTCTTAAGATTTTACATTTGAAATTACTTATTTTCGTTCATTGAGTGTAACACTGTGTGTTCTAGTGATGATATACAGGTCACATTATTTCATCGCAATACTTCACATTAAATATTATTTATAGGTCTGAATTGAGAAGAGATACAGGAAGAAGAAAAAACGTTTCATCTCAAAGACCCTTATCCGCTATTAATGATAATATCGATCCATTTGGTCTTCTTGGTATAGAAAGAGCTAAAGATGGACAGGTATATACTTAAACGATCAATTTCAGATTTGTGTTAAAATATTTGTATTTATTTTACGACATATTTCCGAAATTATCCGAAAATTCTCTTTTTCTCGTTTTAATCAAACAATTATCTTAACAATACTTTTTTTTTTCTTTATGTATATTACATCCTAATGTACTATATTATCGTTTCATCATGACACTATTATTTAGTAAGAAACAGAAGCTACTATAGAACTGTTAAAAATCAATATTAAAATTATACATTTATATATTATATATTTTTAAAAATATTGTATTTTTCTATTTCAGGAAATATCCTACGAACGATTGTTGGTACCATCGAGACAATTTCAAAGAGAGAGAAAATTATGCTCGACCGAGAGTGAAACGATAGAATTATCTCATGTTATAGCAAATAAGCATCACCCGGTACAAAGGTATTTAATCTTCAAGATAAAGCTATTTTATTTTTAGAAGAATGTTTCAAGTATATGTCCAAAGCATCTACCTCCATTTGTATTAGCACGCACATTACGTTGCCATATTTAGAATGAATTATTATCGTTCACTAATTTCATTCGTGTGTCAGTTATTCTGTCCTATTAATATCGTGCGTTAAATCATTTTCCCCTTTCATATCTTGTTTTCTCAAGACTAATAGAAATTTCTAATACTTCATAAATTTTTCATATCGTACGTTCAAATAATAGTATTATAATAATATAAGATACTATTTTCTCATTCAATCACATTCTGTAACAACATCGCTTCAAAATCATCTTTTTGCAGGACAAAAACTATAACATGGAACTTGGATCACACAAAATGGTAAAAGTTATTTTAAAAACTCCCCCAAAAAGAAAAGCAAATATAACTATGGACAAAGCAAGCTACGATTGTTGATATCAAATTTGTTTTATTTTTTTCGCACGACATGTGCTTGGTGTAGGCCAGTTGTAAAATTAGCACCCCGCGTAGAAGATTCCTTATTATGGATATCTTATTTTGTATTTATGTTTATTTTTATTTTTTTTTCCGTTTATCGAAGAAAAATTAAAAAAATGGGGGAATAAATAATAGATTTAAAAGCATATAAAATTAAATTGTAAAATAAGAATATCAAAGATACACTAGTATTGAAATTTTTAGTTTTAGTTAGCACGTTTTAGAATGTTCTTATTTAACAAAGATTAATTCAAATAAGTTGTTGGATAAGACATTTTTGAATTATGTAATAATAAAACATCTAATTCAATCGAATATTTATTACCGGCTATAGGATTATTTAATGAAAATGATTATCATAAAAAAATTTAAATTTTTAATTAAAAGAAGTCCTAAAAAAAATAAATAAATAAATATGATAAGTCCTAATTCATTTAAATATTACTTAAATGGCATTAATACTTTCTTTCATCTGCATGTTATTCGCACAGTGGATGTATGGTCATTCTTACGTAAAAAAATCCATCGTTGATTACGCTTTAAGGGAGTATTTCAATTTTTTGTGTCAACAAGTACCTTAGGAACCTTCTTCTCTAAAAATAAGAAACATACAAAAGTGGTATTTGATAATCATATTTATTAATTTTTAAAGAAAATAAATATAAATAATTTAGTTGTAGAAATTATATATACTTGAAAGGTTGTACTGCTATATGTATAGGAGTTAATGGCATTGTATCTTTTTGACACAAAAAAACCAGAATACAAGTTAACATTAACAAGTATTTATTTTTTTCAAAAATCAATGTGTGTATTGTCCATTACTTGTAATATGGTCAGTAACTTTTATATATATATGTAATATTCAATAATATTACACGCGTACTATTTAGTTCAGCTAACTATTATTATTATTTTTACCATCTGCATTGTATTTTTTACTATATGCATGTTAGTATATGTAATTTTATAGGAGTATGTAAATCTTACATAATAGATAATTAATATTTTTTGTTATTATTTATTACAGGTGTCTTTCATATGACACAGCAACACATCGTTTGCAGCACAATGCTCCCGAATCTCCACCGTTGTCTTTTGGTGCTGATCCTATCAGTAAATGTATATAACAATATATGATCTATTTGATATTTAGCAAAATGACCAGTTTTTAAATATCATTTCTGATAATTTTCTATTCAATTTATTTAGTTTATGATTGGGACGAACAATCCCTGCAGTATAATCCAAATTTGTTAGATGATCCAGAACTTATCGCAGGAAAGCATAGAACTCTCCTCACTTTTACGTCATACATGGTATTTATTTATATATATATATATATCTATATATATATATATATATATATATGTGCGTGCGTGCGTGTGTGTAAAATTTTTTTGTTTATCCTTTGTAAAATAAAAACAAGTTATTGTTAAGTGAATATTTTTCTTAAATGTTATCATATAATATTTTTTTTTACAGGCATCGGTAATTGATTATGTGAAACCTTCCGATTTGAAAAAAGAATTAAATGATAAGTTTAAGGAAAAGTTTCCACATATAGAACTAACGCTCAGTAAATTACGTAGGTATGTATTGAAATAATATTTAAAAAAATATTTTTAACTAATTTATCACACACATAGCGAAAAATTTGATAACATTATTTTCCGACATCCTATATAAAATATCTTAGAAAGTATATGTGAATATTTTCTGATTAATTTAAACTTACAGTTTAAAACGAGAGATGCGAAAGATAGCGAAGACAGAGTATGGCATCGATATGCTCACTGTGGCAATGGCTTATGTATACTTTGAAAAATTAATTCTTCGTAATGTTGTAACCAAACAAACCCGCAAATTATGCGCAGGTGCTTGTTTACTTCTTGCAGCAAAATTAAATGACGTTAAGGGCGATGTTTTGAAATCGTTGATAGAGGTACTTATTTTTATTGATAAATTTATAATCCTTAGTTTATTAATAATTGATCTTAAAACATTTTACAGAGGATAGAAAATGTATTTCGATTGAATCGTAAGGATCTAATAACATCTGAATTTGCTGTACTCGTCGCATTAGAATTTGGCTTACACCTTCCAAATTGGGAAATATTTCCTCATTATCAACGTTTGATATACGAATCTTGACCTTCCTTTTCATCCTTCTTCTTACAAAGACGTCAAACATTATCTTCTTAATTATGCAAGAAGTTGAAGATAAATATCGAAGTTTAATCGATCTCGCTAAAGTTGAATAAAAGTAAAGCAGAAAGAAATGTGAGTTAAATTTAAAAAAAAAAAACATTGCTGGATGTATAATGATAAAGTGCTAACTATAGCAATTATGCATCAATGTGATACAAGGTTAATATAGAAAGAAGTCATGGAATCTTCATTTTTACAAATAAATGAATGTGAAAAAGAGCTTGCGAATTTAAATCGTTGTTATGAAGGAAAGACATTTTTATAGACAGAAAGAAGACAATATTAGTTGGACTCAACATTTTATTTCTTATTTTATAATCATATTGTGGCAATGACTTTATTTTTCTACGCATGGTGTAATTATTCATGAAACAAAAAGGACTTAAAAAAGACTAATGAGAAACTCTTTGGGTGGTTGCACTTTGATGCAGTTCAAGAAATGTAAAAAATTCCATGTTATTACATAATGAAACAACATTAGAACATGATTCCTTTTTAAAATTCAATTTAATAAATGTACAATCGTGTTTAAGATAATACGGAAGTGAATACAATGCGGGTATTATTTATATAGTCATTATTTTATTATTTACATTGATTTATTTTTAACTCAAAACTTGATTATTATATGATTATTATCAATTTATTTTATTTTTAACTGTTTTAATGATAGAGCTTTACGGATACGGTTTACGAGTATATTAAAAAAGAAAAAAATATATTTTTTTTTAATTAAAAATTTAGACAGTAACTTCAACGTTTTATGCAATTCCTCATAAATGTAATTGATTAAGTGATTGAAAAACTTGTACATTTTAAATATAAAAAGTTACTAGAGTCATAATTATGCAACAGTATTTAATATACGATCATAGTTTAGTTTAAATATTTTTCATTTTACCAGGTTTGTGTTTTATCTTGATCATCAAATTAAATTATTTCAAATTATCTACCTTATGTTTATGCACATAAAAGATAGTTTTAACCATTAGATTTATTATCGTACAAATCTATTACTAATCGTAAGATTAACACAAGATTACGTTCAGAAAATTCACCTAAATGCGATATATATGAAGAACAAATATAGAATTTGAATATATATATATCACTTATAAAAATGGCAAAAATACTTACGTATATAGTCCGGATTTCATTTGGTTTTTATTATTTTCTCGTACCCTTGTAGTTTCAATGATATTTCAGTGGATCATCTTAAGTGAGATATTATGTATATTTTATATTGTTGTACTATGAATATGCTTTACCAATGGTTAACTATTTATAATATTTTATGTAAATATATCATTTTCACACGTTTAACAGTTTATAAAGTTCTTTCGTTTTATTATTGTCTTATATTTGTTAAAAGAGCAAAATTGTATATATTTCTGAAATAGTATAAAAAATTAAAATTATACGAAGTGCTGTATAGATATAATTATATTATTCCATTAAAGGATTTTTAAAAAAAGTGATTATTGATAATTTTTTAAGATGCTAATTGGAAAATAAAATATTTATTTTTAGAATAATGTTGTATATTAATATGTACATTTAATGCTTTTTAAATATTTATATCAATTTATATAGATTTAATTGAAAGAAACGTGATAGGTGTTAATCATTTATTTAAATAGACTGTCTACTCAAAAATCAATGATCATAGAAAAAATTTCAAACGCATATTTGAAATTCCCGCGTTAGCTACAATATCGCTTAAGCAGCATGGTAAGAAAAATATATGGTAACTACTCGTGGTTGGTACCACCTCAATGTTCTAATTTAAAGAGATTTTAGTTCTATGAAGCACGTGTAAAGAAGATCGATATGACAACGATGAAATATACTTTATAAGCAAGAACACAATGTTTTTAACTTTCAATTATTTAACATAAATTAATTTTAATGTTACAGTCAAATAAAATACGTAAAAGATTGTATATACAAGCGAATAAATAAATACCAAGTGATTAACATAAAATTTATTGTTATATTGGTTAAGTTGTAAAAATGATGCATAAAATGTAAATATCAATGAACAAAATATTTCCATAGATAAAAAAAAAAGAAAATAATAATGAACTTACAACATAAAATATGGTTTGTAGTGAATTATTATAAAACAAAAATAAAAAACTTCAATGAATGTTACTGCGATTGTAATGAAATATTATTACATTTTATTAACATTTTTCAGTATGATATCAGACTTTTTTTATCCCAATATGGGTGGTGTCGAAGAACATATATTTAATTTATCACAATGTTTGTTAGAAAGAGGACATAAGGTTGTGATATTAACACATTCATACAAAGATCGAATTGGAATACGTTATATGACAAATGGATTAAAAGTATACCCTCATATGTATAAGATATTGTTAAATTTTTTATTTCTGGCAATCTATTGAATTTTTATTTTTATTTTATATTAAAGGTATATTATATTCCAGTCAGAGTATTTTATAATCAATGTATCTTACCAACGATGATATGTTCCATTCCTCTTATTCGATATATACTAATTAGAGAAGAAATAGAGATAATACATGGACATTCCGCATTTTCTGCTTTAGCACACGAAGGAATGTTAATTGGCAGATTAATGGGATTGAAGGTAATATGCAAATATATTATAGTCATATAATATTCTTTAGAGAATTATTTATTTAATTACTCCTATAGAAATGTATAAAATATATTGAAAAGAAAGCCTTATTAGAACGTTAAATAAATAAACATATATTTTGTTTTCTAGACAGTTTTCACAGATCATTCATTGTTTGGTTTCGCAGATGCATCTGCTATCCTAACAAATAAATTTTTAGAAATTTCTTTAGCAGATTGCGATCATTGTATATGTGTATCACATATAGGAAAAGAAAATACTGTTTTACGAGCAAAAGTTCATAAAGAAAAAGTATCCGTTATTCCAAATGCTGTAGATGCCATGCTTTTTACACCCAATATTAACAAACGAAGTAAAGAATTCAGTAAGCATTGTTATTTTATTATAAAAAGTCAGAACAATTGACTATAATTATTTATTTAGTTATACATTGCTATACGTACTTCATTATGCAATTACATAATTTTAAAATGATACAAAATAAATTGCTTTCGCAGTTACTATAGTCGTAGTGTCACGATTAGTTTATCGTAAAGGAGTTGATCTCCTAGCTCATATAATACCTGAAATATGTTCACGACATAATAATGTGAACTTCTTAATTGGAGGAGATGGTCCAAAACGATGGCTTATAGAAGAAATACGAGAACGAAATTTATTACAGCACAGAGTTACATTGCTTGGAAGTTTAGAACATGCTCAAGTTAAACATGTTTTGAATAAAGGTCATATATTTTTAAATACTAGTCTCACAGAAGCTTATTGTATGGCAATTGTTGAAGCTGCCTCTTGTGGGTATGCATTTTATAAAGTTATAATTAAAAACTATCCTTGAAGTCATTGATTTTACATTAATTTTTGTCTTTTTAGTTTACAAGTTGTATCTACTAAAGTTGGAGGAATACCTGAAGTATTACCACCAGATTTAATTTATTTGGTGGAACCAACAGTACCAGATCTTATTAAAGGATTAGAGCAAGCTATGTCAGATTATCTGACAGGAAATATAAGTTCTCCCTTTGACGTGCATAAAAGAATAAGTTTATTTTATAATTGGTTCAATATTACCAAAAGAACTGAAATTGTTTACAATATAGTTTCTAATGAAGCAAAGAAAGATTTAGGTCAACAATTAATAAGCTACATTCAGAGCGGTGTATTGCCATATCTGTTAGTAGTATCGCTATGCTACATTATATTGAAAGTTTTAGAATACATGGTTCCCAGAAAGGTAATCTATAAGATTTTATTTATATTAAAACTTACAATTAGATTGTGATACAATACATTTTTAGTATATCGACACTGTAAAGGATTATAAAAGAAATCATATAGCATCGTCAAAGGAGAGAAAATGGTAAATAAAAACAGAAATTTTTTATCTTACAACTTTTTATATACGCAAACTGTATCTATGAAGTAATTTTTATATTTATTATAATTTTACGTAAAACATATATTTCTTTGTTAAATTTTATTTATAATATATTTATTATAATATATTATTATAATATATTTTTTTTATAAAATATATATAATTCTTTTCGATGAAAAAATTATACGTAATTTAGCAAATCTGCCTCAAGGTGTGTTAAATTTCTCCAATTGTATAGAAAAAAATATTAAATTATCCATTTTGTTTAGAAAAAACATAAGTAAATGGAAATTAATGATTAATTTATATTTTTACTAATTAAATTTCTATGTTTCTATTATCTTTTAGATATAAATAAAATTATATGAAAAGTTAATATCTAACTTCTAAAATAAAAATTATTTCAATCGTGTATAATATATAGAACAAACAATCAAAACTATCCAATGGAAAATATAGTAATATTTATTTTAATATGTTGTCCGTTAAATACAATAATAATATTGATACAATATCAATTATCTGTTTCTGCCTAATCATCATTATATTATATACTCTGTACATTTTTCTATTTATATATAAATCTTTCATATAAGAGCCAATGGAATTCTCCTAAAAGTATTTTACACAAATTCTAAGAGAAAACCAATATGAACCTTAATTAACAATTATTATAATATTATGAGTGGTCAAATCTGTCGTAACATTCTGCACAAAGAGTAGAATATCCATGATATTTTATCAATCTATAAGTTCAATTAGACACAGAAAATTAAACTGGCTAAGAATATTTATGCATCATGAAATCAGATAGGTGAATTTTTAAGCATACTATTTATGGCTATAGATAAAATTTTTTTTTTTTTATAGAAGTTTTATTTAATATATTAATTCAATTCTGCAACGATTCCATAATGCTAGACATTTAATTGAAAAAACAAAAAATAAAAAGTTGATATTGGTAAGATTCAGATTTAGACATGCATTTTATATTTTCAAAAATTATTATTATTATTATTATTATTATTGTATATCTTGTATTTTCTATAACGGTTTGTAAAATTATTAACAAATGATTGAATTTTATTATTTTGTACAATATATCTGCACTATAGTTACAAATACAAATAATTACTTTTTAAAACTTATTAAATAATAAAAAAATTTGTCTTCTGCAGATAATACGAAGTAATGCATCTATGTGTTTCTTAAGAGGGGGGGAAAAAGAAGAAGAAAGCCATATTTATAAACATAATATAAGTTACTATTGTACAGGTTAGTAGTATATGAAGCATAGCAAGAGCAATCTTGCTTGCAACTTTTCATTCATTATTTATTATTTGGAAACAGTGTATTATTACATATAACATTTTCTTATGGATCATAGTGTAATTAATATTTATTATCATACGAAAGATTTGTTTACTGCAGAAAAAGTGCGATTTACTGTTTTCTAAATGGTTTATGAAATATAATATAAAGCAGAATTTGTATGACATTTGCTAGAAAGTAAGAAATCCATAGGATTCATATATACGACATGCTCGATTGCTTAACATTGATGCACATTATGCTGTGCTCTGTACAATAAAGATATATATATATATATGTATATATATATCCATGATTTTAAATAAGTTTTAACAATATTAAATTTACCGTTCAATACCTTTACAAGCACATATTGCTATCGACTGTGATGTTTCTATGTATACAAGTTATAGATTGACATAAATTCTTTGTATTTTATTTATATATTAAAATGATGGTGATGAAATTTTATAAAATTTTGTCAATGTTAGATGTCGCATATCTAAAGCAAAACATTTTTAGATTATTTAATAAATTGTTAAACAGTATATACAATGGGTATAATTAGATACAGAATCTATCTTTAATCGAATAAAGAAATAATAATGCTATGCCATACAGGTTCCTATTACGGAAAATAAAATGAATTAAAACTTATTCTAGTAGATGATTCTAATCGATGACAGAAAAATTGTTTGTGTTTCATAAATTTGTTATTATACTTACAATAGAATCTTTCGAACCTTTAGTATGACCTACAATAAATAAATAACGAACCATTTGATTAATTGAGCGTTGCACAACTTCCTCAATTTTAGTTATAATTGCACGGAATGCGCTTAAACGTCTTCTCCATAATCACGATCTCCCACATTTATACGATCAGGTGCCGCAGTTACGCTAAAGCCAAGAATCCTATTGTCTACTTTAAACATTTTTCCTTTCTTGGGTTTCTTAGATTTTCCCTATATAAACAAATCCCATATAATAATTATTTTAAACGTTTTAAAATCATAATAAGCCTAATGTTTTTCAAAAATACCTTAACTTCCTGGAATTCGGTAGGAGCATTTGGGTTTACGGCTGGCGCAGGTTTAAACAAATTATCTACCTGCGCTTGAGGCCTCTGTGACGAACGCCACTTACTTCTCTTTTCTAAAAATTGCTTTGCGAATTCTGTACTTTGTTTATTATCCCCAAGGTATACGCGTACATATTCTTTTACTTCGTATGGTGATTCGATATCCCGTAAAAACCCAACGAATGTAGGTACTAAATAAGCAAATAATGAATACAGATACAAATATAAATGGCTAAATTATTAGTTACAATTTAAATAATAATACTCACTGTCAACAGAAGCTTGTATACCGCTCAAAGTCTTGTTGCACCATTGTGTAAAGTCGTCAAGCTTGGCAGTGTTTTGCTCGAATAATTTTTTTACTAGTTCTTCTTCCTTTTTTACTTTATTTTTAGTTGATTTATTATTCTGTTGTTGCTGTTGTTGAGGTTGTTGATTAGAAATAGATTTTGTTGTTGGTCTTGTCGCCTGTTTAGTAGTAAGAGATGATCTTTGTATAGTTGTAGGATCGTCCCAAAAACCGCTAGTATTAGTATTAGTGGACCAAGCTTGACTATTACTGGATGAGCTAGAATTAGTCCAATTCAGACATTGTGAAGCTGTGCCCCATATACCGGCATTAGGAAGGACACTAGTCGACTCTTTTTGTCCTACTTTTTCCTGTCTTTCTTTTTCTTGTTGCTAAAAGTTTATTCATAATATAATATATTTTATAATATATCAAATATCTTGAGTGTTTACTAACATTATTATATATATATTAACCTTAGCAATGCGTTCTTGCTCTTCTTGTTGAATTTGTGTAAGACTCTTTACTTGAAGAGGTTTATTAGAAGATGTAGCTTTTTCTGCCCATTTAAATTGTAAACGTTTGGACGAATCTGCCGCTGCTGCTTCTTGTACTGCCTCTACAGCTTTTTGTTGTGCTAATTGTTGTTGCATTAATTGTTGGTACCGTTGCTCTTCCTATAATTATTTTAATAATTAGAGTATTAATCAAATTGAAGTATCAGCAATATTGATCAAGAATTAATTACTGCTTTTTTCTCTCGTTCTAGCCTCTGAATATCTGCAAGTGAAGCATGAGTTGTAGGAGCTGGTGTACATGGTGCCTGAGCCCATGGTGCTTTACTTCTTTCTTGAAGTTTACGAAGAGCTTCTACTTCTCGACGCCTTTGTTCGGTACGCCGTGCCTGTTCTTCAATTTCAAGCAGCTTGCGTGCTTCTGCTTCTTTTCTGGAATGAGGATGTAATTAAATTAGAATATTTAATATATATATATATAGGAAACAAATTATATATAAAATCAATGAATTATAAGTTATAGGTATACTTGATTCTTTCTTCTTCTAGTTTTCTTTGTTCCTCTTCTAATTTTTTCTTTCTCTCTTCTTCTTTCTTATGCTTTTCTTCTTGTTTTTTAATTTCTTCTCGTTTTCTTTTTTCTTCTTCTTGCTTCCTTTTAATATTTTCCTCTTCCTGTTTTCGTTTTTCTTCCTCTCTTTTCTTCTTCTCTTCTTCTTTACGTTTTTTCTCTTCCTTTTTCTTTTGTTCTTCTTCTTGTTTCCGCTTTTCTTCCTCTTTGCGTTTCTTTTCCTCTTCCTTTTTTTTCCTTTCTTCTTCTTCTTTTCGTTTTACCTCTTCTGCTTGTCTAACTTGTTCTTCTTCCTGCTTCCTTTTAGCTTTCTCTTTTTCAGCCTGTCTTTGTAAATCTTCTTGTTTTCTTAATTCTTCTTTCTTTCTTTGTTCTTGCAACTTCAGATTCTGTTCTTCCTAAGAACAAGTAAATACTCATTTCATTGATTATGCATTAATAAAAATTACTTTTTTCTTCTTAGTCGATTACTGAGAGGGGGGGAGGAAGAAATAGGGACAAAAAGAACGATAGATTCGTTCTTATCATCCCCATCCCCCCACTTACTAATATTATATTTATACTTACTAATATTTGTTGTTCCGTTTTTATTTCTTTAGCATGTAAATTCCAAAGTGTGGTAGGTAATTGTCCAGGCGGTACTGCAGGTATAGGTCCCACCTGTGATATAAGTATTATAAAAAAAATTGTACACCAAGTGTACAATTGGAAGTACAAAAACATACCTGTGTCAACCAATTTTGAGCATTAAATTGTGGAGTTATTTGTGGAGGTGAATGTGGCCAAACAGTATCAATATGAGATGTTTGTGGATGTCCAGTTGCATTAACATTAAGCTGTCGTAGTAATGATTTTATAGGATTATCTTCTTGAGACGAAGTAGAATTTAAATTTGGTTGTGAAATTGTAGGTACGTTTTGAATGCCGCCCATTTGTTGAATAAGTTGTTGTATAGGATCAATCTGGCCAGGATGTCCTGTAGCACCAGTTTGTGAACTAGATGCTAGATGAGGTTCGGGCTGTACCTTTGCCTATCCAATAGTTACAATACCATGAAATTGTAATACTCATATAACATATAAACAAACGTGTATTAAAAAAAATGCTTATTAACCTGTTGCATTTGATTAAATAATTGCATAACTGGATTTGATGGTGATGGTGTAAGATGAGGCACAAATGGATTAGCAGAAATTTGCATATCTGGTATTTCAGAATCCTGAATAACATATTGGAGTATTAACTGGTTCTGTTCAATAGGACTAAGAGTTGCCCAATGTTCAGACTGAGAAAGTTTAGCTATAGCTGATGTTCTCATTTGTCTTAATAACATTTGTTGATTTTGTAATAAACGCATGTGTTGATATTGTAATAAAAGTAAAGGATCTTCTATTCCAGACTTTGGTAAAGTAGTAGCAGCTATGCCTGCAGGTACTGTACTAGGAACAGATGGTATTACTGGTTCGGATAACTGAAAACATATTTCACTAACTTAGCAAATTGAAGATAAAGAATCTTGTTTTATTTGAATTATTTAATAAATAATAGTCATGTATATTTAACAAGAAAATTGATCGAGTAATATGCATTGTCATTTAGTGATGTTAAACTATATTATTACGAAAATTTATTTGAAGTATAAGAAAAAAGTGAATCGAGCACATTTATAATAAAATTTTATAATATTACTGTGCGTATAAACGTCTATATATATAATACTTCGTTCAAAATCTATATATATAACAGTCTAAAATATTAAAGAAAAAATTGTTTACCTTTAAAGGAGGAATGGATGGCCCTGGAATAAATGGCACTCTTCCACAAATTTTCATTAACTCCCCTAAAGTAGTATATCTCTCATCGCAAGTCCTTCTTACCATTAACCCTGCAGTAAAGTATCCAGCCTTGCACCATTCTGCCATTTCACTTGCTAAAAATGGACCCTGCACTTCACCTTGTGGATCACGATAAAACCATTTTTCTTGCACATTCGAAGATGTTTGTTGATTGCTCATAGATGGAGATATAGTTGTAGTTTTTTCTCTATGATTTTCTTCATCGGCCATCAATGTGGCTACTAGAGCATCAGCTTTTTCCTTCATTCTATCTAGATCATCTTCTGACTTTTTTACATTATCTATTACTGATTCATGTGCAACCTTTTGTGATTCTGTTTGTACAGATAATTGTCTATTCACAGTAGACACTATTACATCCTTATCAACTGCTGGTTCTACAGTTCCTCTGTCATGTATGACACTTGAACATTTATTATCTGCATCATTTGATTGAGTTTTATCGCTTTCAATATTATTAGTATTTACATTTGTCACTAATGATATAGTAAGAGAAGCAGACGAAGATGTAGATGATAAACTTTTTGTTGAAGTATTGCTAGATGTTGAAATAACTGCTTTATTTGGAGAGTTGCAAACGTCTCTTTCTATAGTGTTATCTTTTTCTTCTATTAAACGAACAGATTTTGATTTTTCTCTGTGCTTTGTACCAGTAGAATCATTTGTGTGACGATTTTCTACTTGTCCCTGGCTTGTGCCATATGACATAGATTTGTTATTAGACTTTGATGTACCGGAAGCATTTCCTTCAGAAACACGTCGAGTCCTTAACTCTTGAGAATTTCTTGCGCTAATAATTCCTTCTTCATCATCATCAGAATACATTCCTCCATGAAATGCTCCTGAAGCATCAAATCGCCCTCCACTTTCGCTAGGATTTTCAGTCGCCCTAATATATAATATATGAGTATGTACATATATGAATGGCACTTTAATATGTTTTCGAGTACTAGAAAGTATAATATACAATGTGTAATAAATTTTGGAAAAGTTACCATTCTGGAAGATTATCATGATTATCGTGATGATTAGATTCCCATGTACGCGCCGTACGAGGTGGTGGAAGATGATTTGTTTCGTGAGGAGATCTATGATTCCCACGAAATTCCCACCGTCCACCAACACTTCGACTTTCTTCGTTATCACCTTCACTTCTATCCAACCTGTCCCTATCTATACTACCTCCTTCGCGCCAACTATTTCTACCTACAAAGGATATATATAATTAAGGATATATATAATTATAATAAATATAATTCTACAATTTCCTGAAATAGAATAAACAAAGTCAACTCACCCCACTTACGCCAACCATCATCATCTTCCCCACCATTTCTATATCGTCGCCAATTACTTTCCATGAGAGAACTTCCACTGGTCCCACGAGATAATTCTTTTCTAGGACTAGTAGAACCATTCCATTCAGTTGTATCTGAAGATCCATTTCTTTCTGACCAGCCCCGTTCACTTTGAGATCTTTCATATGGTCGACTTCTTGCCTAAATAAAAGTATAAAATTATATAACATGTTTAATTTTTGTCGAATTTACGAGAATACTTTTGTTTGTGTTTTTAGAAGAAATATATCTTCTAAAGATATACATTACATACTTGAAAAGATTGGCCTGAATCAATGCGAATTCCTTCACTAGGATCCTCAAAACCAACTGCTCTAGAATAATGAGAATATAAACCACCTCTTCCATTTCTACTTCTCCCACCACGATCTACACTTCCTCCTCTTCCACGGCCTCCAATATTAGCCGCCACAACTCCATTCCACAAACGCTAAAATGTGCATATCAAGCTTATCATATAATGTTTACATTATACCAATATTATATTTATATGTCACTGATTATCCCAAACAAACAAAATTGATCATTTTCAGCAATTATTATTAGAAATTGTTTTTCTAATTTAAGTTAAAAAATTAATCAGTCTTATTTACCGTTTCATCTTCTGTCATCTGTACAAGAGCCAATGGAAGTTGAGATTTGTCAACAAATAATGTTGAAAACGTCATCAATGGCTCAGGTGGTTTATAATTACGGTCAAATAAAGCCAGCATCTCTTCTCTTCCATATCTATGCTCTGCTAATTGATATCGAGGAGTACTTAAAGTCGAGGTACTCCCACTAATACCACTAGTATTAGAATTTTCTCCTGAGAGATTACGCAACCTATTTGCATAAATTGATTTAATATATAAATACCTGTTTATTTATTGTTAACTATTATTTTCAATGATATTACTCTGATAATTATGTCGATAATAAATAATGTAAATATTATTAATTATTACGTACCATTCAGGACCAAACTTCATAGAATCCGTCATGATGTACTATTTGCTACAAAATAAAAGAAAGAGAAAAAGAGAGAGAATAAAAAAAAACAACATGAAAAATGAGATAATACGCAATTTATATAATGGCAAAGGTAGAACATAAAGTTTTAAAAATTATTTTCATAAGAAAAAATATTAATATGTTTATAAACAAATTAAATAATGTATATATAAATAAAAAAAAAAATGTCTATTGAACATGAAGAATAGAGAAAATATTTTATTGCTTAGCATAAAAATTATAGAATTTGTGTGCATTAAAATATTCTATAAAAACCTAAAGGTATCATATGGCAGATAAATAAGAAATTAAATGAAAAGGAAATTATACCAAAACAATAAGTAACATAATAAAAAAAAAAAAAGATAATTAATAATTTTGCATTATGATGTTGCACAATAAAAATAATGAGAAATTATTTTTATTGAGGATTCAAGGATGAAACTTTATTTTGAAAAGTTAAATGCAACATAAAGAATGAAATAAAATAACAAAGTGCACAACAGACGGTAGAAATTGCATGTTGTGAGCAATTTTCTCTAAGAGGCTATAATTACAAAGTTACCTTTAATAAACAAATAAAGATATTAGATATGTGCTATCATATAATCATTCTCAATGGAACAAGTATTATATTTTTATTTACGACATATTTTCTAACGATGCGATTTTCTAAGCCAAGGTGGCAATATTAACCAAACTTTTTTTCTCGATAAATATCACATTAAATCCCGAATAAAAGATTCAATTATTTAGACAAATCTTGAAAGAGTATTTATTAATGTTATATAAAATAATGATAAAAAGTATCTAAATAAATAAAACAAATACCTTTGTGATCTTTGAAATAATTAAGAGCAGCGATAAAACACACCAATATGGCTGATGATTTTTTGGAATAAAGCGCATGCGGATATAGTTGGCATGTCTGAACTTACAAAATTCTTCTATGCAATGAAACATTAACTAAAAAGAATTATATAGAGTAGACATTTGGTATAAATATTTTTGCCATCATCGATGCAGTTTCGAGAAGGATATTTCCTTCTATTAACTTGTATAGTTCGTGCTTATGTGACAAAATTTCTTTCTTTCTCTCTTTCTCTCTCTCTCTCTCTCGTATTGATTTTTGTTTAATATGTAGGGGTTCATCCCTGCCGCCAATCGCGTAGAAGGAAACAATTTCTAGTACCGAAACCAGTTTTCAACATAGACAACCTATCTTACTAACATTGTATATTAAGTACCTTCTAGCGGAACGGCACTTCCGTGCGACGCCGCATGGATAGCTGTTTTTAGTTTGTAAAGAGCAAGCATCTCAACAAGTACTTTTCATTCTATGGAAGTTCCCATAACTTCATTCAATTCATTATCGGCCAAAGAAAGTTTTTATTTTTTATAAAAAAATTCGCTAAATTATCTATTAACTTTTGGCAAAAATGTCGCAAGTCGCTAAGTAATTTAGCGTTTGGCTATAGAATAATTTAGGTGCAATAAAATTACGGAAACTAAGGTACAGTATATCACGTGTTATGAGTGTGAGGAAACATACAAAAAACTGTATTTTTCTAATAAATTTATTTGCTAATTATTTTGGATTATTGGGAACTGACTATTTAAATTACACCGTCTGATATTAAAAATCAAAGCAATAATAACTTACATCATTTTAGTAATTACATACGGTTTACATAGGTTTACGTAAGTTTATAAAACGAATTATTATTAAATAAAAAATAAAATGGAAGTTGGAATATTGATATTATTTCGTGAATGATTGATATTATTTCATTACTTTTACATATCTTAACGTTTATTTCATGAGGCTTTTCTTTCATTTGAGATGTTTGGATACAAAGCGCGGTAATTCCTGTTACATTATTATTACTTTTTTCACGATTTATTCCGTGCTTAATTAGATATCCGACTGATAAAATTCGTTCAGCATCTTTTATATTTTTTTTTATTTTGGTTATTGCCCGTCCAAGATAATATATCTGTAAAATTTAATTGCATTTTCGTCACTTGCACTACTCTTACATAGATTGTTTTTTTAAAAGTATAGATTACTTTCCAACATGTTTTTTAAGCCACGCCTCTGTGTCAGTTCCCAATAAATATTCTAGTGTTTTATTCCCGAATATTAAGTACCAAGTACAGAAGTCAATGAGCTCTACCGGTGGATTTCAAAACTAGTGTATTCAACAATTCATTCACACAACGTGATACATTTCAGCTCTAACTTTCATTATACTGTGTTGAAAAACAAGAAGGATATATTTAATAAGTTTTTTTCTATTTAACACAGATTTTTGTCGGAACTGCTCGCTTGCAACTCTTTTGTAGTGATCGATTCTTATTGTCAGACTTTTCTTGTTTAATTAACAATAAAGTATGAATACAAAAGAAAAAGAAAGATATATTGAGGAATTTGAATTTCCTTATTGTGACGAATCAATAAAATATGAAAAAGTCGCGAAAATTGGCCAGGGCACGTTCGGGTAAGTTTATTAAATTTATCATTTTGATGTTTACATTACATTATTTCGATGTTTATTTAATCATATTAGAACGTTTCATATT
This sequence comes from Mischocyttarus mexicanus, assembly GCA_023678845.1. Lineage (NCBI taxonomy): Eukaryota > Metazoa > Arthropoda > Insecta > Hymenoptera > Vespidae > Mischocyttarus > Mischocyttarus mexicanus. The sequence goes on along the minus strand of JACGTP010000051.1, from coordinate 777,810 downwards.
TTATGTATATGTAGGGTAAAAGGCCTCATTTGGACACCATGTTGAATTTTATGATTTTATTAATAAACTCTGTTAATATTTTATAACAATTTTTGGTATTTTTAAAATCGAAAAATTTTATTTTTTTCGCATAATCGCGAGTCCATGTGAAATTTCTTAACAATTCCGTTAAGAAAGATCTTATTTCCAAATCCAGATTCTGATATGTTTTCTTTTTATGTAATTGTGTCATTTCAAATTATTTTAAGTCGTTTATAATCTAAATAACCACATAATGATTTATTTATACTCTATATCAAGTTAATATTAATTAAAAAATAATGGGGACACAAAAATTCACTTAATTAATTATTAAATTTATTCCTATGGAAGTTGCTTACTTAAATTGTACAAGTAAAAAAAAAGTTGATTATATTGGTTTGATATATAATTAAAAAATTAAAATATTCGTAGTTATTCTTATAGTAATACATATATAGATATCTGTGTTTGTTGTGTGCAAAAAAGATAGATATATCTTTTTTTATTTTTTTGTCCGATTAAAGGGAAGTATTCAAAGCAAGGGATAAAAAGAGCACTAAAAAGTTTGTAGCCATGAAAAAAGTTTTAATGGACAATGAGAAGGAAGGGGTATGTATATATATATATAAAAGATTCAAAAATTTCAATTCAATTATGTGCATTTTTTGCTCCATTTCATACTTGACAACCTAATATAATTGATTTATCTTTTCCTTTTTAGTTTCCTATAACTGCACTAAGAGAAATAAGAATATTACAATTATTAAAACACGAAAATGTTGTGAGTCTTATAGAAATTTGTAGAACAAGAGGTAAGAAATTTTTCCTATCATTTTTCTTTCACATTTTATATATCAATTAGAGCAACTTTTATTTGTTGCTGAAAATAAAGCATCACTTCTTTTTTCTTTTTTTACAGCAACACAGTATAACCGGCACCGCTCCACTTTTTACCTTGTATTCGACTTTTGTGAGCATGATTTAGCCGGTTTATTGTCCAATGTAAATGTTAAATTCAGTTTAGGAGAAATTAAGAAAGTCATGCAACAATTGTTAAACGGTCTTTATTATATTCACAGTAATAAGGTAAGATAAATGACATATTGAATTTGTATATAAGGTATATGATGAATGGAGTTATGAGAAATTCATGGTTTATCTTCTCTTTCCAGATTTTACATAGAGATATGAAGGCTGCTAATGTTTTAATAACAAAGAATGGCATATTGAAGCTAGCTGATTTTGGTTTAGCAAGAGCATTTAGTGCTAATAAAAATGGTCAACCAAATCGTTACACAAACAGAGTCGTTACTCTTTGGTATAGGCCTCCTGAATTATTGTTGGGAGATAGAAATTATGGTCCACCGGTTGATTTATGGGGTGCTGGATGTATAATGGCTGAAATGTGGACAAGGTATGTATTTTAATTAATTAAATATGGAGGATTTCTTAAGGTAGTAAATATTAAAAGTAAGAAATGTAAGAATGGCCAGTAATAATGATAGAATCTTTTATTATTCCTCTTTCGAAACTTCAATCTTTTTTTACTCCTTTAACCCAACTTTAACTTTATATTTTATCTTCGACTCTTCTTACCGCTGATTAATTTTTAGATCACCTATAATGCAAGGAAATACGGAGCAACAACAATTGATATTAATTTCACAATTGTGTGGTTCTATAATGACAGAGGTTTGGCCAGGAGTAGAACGTTTGGAATTATTTAATAAGATGGATTTGCCCAAGGGTCAAAAAAGAAAAGTATATATGACAATGAAAAAAATAATAAAATATATTTAATTCGAAAGTTATATTGAATTAATATTTACATTTATTCTTAGGTAAAAGATAGGTTGAAGCCATATTTAAAAGATCCGTACGCTTGTGATTTGTTGGATAAACTTCTTATTCTTGATCCTTCCAAAAGATTTGATTCGGATTCTGCATTAAATCATGACTTCTTCTGGACAGATCCAATGCCTTGTGATCTAAGTAAAATGTTGGCGCAACATACGCAAAGTATGTTTGAATATTTAGCACCGCCAAGGAGACCTGGCCATATGCGACATCCGCATCATCAAATACCAGGTGGACCAGCAAAACCTAGTTCAAGTATGGCTGATAGTGGCTATCAAGATAGAGTTTTTTAAGTAAATCAGTAGAAGAGAGGTATGCATATAATGAAGCATTCTATAAAAACATAGAAGATATAGTTGATCCTAAAAATATCAGGATTTTGAGAAAATGTTTTTATGCATGTCCTCTTTGAAAATACATTTTATGTTCAAATGAAATGAGAAAAAATATCTGTTCCTGGTTTTATGATTATTTACATTAAGTATCTAGGATTAGAATTGTAGTTTAAGGATAACTATTTCTAACTAAATATGTAAAATATAAAACTTGTATATTTTTATAACGAAAAAAAAACTTGTACAGTCAGAATCACATAATCATTCTTCTTTTATTGGCATCTTTGTTTTAAGTCTATGTAGTCAGAGTTATCATCTTTTCTTATATTGTCAATTTAATTCAATCAATTTTTAGTGTAAAAAAGTAGCAGCTGTAAAAAATTTTCTATTTTTGTAAAATAAACCATATATCACGATGATGCCACTGTGGTGTTTAAATTATTAAATTGTTTCTTCAAGGTTGTGTGCGTACTATGTTCATATGCATGAGTGTATACATTTACAAATAGATTACATTTTGTACATACTATATATATATTCTCTGATAAATTCAGTTTTCTTTTTCCATATGTATTGTATCTTTTTATATACATATGTAAAGGAAGAGTTTCCTCAAAATCAAATAAACGAAAGCATATGGTCTTCTTGATACAATTTTGTTCATATTGTTCATAATGTTTGATTACAAATGTCTTTACAGAATAAACAAATGTAATAAATAAGAAAATGATTAATCTTAGAAATAATGTATTAATAATAGACTTTAATGTATACTTTACCGTTAACTATCTCCGCTTTCTTCAAATGTCATTATTTTGTCTTTCAATTGAGATAGAGAATCTTCCAAAGATCTAATGCGGTTTCTAAGTATCCTTGTTTCAGTTTGTAATCTTTCGATTCGTTTTGACTTTTCCTGATCAGTTGTTTTTATTAATTCGAGGATTCTATTAGCCCTTACTGGAGTTGCAAAATCTGCCACTGTAATATCTGAAATATAACGTGGTTCAAAGAATCTCCGTTGTTTTTTGGGAATACTGCAGCTATGATCATCGTTCGGAGCTGTAGTAATCAAGATAATGATTAGTAAAGTAAACAAAAACTATAATTATTATTCTACTATTTACCTATATTATCAACATCACTGCATTTGGAAGCAAAACTCTCGTTCGCTGTCAAAGTGGAGTTACAATTTTTATCTGACACTGAAATAAGTGAGTGAATAAATAAATAAATAAAATAAAATTATCGTAACTATTTCTAACAAGAACATTTCCAAATAGTAATTATTTTTATATTTACCTTCAACATTATTTTCAATATTTGACAAAATATAATTACATTTGACAAAGTTTTCATTTATAATTACATTTGTATGCGATTTCGATGGTAAATCATCAAGTTTTCCTTGTATAACAAGAGGATTTGTTATAAACATTGACGGGACAACTCCAGATTTAATTATAGATCTAGATCTTCCTAAAGTATTACTCTTATAGATATCCGTTTCCGCAAAGTGAATAGAACAGATATAAATGTGAGATACATCATCGTCCAAATTTAACCCACAAACATTTAACCACTTTTGACGTAAGGTCAAGTCCTTTGGAAAGCTTGAATCAACTATACATTACTGCCATTTGTTATAAAAAATTTATGAATATTTCCTTATTTATTAATATTTCTTATCGACTTACCTATGCAATGAAATATTATCTGTTTTTGATGCTTTTCTATTACACAAATAGCACAATTTACCCATCTTCATAAAAAACAAATAAATTTTTCATTGCCTGAACCTAAATTTCTTATTGCCTTAACCTTAATCTGAAATATTTGGCATTCGTTTCTTTCTTTCCTTCTAAAGTAATTTATGTAGGGGTCTCTCTCTCTCTCTCTCTCTCTCTCTCATTCTCTTTCTCTTTCTCTTTCTTTTTTCACTCGAAATAATTTGTCTTCGAAAAGAAAAGGTCTTCCGGTTATGAAAGGAAGTGCTTAATTTATTACAACTTTTTATTTTATTTTTTTATTTAGAAAATTATTCTTTAGTATAATCTTTGATTAAAAAAGAAAAGATATGCATTTTTTATTCAATTTGAATAATTGCGAAATAATAATTTAGCTGATTAGGGATTTTTTGTTGCATTTCATTATAATTGAGTGAGAGTGTCACGAAAAAATAATGACGCAGTAAAAAAAGCAGATATCAGAAGTACGATTAATGATTTAATGTGAATCGTTTTGCGCGTAACGTATTATTAGACGCATAATTATTATTATATAATTGAACAATCGTTTTCTTTATTCTTTTTTTTTTCTACATGTCATTATCAATCAAACAATCAAACAATCAATTATCACGATTTAGCAACACATGATTAAGTTGAAAAATAAAATAATTTATGTCTATCTATCAGCGTAATATAAAGTGAAAAATTAACTTGACCAAATTTTTTACTATTTCTTATACAACTTTTTCTATATAATCGTTTATAAGTCACTTAAAAAAATGGATTTTTTGTCATTAATTGGGCTCATCAGTATCTTTAATGTTCTCATATATTTGATTTATCCCTGGTTATCGGATTGTAATATGCAACTTGCTTTCTTAGAAAAATTTGGAAAACCTATAAGTAAGTTTAAATAAGGATATACATTATAATTTTATATTATAGTTTTCATTATGTATCGTTAAATATTAATGCAAATCTAATTCTTAATTATTTTTCATTCCATAGGTTCGTTAAAGGGTAAAGTTGTTTGGATAACTGGTGCTTCCAGTGGAATTGGAGAACATTTGGCTTATGTATTAGCAAAAGCTGGATGTAAATTAATATTGTCTGCTAGGAGAGAATTACTCTTGCAAAATGTTAAGAAAGCTTGTTTAGAAGGTAAAAATCATGTCTTTATCTGTTTTTATATATTATGGATGTTTTTTTTTATAGTATAATTGTCAAGTATCTATTGATTCGTGAAAAAGAAATATATTCTATATCCTCTAATACTTTTCTTGCAGCAAATCCTCATTTGAAAGATGACGATGTGCTAGTTCTTGTATTAGATATTTGTAATATTAACTTACATGAGAAAGTATTTGAGACAGTTGTTAAAAAATTCGGCAAGGTATATACAAGATTTTCATATCTTACTCCTTCAAGTATACTATTTATTGCTGAAAAACCGATATAATATATGGAGTCTAAATAAAATTGTAATCATATTATTTTCAGATTGACATATTAGTAAATAATGCTGGACGAAGTCAGAGAGCATGTTGGGAAAACATTGATATTAATGTAGATAGAGAAATCTTCGAGTTGAATGTATTTTCGCACTTGTCATTAACTCGAATAGCCATGAAATATTTCTTAAAAAATGATCTTGGTCAGATTGCAGTTATATCTAGTGTGTCTGGAATTTGTCCAGCTCCTTACTCTGCAAGTTATACCGGTAGCAAGCATGCTTTACACGTTAGTATTATTTTTCAGAAGAAATAGATTTATTCTCTATTAATATAAAATTTTCTATTATGTTTATTGTATATTTTATTTTATTTTACTTTTTTTTTAGGGTTATTTTAATTCCTGTCGTGTAGAAAAAGCAGGGCAGAATTTTCCTTCTATAACTATGATATGTCCTGGACCGATTCAAACAAACTTTTTGGAGGAAGCTTTTACAGAAGAATCAGGAAAGGTAATCTTGTTATTTTTATATTTATAAGATTCCTGTCATTTGTAAGAATACTTACAAAATCATGACTATATCATTGTGTAATTTTCAAGAAATTTGGAGTACAAACGGATAAGGCTAAAAATAAAGTTAGTGCTGAACGTTGTGCTACATTATCAGCAATAGCGATTGCAAATGAAGTTTCTGAAGCATGGATTTCACACTCATCTGTATTATTCTTAGCATATTTATTAAAATATTATCCAAATGTAGCCTCATGGTACGTAACAGAATTTATTTCAATAGTTATTTTCAATATTTTATTCAATAAATAGTTTTTTCAATAATTTTTCATTCAACTAATTCAATTATATTCGTATATTTTTAGGATTTTGCTCAAGCTTTGTGGCACCAAATTCTTAAAGAAGCTACGGGATGCCAAAAATGCTGATAAAATTTAACAAAAATTTATATTTGTATACATATCTCTATTTATTGGCATGTGGCAACAACGTGATTTTCATATAAGAAACTCGTTATTGCGGGATATGTATCTAAATAAAGATGAAACACATACTATTGATTATTTTTCTTATAAGTTAACACATTGAATACTGGCCTTACTGCTGCGTCTTTCCGAACATTGAGTAGCTAACTGAAATATTTAAGACCTTATACATTTTATTTTTGGAGTATAATAAATTCAGATCGGCACATTTTCACGTACTTGGACAAATGTCCTTTTTATCGAATTCATGAGACATAAGGTCTTCCTTCACTTCGTTACCAACCTACACACCAAATTGATGTTGAATGTTTTTACATGTAAATCTTTATTGTCATTATTTTGATATCTTTTCTCAATCAATTTCTACCATAAGAAATGTTCTTCAATGTATGTTATAATCTTTATTTTAACCCGCGTTATCGTAGGGTCGGCGCTCAATGTGTTAAGTTAATTTTTAGAAGCTTGATTTTTACACATACTAATTCCTTATTTAACTCGTATAACATGGGTTGTAGTAATCAAAAGATTACATCTTCGTAAAGAATTGTATTTTACATTTTTATACATTAAATAATTATAATCGCTATTTAATAAATTCCGACTTCTTTAAGACAGTTTTCCTAGCACTTTTGCCACGCAATATTGCTTTGGAGAAAAGTTTACAATAAAGTTCAACGGCACATGGTGTATCATCGTTACCAGGAATTGGGTATGTTATAAGATTAGGATTACAATTTGTATCAACAATACCAATTGTAGGTATACACATTTTTGCTGCTTGAATGATTGCAGGATGCGGTGTGACCACATTATCAAGAGTGTGAATAAATATACAGAGATCGGGTAATCTAGTTTCCAAATTAAATAATTTAACAGAATTAGTAAATGTCCCAGGTTTCCAGGTTCTGGTATGTGCATATTCTTGACATTCTTTGGCTGTTTTTTCTATAATTAAAGTACTTGCAGGATTTTTGGAAATAAATAAAATTAATCCTCCTTGAAATGCAATATGAGCAGCAAAATTCAATGCTTGTCGTAAAAGTTCAGCCGTTTGGTCCAAATCTATTATCAAGTGCCCTAATCTAGATCCAAATATAAATGGACGCATATTTTTATGTACACTACCTTCCTTATGACCATAGTGTACCGTTGAATTAAATAAATCTTTGACAGTAAAAAAACTATGTACTTGAAAAAAGTCTGGATGTTTCAGAGGATTAATAGTGAACTCTGATTTGTCTACAAAAAAAAAGTGAAATTCATTGCAATGAATAAATGAATAATTATAATATATTTAAAGCATACCAATTGTCTCTTCTTGCCTAATAACGGAAGCTTGCGTTGACAATGCTTGTCGATAAACATTTGGTCCAAATGCTTGTAGAAAATTTCGTTCTCGCAAAACTATATGATAACAATATAATACAAAAGAAATATTATTTTAATGATTATTAATCACATGAAAAAAATTAGACTTATATATGTATATTAAATGTATTTACATTTTTGTATTACAATTCTTGCCATTATATATTAAGTGTTTCAAATATTTATTGAAATATTTGTTGCCTTTCTTAACCTATAATTATAGGTTATTCACTATTCATTTCTAATTACTCGAATTGAATTCTTTCAAAGAGTGTCAAAAGAGGAAAATATTAATACACTTTCTTATACGTAAGGTGCGCTACTATCGTATTTACTTGTGACGATTAGTTAGTTATAGAAGTCTTGTGTTTGGAAATTAAAACAAAAAATCGGAATATCAGATAAATAAGCAAGCAATTACTCCATTGATGTACCAGGTTTTGTCTTTACAAGCTTCATCTTAGGGAAGGAGATTCTTGAAGAAAATATCGACTGACGAAAAAATTTTAATTTAGCGCCGAAATAAAGTCCAGTATAAGCGCCATTTTAATATACCAGCTAAAGAAATGCAGTTTCTATCTAAGCAATATAATGTTTATGATCTAAACAAAAAACAAATTAACGTATTTTTTAAAACTTAATAAGTGATATATGATTATATCTCAAAATGTATATTAAATCTATGATACTGGAAGGTTTTAAATCTTATGGCAAAAGAGTAGAAATAAACGGCTTTGACGATAAATTCAATGCTGTCACCGGATTTAATGGAAGCGGTAAATCAAATATTTTAGATGCTATATGTTTTGTTTTGGGTATTACAAATCTCAGCCAGGTAAGAACGAAGATGTTATTATGTTAGGATTACTTAACATAACAAGCTAAATAGGTTTTTAAACCTATTTTGATAAAATATTTGAAATAATCCTAAACTTCAATTGTTCTTCGTTATGTTATATTATAATTTTACAGGTACGTGCTACATCTCTACAAGATCTAGTATATAAATCTGGTCAAGCAGGTATACAAAAAGCAACTGTGACAATAGTATTTGATAATCACGATCGCGAATCGTCGCCAATCGGATACGAACATCATGAAGAACTTGTTATTACAAGACAAATAATAATTGGGGGAAAAAATAAATACCTAATTAATGGATCTAATGTGCCTAATAAAAGAGTTCAAGATTTGTTTTGTTCCATTCAACTAAATGTAAATAATCCACACTTTTTGATAATGCAAGGTAGAATAACAAAGGTTTTAAATATGAAACCATTAGAAATTTTGTCTATGATAGAGGAGGCCTCGGGAACACGTATGTACGAGACAAAAAAACAAATTTCCTTGAAGACTATCGAGAAAAAAGACAATAAATTGAAAGAAATAAATAGTGTATGTTATAAGAAATCTCTTTAAAGCTAATACTATTCTCGCTTTTTATTTTCAAATATTTTTATTTACGATGTGTTATGTTATCGTAGGTTCTGCAACAAGAAATAGCACCAAAGTTGAATAAACTTAAAGAGGAAAGGTCTCATTATATAGAATATCAAAGGGTTCAACGAGAATTAGAGCATTATAGCAGGCTAAATATTGCCTGGGATTATACTTCGACTTTAAAATGTAGTGAGAAGATGAAAGAAGAAGTGCAGCTTGTTGAAAAGGCACTAGATGAAAAAATAAAAAGCATTAGTATTGGGGATAAGGAGATAGAAGAAATTCATAAGAAATTAGATGAGTTGTATAAAATGAAAAACACGGTTAGTAAATAAATAATCTCTGTAGACATTTTTATATTTTTATCTGCATGTGTATATAAATTGTATACATTGGTTTTTTTCTTTCTCTTCCATTTAGGAATTGGGTGAGAAATTAGGAAAATTGGAGGATAAGTTAAAAGACGTGGAGAAAGAGCAATTTAAAATAGCAGCCAAATGTAATGGCAATATAGAAGATATTAAAGCTGCAGAAAAGACGGTAGAACAATTAAAAGTGAACATCAACGACGAGGAGAAAATATTGCTTGTTAAAGAAAAAGAGTTTGAAAAGGTAGGAAGTTTGTTTAAAGAATTAAAAGAAAATGATGAAAAAGATTCTGTAGCGTTAATATCTGCCCAAGAGAGATATCAAAAGATAAGTTCAGGATTATTGCAAACCGAGAATGGTGAAAATGCAACGTTGGAGCAACAGTTGATAAATGCTAAACAGTATGTAACTCAAGCACAAACAGAGCTCAAGCAGTCACAAATGAGCCTGGATCATGCTAAAGCTCAATTGAATACTAAATTAAAAGATATGCAGAATACGAAAGATGAATATAGAGAAGATAATAAAGTTCTGGAGAAGAAGGAAAATGAATTGAAGAAGTTGGAAGGTCAATTAAAAAAGATTAATTATGAAGGTCGTTTGGAAGATCTTCAAGCTCGTAAGCATACGTTACAAAATGAAATAAGATCTTTGCAAGAGAAAATAGATCTATTAGAACAGCAATATCCTAGACTTAGATTTTATTACAAAAAACCAGATCCCGATTTTAAAGAGAATTCCGTTAAGGGTCTGGTCTGTACATTATTAAAGATTAAAAATAAAAATGCTGCTTATGCCTTGGATGTAGCTGCTAGCGGAAAGGTACATTCTATAATATTACTAATGGATATTTAATGGTATTATAGAAATTTAACACTTTCTTTCTATATTTATTTAGCTTTACAATATAATAGTTGATACAGAAAATACTAGTAAAAAGTTGTTGCAACATGGTCAGTTACAACAACGCGTCACTATTATTCCGCTTAACAAAATAAATGGAAGACCTATGGATAGCCGTATAATCGAATTAGCGCATAAATTAGTTGGAGTTGATAAGGTTCAACCAGCTTTGTCACTTCTAGATTTTCCAGAAGAAACTAGACCCGCGATGACTTGGATATTTGGTCAGATTTTTATATGTGAAGATATGGAGACTGCACGGAAGATAGCTTTTCATGAAAAAATAATGAAAAAATGTGTAACTATGGAAGGTGATATTTTTGATCCTGCCGGTACGTTGTCCGGTGGTGCAGCATCTAAAACGGAATCTATTCTCCTTAAAATAGAAGAATTGAATAAAACGAAAGATCTGTTAAAACTAAAACAACAAGAATTGTTAAAAATCGATAAAGATCTAATAATAGCCAAAAAAGCAAAAGAAGAATATGCCTTGTTAAAAGATCAACACGATTTAATAAAATATGAAGTTGGTATGGTACAGCAACGATTGAAACAAACGATGCATCATAAGATTAAAGATGAGGCATGTTAATTTAAGATTTCTTTAGATTAGAGACTAATTAATTTAATTGATCTATCAGATATGAAAATTAATTCTTTTTTCATCTTTCTTTAGGTAGAATTATTGAAGACAAATATTGACAATTTGATCGAACGTATAGAAACAGCTAAAACTTTGGAAAGAGATAACTTAAAAAAGACTAAAATATTGGAATGTCAATTGAAAGATTCTGTAAATGTTCGCGACAAGCAATTAAAAGAAGCCGAGAATCTATTAACGACCATAAAAAGTAAAGCTGAAAAGAGTCGTGCCGAATGGCAAAAACGGGAAGAAGAATTTAAAACGCTCGAATTGGAGTTAAAAGAGTTAAGAGAAATTATTGCAACTGGAAAAGAACAATTAGTTAAGGCTGAAGAGAAATTAATCGAGCTCAACGAAATCGGAAATACTTTTTTAAAAGAACTCGAGGAAATTAATTCCAAAGTAAAAACTTTAAAAAATCGAGTTAAGGAACAAAAACAAATTATAAGTCAACAAAACGAGGAGATACAAAAGTTAAAAGCGAGAGAAGAAAATATCACTATACGAAAAGGAGAAGTCGAATTAGAAATAAAACGATTAAATCACAACATAAGTTCGTTTAAAGAGACTTCTTCAAATTGCAAAAAGAAACTCACAGAACTAAAGAACCAATACCAATGGATAGAAGAGGATGAACAATATTTTGAGAAAGCAGGTATTACAAATCTCAAGGATCTTTAGATTATAGAAATAATCTTTTATAATATCACACAGAGTATATTTAAATTATATTCCAGGTGGTATGTATGATTTCAATGTTAAAGAGCCAGAAAAAACGAATAAAATATTACAGCAATTGCGGATACAGTACAAAGAGTTGAAACGTAACATCAACACGCGAGCAATTAATCTTTTGGGTAAAGAGGAAGAACAGTATAACGATATGATGAAAAAGAAGAAAATAGTTGAAAACGACAAAAAGAAAATACTTGAAACAATTAAATATTTAGATAAAAAGAAAAAGGAAGCGCTGCAAAAAGCTTGGGAACAAGTAAGTAATAATACAATATATAATATAATATATATTACAAAATAATTATTTGTCTTTTTTTACTTTTTTCTCTGAGCTTTCCTTCTTCCCTTTTCTACTTGGATATTAAATTTATTTTTTAGGTAAACAGTGACTTTGGATCAATATTCAGTACCTTGTTGCCAGGAGCTGATGCTAAGCTCTTACCACCAGAAAATCAAACAATTACAGAGGGATTAGAAATAAGAATCGGATTTTCTGGAATTTGGAAAGAATCATTAGGAGAATTGTCTGGCGGTCAAAGATCCTTGGTCGCTTTGTCTTTAATATTAGCTATGCTTTTATTCAAGCCAGCTCCCCTTTATATTTTAGATGAAATAGATGCAGCTTTGGATTTATCTCATACAGAAAATATAGGTAAAATGTTGAGGAGACATTTTAAAAGTTCTCAGTTTATTGTTGTATCATTAAAAGATGGTATGTTTAATAATGCCAATGTATTATTTACAACAAGATTTGTTGATGGAATGTCAACGGTTATTAGAGCAGAGAAATCTAAATCAAAGTAATAATACTGACATATATTTTGTAATATAATCTTTTATATACTTTTTTTATTATAAATTTCTATTTATTATTTACTAGTGTAGTTTTGATCGCTTTCTTAATGTATCCTTTCATCTGAAATAATTTCAGGAATTCATTTCTTCTTAAATGTTAGCGTCTAAGTTAAAATGAAAGTACAAAGTCAAAGTAAACATTCCCTAACAATCGGCTAAGGTGAGTGAGAGAGAGGATCGTTGAATATTTTTTTATATTCACCTCTCTCTCACTCCTGTTATTTAATTTCTATTTTATTATAAATTTCGTCGTTAGATTTGTTGTTGACCTTTATCTATGTTTGATATCTGTCGAATGTATTCATAACGACTTTTCATAATAATCGTTAGTCTTCTTCGAGCGTCGGTAGGAATAACAAGGATATTATTTAAAGTATATAATTTATTTCGCGTCGCGTGTGCGTGTTGCGTGTTTTCTTCATATGCAAGTGATTTGCATATGTAGCGAGTGTGTGTAGTGCTGAAGAGTGACATATACATGTATATGCATATATGGATGTAAGGACAAAATACATCCAAGGTAAGCTGACCATAATTTTTAACCATTTTACTCATTTCTCTGTCCACATAGCTAATATAGCAACGAGTATATTTTTAAAATACTTTAAAAAACATATTTGATATTGAACACGCACACTTCGAATATCGAGTGGCGCTATTTCCGAATATCCGCCATGTTGCTAAGTCAGATAAAGTTTAAATTATGACTGTCACTTTCGTAAAAATCATTCGTACGTAAACAGTAGTCTGAATTGTTCAGAAAATACTTAGTTATGTTATATTTGATTAAAAATATGAGGAACCTGCTTTGGGATTTCGTTAAATAGCACGAGTCATTTTAAACCAAGCACGTTCAAATAATATTATTCAGTCGAAAATTTCTTGTTTACTACAGAGGTAAATAATAAATCAAAAAATATTTATTTTTCCTAAGTAAAATATTTTTTTCATATTTCTCTTATCATGGACTTTGTATCCACTTTATTCTTTCGTCTCAATTTCATCTCAATTTAATCTTAATTTAATTCGCAATTTCCTATAAATCAAATCGATTTGATTATACTCAATCTTGTGGCGCAATTTTTCTATTACTCTAAGTAAAATTTATTTTTATTTAATACGTCACGTCGTCGTCGAAATGTGTCTATTTCTAATATCGTCTAGAATATTTTATGTACGTAACATGTTCATATAAGTGGATGATTCAAATTATTGGTTATGTTTACTTGCATGATATCGTTATTAGTTCTATTGTTCTAACGTAATAAGGTAAGTTGATATTTTGGACTAAACCTGTTTTATTGTAAACCCATATATTTTTGAATTATTAAATAAGTAATAAGTTGTAGTTGCCGTTCGATATTCGCAATTAAAAGTCGAAGCGTTAAGAGTTAATAGAAGCTTATTATGATGGTATGTTACTATCGATGAAAGAAGCCTTATATATATTTTTTGTCTTTGCATTTATGAGCTAGTTCATAAACTTTTCTGATATAATAGAACAATTTAAATTCTTTCATAAACATTTAATGCCCAATTAGTAATGCGATGATACTGCAATACCTATAAGGCATATCACTAAGAGACCCTTATTACAGAAAATTAGCTGATGTCAATTATAAATACGTGTCTTGAAACATAGAATATTCAAAGAGAACAATTGAGGAAAAGATAAAATATATAATAATACGCAGAGAATGTGGTTTATAGAAAACAAAGGAGAGGAAGTTGAACTACTAGAGGCAGCATCCGAAGGTACTTCCATCAATGCAACATCTGACAATATTTTATCCAACATGAGGGCTTCCAAGAGAGACTGGGTCTTTAGAGTACAGGTGATTGCTAATTTTTTTTTAATTTTATTATTTTATGATAGATATATTTTAATAAATGTTTTATAAATATACATTGTTACAAAATAAAATTATGACGTTTTTAGGTGTCGGGTTTGGAAAAAAATGAATGCTTATACGTTGTGGGAAATTTACCCGAATTAGGAGCATGGAATCCTAATCAAGCAATCCAAATGTTTCAAGAATGTAATGATCAAAATATTCCTGAGAATAAGAAAAAAAGTGAGCTTTATGATGCTGATGCATGCGCAGAAGCAGGAGATGGTGTTTCTAATGAAATAGATAAGTAAGTAATGGTGAAATATTGTTATATATTCTTTTAAATGCTTGTTACAACTTACTCATTATATAAACCATTACATATAATCACTCTGTCGCATGCCTTATGCATTATTCTAATTAGATTATTTTTAATATTAATATTTCAGAAGACAAATTTTTTCTCAAAAAATTACACTACCTGTTGATGCTGATGTAGACTATCGATATTTTATAGCTGTTATTTGCCAATCCAATGGTTCTAAAAATTCTGCCAAGACTCTTATTATTCGCAAATGGGAAACTCATATGATACCTCGTCAGATTAAGAAAAATGGTATGTTTATAAAATGTCAAATATCAAATATATTAAATGGTTGTATAGTTTCTTTTACAATTATTTTGTTCTTTTCTTTTTTCCAGTACCTGGTAACTTTATTAATAATGTATTGCCAAATTCAGAAATATTCGGTTGTCACAATGGTTATTGTAAAGTTGAACGTGGTTGGCTTACGGATGAGACTGTGATACAATTTAAAATTTTTTATAATCCAATTAAATTATGGAAACAACGATTGCAAAATAAAATAGTACACATTAAGGTATTATATGTTATTTAATTTTGTATTTATCATTGAACGAAATAAGTAAAAAAAAAAAGATTTAGTCGAAAAAGGAATAATTTCGTTATTGTAATGCAGATGACTCCAGTAAATTTAATTAGGCAACACTCTTTAGAATTACAACAGTTTGGAAATGAGTGTATTGATGATAGCCTTTCTATGGATACTCAAGATATTGATCAATCTGCTTTTAGTATTACAGAAATTGCTGTAAGTATATATTATTCTATTTTTTAATAACGAAATATTAAAAATTTAAACAATAACTATTGGTGTCATTCTTTATTAAAGGTAATGAATGATGAAGAAACTCACTTCAAATATCAGGAACAATTTGGTCGAGCTTGCGTAGAAGATGAATTTATTATCTTTAGTGTTGCTGTTCGTTATCCTGAAACTGTTGTAAGTTATAGTACTGAGTTTTCTAACAGAAAAACAATAGATGCATAAACACGTGATAAACCATTGACTGGTATTTATTGCTTACAGAATATATTATTCCTTTGATTTAAATTAATATGCATTTAGCTTTTATATTATATAATGATTCAAAAATACATGTATTAAAAATAAATTATATTTGAATATAATGATAATTACAAGAATAAGCATATACCGAAGAGTAATTAATAATAGATTAATGGTGATTCACAGATAGATAAATAATATAGATAAATCACAATGAAAGAATAAGTATTGACCAAATTTTTTCAGTAGACCACCAGTAGGCTGGGTACATCTTCTATCGCTATATATTAATAATTATTTGATAAAAGATAATTAAACTTGTTCAGCAGTTATTATCTTCCTTGGAATCTGCACACGAGCTCACACGGTATGATTTGGACAGAAGACATCCTTCTGCTTATACAAAGCAAGACTTCTTCTGGTGCACATGATGATGCTATCATACAATCTGATGTATTGATGTTAAGCATCGTTCTTCACTTTACACCTGTGTCATACGACATCACACAGAGATATGATGGCTTTGATTGTCGTTGAACCTATCTGTTCCTATCCTTTGGCTATTGTCTTTCGTAAATCTTTATTATCGTATACAAATTTGAATTATTTCTCTCTATAGTCGTATGTAATGGAGCATTTATATTAAAGAATTTGGTAATACGCGTAAGATTGATTTACGTTAGTCATAGTCATCCTAGTAAAAGGCCAACCCTTAAAAGCTTTACGATGTCAACGCTATCACATCTCATAAACATCTGTGTGCGTCGAAAATGGTGAGATTCCCATCACTCCTCTATATCCTATTAGATGTATTACTAATATTTTCTAGCTCTGACCAACTCTAATGTACCGTACGTGATACCGTTGCGCAGCTGTTGCCAGACTAAGCTGTCCATATCTTCTGAATCCGAATTGCAAATTTTGCAGATATTTTATTTCTAAATTAAACTGAATGACCGGCAGGTGTTGCGGAATTTCCGTCACCAGGCAGTGTACAGCTATCGGCAATTATTGTTTTGGTTCATTGCTAGATTATGTAGGAAATAAATTACGTTTCAAGATTTTTTTCTATTGCACTTTTCAACAAATAGTGAATAGAATTAAATAGTTATCATGATATATTTTTACTTTATATATTAATTGATATATAACAAATATTTATGAAGAAAAATATAATTTAATTCCTACACCTTGTGTGTGATCAAGGAATATCTTTAATTAATTTTTATTAGAACGTTTAATTTACAGTTTTAATTTCTTTGCTTAACGCACTTACATTGCCAATGAGCCGACAGGTAAATGCATAATAATACGTTCATCAACGTTAATCTCCTTGATCACTGTAATTTCTATATGTTAAAATAAGTCTTAGGATTTATGTCCCATAACCGTCTTTATGGTAGATATATCAAATAGAATATTGTTTCAGGCATATTTAGTGGACTACTACGTATACGGTTCAAGGAGTTTCCCTGGTGAGCCACCAAATCATATTGGATTCAGTTACATCTTGCCTAGTACGCTACAATCTAGTGTTGGAATGCTGACAGTGCCAATTACTAGTACAAGACATAGACCAATTGGTAAAAAATTTATTTCATTTTACTAAATATTGATTCAATATATATCAAAGATATTAACATTAATACATTCATATTGCAGGACAATTAACAGTTGAATATTTAGTAATAAAACCAATCCCAAATTATCCATGGGATATGAGTGTTTCATATACAAAGCATTGGGAACAAAGATGGTCTGGTTTGGATGTTGGTCATAGAGGACTCGGCACTTCTTTTAAATATGAAACAAAAAAGTAAGTTGCTTGATAATTTTGAGAACAACACTAATACAAAAAAAGATATGAAAATATTTAAATTTCCTTTTTTTTTTTTTACAGTTGTGCTAATGTAAGGGAAAATACTTTAGCATCTTTAAAAACTGCATCATATCACGGTGCTGATATGGTAGAATTTGACGTTCAATTATCGAAAGATCTTGTGCCAGTTGTATACCATGATTTTTATGTATCAATTTCATTAAAACGTAAAAAACAGATAGAAGCAATGGACACGCTAGAGATACCAGTAAAGGAATTAACTTTGGAACAGCTTCATCTATTGAAGGTATTTTCATTATATTATCTTTTAGTCATTTTCTTGTAGTATTACAATTAGATAATATTTTAAAACATAGGAGGTCTTTGTAATACTATTTCAGACTATCCAATAGGAGACTCAACTAATTATAATATCAAATTTCATTATCTTTCATATAGCATCTATTTACAGAGTGTGGCCATATTTTAATGCTTTTTATTTTTTTTTGCTTTCGATGTGCATTAATTCTTTCCTTCTTTCTTTTATTATTTTTTTAAACAAACAGTATCAGTCCAAAGAAGTGCCTTATATAAAACCACCAAAAGTAGTTGTCATATATGTATAAATTCATTAATATGATATATCCGTTCGTGTTTGTCTATTTTTAATATTCAACAGGACTTTTATTACCCGGGAGACTCGTTGGGTAAGGTGCTGTATTTCGTTGATAAAAGCGAGCAGGGAGTAAACCAACTGGTGAGCTTTCATGTCGCTTTTGCAACTTGGCTCATTGCCAAAAATGGATTGGTCAGATGTCTGAATAATTCGATGCATGCTTTTATGATTATCATTAAACAATGAATTTTGCCAAGATCCAACTTTTTTTTTCTTTCAAATTTATTCGTCATTTTTTATAATATAAAGATCAATTACTTTCTTGAATATGAAGAAAGATATATGAAAATATCTTATGTTCATTGCCAAGGCAACACTAATAAAATGAATTCTTCATAGAGTTGTTACTTCGACAAGTAAATCACTTTTGAATAACCGCACATTTGCCAATTTCACTTTTTTTAATGTTCATTGCAATATAAATGATGTTTATATATCATGAATAGGAATACAGCCACTTTTACAATAGCATGTTACCAATTTTACAAGGGGTATGTTATGATGCTTTCAAAGAAATACTTTTTTGCAAATCATTTGATGCGCTCGGTTTACGAATTCAATAATAAAGAACAGCACCTTCAAGAGTTTACTGTAATTAAATTGTCCTCCTAACATTTATATATTTTTTATAGGTTTACCATGTGGCTGAAGGCAGAGAAAAAATTGCTCGATTTTTTGATGAAGATCTAGAAGACCATCAACCATTTCCTACTCTTCATAGCGTACTTCTCGAATTAGAGCCACACGTTGGATGCAATATTGAAATTAAATGGACTATGCAGTTAAAGGTTCGATATATTTATAAAGAAAAAATAATCTATTCTTATTGTATAAACCTGTTATATATTACCACGTTAATTAAAATATGTTATTTTCATTAGGATGGTACATTCGAGCTCAATCATCCATTTGATCTTAATATGTATTTGGATATAATATTGAAAGTTGTTTTGGAATATGGAGGCGATAGGAAAATAGTCTTCTCATCCTTCAATCCTGATATTTGTGCTATGATACGTTTGAAACAAAACAAGTATCCAGTGGTATTTTTAACTCAGGGTGTAACTACGAAGTATCCAAAGTATCATGATCCCAGATGCCAAACAATACCAATGGCTATAAGACATGCATTAGCATCTGATATTTTAGGAATTAATGTACATACCGAAGATATTCTTAGGGATCCTTCTCAAGTGAAATTAGTTAAAGATGCTGGTTTAATCATTTTTTGTTGGGGCGATGATAATAATGATACAGATACTATTCGTCACCTTAAAAAACTTGGTTTGCATGCAGTTATATATGATAAGTTAGTATATTTAATTAATAATGTAGCGTATATTGGATTATGTGTAATATATTTGTTTAAAAATTACTCTAATGTTAATAATAACAAATTTTTGTTTAGAATGGATGTGTATAATTCAAAAGATGTTAAAGAAAGTATATTCTTAGTGGATGCGAGGGAAAGTCAAAAAGCATTAATAGCTTTGGCACAGTCTAGTCAAACGGGTAATACGCCACAAAATCCAATTATTCCTGATTCGATTAATATGGATTATAACGCAGAGAAGGTATATTCCTTGTTTTATTTAAACACTTATTAAACGAAGTTAACATTTATAAAACACCGTTTTATTTTTCTTTTCTTTTTTTTTAGAAATATTTTGTAGATCTTAATAAGACACGAAATTTATTATCAACTTCAACAGCAACATCCGTATCGTCTCTTACTAACAGCAACACTGCTGATGATAATATATCCATGATTAAAATGCCATCTTCTTGGCAACAATCTTCAGGAAAAAATGAAGTTAGTGGAGATTTTAGCGTATGCGCTAAATCTTTTGGAAATCCAGTCAAAACCATTAATATCTCTAATATAGTATGTGACCAAGCCGCTGCCTTACCCGAAGCCTGTGGAGAAGATGAATCTGCAAAGGATTGCCTTTGATGTTTCTCTTTGAAAAATTCCTTCATTTCTTGGTTTTAATGCATAATAAAAAGAAGCACGTTTGGAATGGGATAAAAGAAGTCAAAAAGAAATGACAATTTTATGAATAAATCAATATGTCAATTTTCAATAATATTTTTAGTTATAGAGATTATCGTTTTTTAGATTATGAATCAATTTGTTTTTTTCATGTTTACAATTTGCGTTATATGAAGAATATTTTAAATTAATAGTTAATCTTAAATTGAAATTGATTCGCGTATTTCTAATATTTTAATCTTTTCATTGGAAAAGCTAATTTTACTTTAACATGATTTAATCTGTTCGGTTCCTGTAATTATTATATTTTCAATCAATTAATCGTTAATTCGATTAATTTTTTTTAAATATATGATAAAAATTCTTTATGTATGCTTTTTTTAAAAAAGCAGAAAAAGAGATAAAATATGCAATAAGAAAATTTAAAAAATATTTGTAAATACCTATTTTTCACTGCTTTTACTAGAAAATTATATCTTATTATATTATTACATAATGCAATAAAACTTAACGTAAACAATAAAATATCGATATCTTCTAATATAAATTATAAAACTGGCATAGTAGGGTTCTAAAATAACAGAATCGCAAAGCAAGCCTTTCCAATTAAACTATATACATCCTGAATTGGCAATCACTATAAAAAGAAAATGAGACGAATTAAAACTCAAAAAATATTATTCACTTGGATCTTGCACCATTTCAAAAATATATATTAAATATATTACACCGCACATAATTTACAAAAAATGGACAGGTGGCCATTTTGAATTTGCCCAGGAGGTAATAATTTTGCGCGGTAAAGTTGCGCAGTAGCTTTGCGCAATAATGGCTAGTAGTAATAATTAAAAAAGTGATCATTTTATTTAATTTATTTCTCGAAAAATAAATAGTTTTAATTAACTTTTATTGACTTATATTGTTTCTAAAAGTCCATAAAACGCGTCAAGAATAGATATATATTTAATTTATGTTTGAAAGTCAATTAAATTTCATTTCATTGAGTGCCTAAAATCGTGGTTAATATGTTACTATAAGGCGGCGACGATTATTTATAAAATAATTATTTTTAAAGCATTTTTATAAACTTTTATGGTTTCTTACTATTCTCTAGAATCTGTAGAGTGTTTCGAGTGCCCAAATGTTTACAATTTATGTTTGGAAGTTAATTAAATTAATTTTTGAATAAGTGACTAATATCTATGATATTGGGCGTTTATTAAAAGCATATTAAGAGCTTATTGGTTAATAACCAGCCAATGAACGCTTTTGTTGTAGGCGGTCCCGTACTCGGCTCGAATACCTCTTCTACCTCCTATATCATCATGTGCACTTGTTACATTTCCCTCAATTTTGCTGCGCGAGAATGCTATTTCGATCACCGGAATATCTGGATTTCTATTGGAAATTGGAAAAAACTTGAAAATTTTCAATTAAAATAACAAAACAAAAAATTTTCTTTTTTTTACTTTTTTATGGGGATTATAATGGAAAATAAGGTGTATTGTATATTGTACGAATGATCATACCGTAAGTATATGCAGGTACTGAAATAAAATCAAATAATATTTTTCTTATATTTGACATAAAATGAAAATGTTATGTTTTAACTAATCGCTTCTCGTGAATGCATGCAGTAGTTAGTCATTCCATAGAATAAATAGTTAAAGCGTATAACAAAATTCTTGTTTATATGATTTTCACTAATAACTCACGCCTAATTATTCCATGCGATATCTAGTTGTTTTATGCAATAACTGAATATCACGTTTTAATGTTAACATATATAATTTATTATTATTATTAATACCATTATTATAAAAAAAAAAGAAATCTAAATATAAATACTGAATATAAGTCAACGAAGATTTCTATGGACATACATATGTACTTACTTTCGATAGCTTTCATTCGAATAATTTCAAATAAAACAATATTTTTTTCTTTGTTTTTATATCGGTGCTTCGACACTTGTATTTATTTTTTCAAAGATCGTTTTTGATCGTTGATATTGCGTAAACGAATGATTAGAATGCAGATAGTATGATATTGGGCAAAAAAAAAATGAATGAACGTAATAATAATAATAATAATTAAATTGATAATAAATATCACGTCCTGGCCTATATCTTTCATCGGAAAAAGGTCGAAATGTTGATTTTACATGAAAATGTGAATTTTTACCTCGTTTCTTTTTTTTTCCATACGGGCTACACATATACACACGAGTATATGTATAATATATGTATTTATATATGTATACTGCTTTAAAGGAAAGAAAGATGATCAATCTGGCGTGTGTATATATATACACATGAAGAAAACGTACGTGTTACATTCATAAATCGTATTCAATGAAGAAAATTTCGATTATTAATCCCTCTTATTGTTAAGAATGAAATTCGTCATATATTGCCTTCAATAAGTATGTCCCTTATTGTTAGTATTATTACGAGATGTTCTTATATATGTAATATAAGTAATTAACGGGGATATGTAAGAGCTACAATTTTATGTATCTTTTATCTTTGGTAATGACATTATGTATATATATATATATATATATGTATGTAGTGTATGTATACGCATACGCATACATGTATGTACGTATGTATGTTTGTTGTGAGTTGTCTATTATGTTCGCATCGCATATTTTCTTCTATATTCTGCATGTGTGTGTTCATGTGTAATTAGTTTTATTTTCATTTATTTATTTCTTAATCTTAAGTACATTATATTATAATCCTAACATTTGAGTTTTTTTTCTTTCTTATTTTTTTTATCTTCTTTTTATTACTTTTTCACGAGCATTTTCCTCTCTCTCTTTCTTTCTTTCTTTCTTTCTCTCTCTCTCTCTCTCTCTCATTTGCGCCGATATATAAGCTGAACTATTATTAAATATATATTCTCTTCATAAGCGCGCGCGCGCACGCTGATTAATTAAGTTATCCTTATTACCGCAGAAGAAAAAAAAAACACGTGTCTCGCAGGAGATCGATCAGTTTAAATGACAATAAATATCGGAATTATTCATACAACGAAAAAGTTTCGTGCATTGTTGTACCCTTCTTCTTCGTTGCCCGTTAAAAACTCGATTATTTTCGAAACGAGTATGTGAGTCCCATTTGGATGGAAGAAATCTTATTGTTAGTATTTGAAAATGGACATCGAATAAGCCAATTATAATATATATATATATATATGTATACATGTATGTTGTACTTGTTTGTATTTTGAAACGAAATTATTTCACATCGAGTGTCCATGATTTTATCTAATTATATTTCATACATTGACAAAGTAAATTCAAATATTTTTTAAATGACTAAGAATCGATTATAATATTATCACTTTAGATCGGCACGCACAAATGCCTAATTAAATTAGATTATTTGTTTTCTTCTGGTAACACATATTTATCACTGCCGACTATAATTAAACGTTCCGTTCGAAGCGCTTTTCTTATTTAACTTGATACGGCTTGAAAATCACAGAAGATAATTCTTTAAGTCGTATGTTAAAAGTAGATTTGTGTGTGTGTATATATGTGTATGTGGTATGTGTATGTGGTATGTGCATGTGGATGTGTGTATGTAACAAAACAATTGTCGATTATATATGTGTTTGATCTTTATTTTTTTTTTGCATATGGCAGCATACGTTTTACGTTTAAACTCTTCTTTTTTTATCTTCTTCTTCTGTTTCTTATTTATTTGTTTATTATATTTTTTCTTGATTTTAATTAAGATTATTAGTTTCGGTCAATCAATCAATCAATCAATCAATCAATCATGCTCGATCTATCGATCGATCGATCGATCTCAAGAAATATTGAAAAAAAAACAATAAGTACAGGGCATGGGGAAAACGTGTTTAGGTAAACCAAAAGTTTCCCCAAAAGTGATTTCACAAATCAATTTCTCTATCTCTAGAGACTAAGTTTTTCTTGAAGATTGTAAAATAATAAGCCCCGACTAACGGAATTCCTGAAAAACAATGAATTGATTTTTAGAATCACTTTAGGTTCCATCGAAGGACTTTTGGCCCACCCTTATACACCATCTTTCCTGATTCTCTTCGGTCGTCGGGGTGACTTTAACCAAACGTATTTATCACACAATTCATTGATATTATTATTTGGTATCACACCCCCAGCTAGAATCGAGACCAGGACGCGCTCGTAAAAGTGTGATTTACAAAACAAAGCGAAACAAAGATCTGATTAAAAGTAAGCCGAGAGTGAGATAATAATAATAATACAATAAAGTGGATCAGTTCGTTCAACGACGAACAAACGAATTTCTTTCGGGACAACGAAGTGTTATTATTCTCTCTCTCTCTCTCTCTTTCTCTCTATTAATTTTTTTTTTTCTTTTTTTTTTCCTTTTAAATCTTTTCTTCTTTTTTTTTTTTTCTTTTCTATAATTATAATCATCTACAAAGACACACGAAGGAGAAACGTTTCTTAACTACATTTTCGTACGCGTTAAGTATCATAAAACAATTCTTATAAATATTTACGAGATTTATAGGAATACATTTTTATTTATTTTTTTTTTTTTATTATTATTTATATCAGCTTGCGATCGAGCGATTGAAATCATTTGTGTATTATTTTATTTCTTTTTCTATTTTGTTTGTTATATTTTCCAATCTTCGCATATCAGGTTCTTGGATGTTGGGAACGAACGAAGATATCCTCTCTCTCTCTCTCTCTCTCTCTTTCTTTCTCTCTTTCTCTCTCTCTTAAGCAGATATTAATTCAATAATATAAATTTGTTCTCTACAGTTCACACAATCCCTAAGATTTTGCATATTTTCCTATTTTATTTTTCTTTTACCATTTGCATAGTGACTAACAATAATAGATAGTTTTTTTATGTGATACGTAATATAATCTCAAAGTGAAAGTTTATGTACTCCGTATATTATCCGATCACATCGCTATTCCTCTAATATTATTATTCTTGTTGTTAGTATTTAAACGCACGCGTGTTGTTAACGTTTTTATTATCATGACGAAAAAGAGAAGAGAATTTTGTTCATTGAAATTAGATCCACCAAAAAAAATGGAGACACCTAAAAACGTCTTCTTTATTTCTTTCGTTCTCACTGTCATTTGGCTCCCTAATATAAACGTTCCTTTTTTGATATATCATTTTTTGTTTAGCGTGATAAAAGTAGTGCCAGATTGATAACAACTATATAATTAACGCGATATAACAAAGAACATATATATATATATATAATATTTATAAATATTTTTCAGACACAACTTTTTAGGACATCTTCGTTCGATTTAACAATGTCTCTTTACATCTCAACAGGTAGTCGCGTTATATTATTTATATCGATTCGATTCGATTCGCAAGCTTTAAAACGGATCAAATCGTTGGAGCTTTTCTTTCTTTTTATTATTTTTTTTTTTTTTTCTTACAAGAAGATAATAATAGCAAATGAGACAATGTCGAATTACATCTGAAGATAATCCGTGCGAATTTTAAAACGCGATAACTACCTTTGTACGTGTTGATTCACGAAGAAAATAATAAATTAAATCCATAATAATAATAATAATAAATATAAATAAATATAAATAAATATAAATAAATATAAATAAATAATTTTTCATAATACTTAAAAATATGTTGGCCGATTTTGTTGCTGTCTTTTTTCCGTTTATGTTATTTTTTTTTTTTCGTTTTAAATAAATGAAGGAATAACGCCGCGAGATCTTTGGTTTTCTTTTTTTTGTGCATTCCAGTTAGAGCGATGAGATTCTCTGATAACGTTTTTCCTCTTTCGCGACGAGCAACGTTTCTTAGCGATCTCTTTTATAAAGAAACGATTCGTAAGAGAGATCTACGTAAACAGAGAGGATGGAATTATTAAGAGACAGAATCCTTCGTGAACACGATGGTGAGATGGTGGCGGTGATAAGGAACTAGGCGGTGAGAGATAACAACAACGAATGGCACAATGACAGTGTAACGAGAAGAGAAACAACAGGGATTATTAGTTTTGTGGACGGTGGTAGGGAGGCTCCTTTAGAAGATCTAAAACAATAGAAATAGGAAAAGGATGCGCGCTCATTGTCAGTATTGTAAAACGGGCCGATTAAATCGATTTTTAAAAGTAAACACTTATCCTATTTTCTTTCTCTCTCACTTGTTCACTCTCTCTCTTTCTCTCTCTCTCTCTCTCTCTCTCGCTCTATCTCTCCCTATTTTTTTCTCTCTCACTGTTGGACGCTGTTGGTAATAGTCTTCTTAGAGGCCATAACCAATAAACGTTTAATCCACCATCAATTCGAAATGTACGGAACCACGCCTTTCATATCTGTCGTGTATTATATTATGCGCCCAGGCCTTGCACTCGATGTTGATTAATACACCATCTAAAAAATTGACAAACATATCAGTTAAACATTTTCAAATGTAGGATATATTTTCATCTAAATCATATAAAAGATTTATTATTTCTATGTAATAATCTTACATTTAGGCTTTTCAAAGAAGACAGCAACGAGAGGGCTTAGATAACCAGGTGTATTTGTAAATGGGAAATAATATCCAGGAAATCCACGACGTGGTATATATTGAATAGCACCCATATTTTCAATATCAGCTGGATTTTCTCCGGCACAAGATACCCAAACAGTGTCTAGTCTTTGACTTTGAGCACTTTCTTCCTTTTTGATATGATCTCGAAGATCAGTTGGCATACCAGGTGGGAGATTTTTAGTGTCGTTATAGAAATCTGGCATCCATCCAAAGATCTATAGAAGAGATTAGTTTTCATCTCATTATGTCATTTGAAGAAAATTTCGAACCCCCCCTTTTCCTATAAATGAATTTTTCTCGATCTCGGAATAACATTTTTCTCTTAAAATTAGATAAGTCTTGTCTAAAGAATTAGTCTCCAAAATTCTGCGTGATAAGAGAAAAAAAAAAAAGAGAAAAATAGACATGCTGTGTCGTAACCTTATTCAGTTTGAGAAAAATGCAAGGAGCTGATTTGTTGAAGCCATATTTCTTCTCCTTCGTACATTGTCCCCACTGGCTCATATCAACGTCGCAAACTTTACCAGGTGGCACGGATTTACCATAATCGCAGTGAATTCTTTGTTCAACGTCAACTCCAGACGATCCATCCTTTTGGTATTCTAAGTATACACACATAGAAACGTAATAGAGTTAGTTAGCAAAACTACGTTCTTCGTTAACGAGATTAAATCAATAAGATTGTATGCGTATTCTAAAAGGGTAGTAGTAATAGTTTACCTCGTAGAAATGCATCCAATTCTTTGGTCCAATGAAGAAAGTTACCTTCGTCGCTAGCTTTGTACCAGATTAAAGTACTCTCAACATTACTTTCAGGTGGCATCGGCCTGAAACCTAATCCTGGATTGGTACCAATCAATGAACTGTTCAGTTGCCATTTTGGTGCTTCTGGGTCTAACGTTTGGTAGAAGACGGCCAACATGGCGACGAAGAAACCACATAGTACGGCATAAAATAGGACGTAGAATAGAAGGATCTTAGCTAAAATGTTACAAGAATTTTTTCTTTATTTTCCTTAAGATAATTATTTTTTAGAATATACACAGAAATACGCATTTCGCGTTGCGTTATACAAAAAATCGTAAAAAATCAATTATTGTAAATTTGTTATTTTGATTTTGATTTTGTTAATACTTGGAATATTTGTTCTATCAGACGTGATTGGTATTTTCACAGTCGATCATTTATCGTATCATCATAGATGTCATGGTCAGAGATCGAATACAGAAATACAAAGGCAATTATTATCTGACGAGTAATTGACCTGAATTAGTATTGTGTAAGAGCAATGTGTGCTGCGCATTTCTGTTCTGACAATAAGAATCGTACTTCTTCGATCTTACACACTCGGAACATTTTATATATCCAATTTTGTATTATTCAATCGTGTATGAGACTCCATCATTGATTATATATATATACGAGCTATTTCCCAAAATATGTAACCCATTTCAAGAGTTATTGTCTCTAATGAAAAAAATTCATAAAAACAATGAAGAAATGTATGCATGCATGTATTTTTATTAGATTTTATTACAAAAATGCACTTTCAGATACGTATGAAATCTGATAATCTTCTGTTGATAATCTTCTCGTATTCGTGCTCTAAGTTCTTTTCGATCGTTTTTAAATGAGTCCAGAAATAAAAAGGGTAATTTATGCGTTAGTAACTTTTAAAACACGAAACAGATAGAAAATAATGAATTACTTCTAATAAGAGAACTGACCATTCGAACTAACTGATTTAATTGAAATTTAATGAACAGTTAACAAATACAAACCGTGAATGATCATTTAGAGCATCAACGAGGTCAAATAGGAAACATGTTTTTATGAACTTTTTTTTATTGATTTTGTGTCCCCCTATTCATTTCTCAAGTGAATCCCACATATTATGAAACACCCTGTGTATAATTTGAATTTGGAACAATGATTTAATCGATTTCTTTTCATATTCAACCCCTAAGGATATAAATTTAAACTGTTATCCTTTATAGAAATGTTACAGTTCACGAAACGTGAATTGTACGATATCCTTTACGATCGAATTTACCAAGGTTTCTCAAACATATTTTTCGAGTCAATTTTAAATGAATATTTTCTTATTATAATAATGATTGAATAAGATAAATAATTATGGAAAATATAGAATCTTTGATCTAATAAGACGAAGCTCAAAGAATATAAACACAGTACCAATGACCCACTTTAGAAACGCACCGGTGACTTTTCTAGGTCTGCGACGGCGCCGTGCTTCTGCACAAAGTTGTTAATCGATATCTTGAAAAGCCGCCAAATTCAATCGTTAACGTCGTAATATATCGTTTAACAAGATTTTCCCTATTATTTTCATCAATCAAGATGAGAAAGATCAAAGCAAAGATGTGACTTTTGTTTCTTCCAAATTTGAAGGGAAACAGACACATACGTTGCATTGATCTGATCACTGCGGCAGAATAACCCATTCACGATTAATCTTTATTCTCGGATAGCTCTATCATTTCTTTCCATCATTTATAATACATAATTTATTTTATTTTCATTTTCTATAAGCTAATTATTTATAAATAATCTAAACAATTGCTAGAGTCAGATTTTACGAATAAAATAAGTAGACAATAGAAAATTAAACATTGATACTTATACTTTCGTAACCTAGATGCATTAAAAGATTCGATTAGAAACAGAATCAAATCGAAGTAGAACGTTCTCGCGTGTTATTGGACAATTTACATCGTTAAATGTCATCTTCTTCGATCGTTCTTTCAATTTCTATATTTTAAGGAGCACCACTAGTGCGAAATTTTTAAACAAATCTATTTTTTTTTGCATATGTCGATAGTCTATATCTTTAAAAATAACATACTAAAATTTCAAGTGCATATCTCAAATAGTTTTTGAACAGCTCATCGAAAATGAAATCAGTAACTTAAACTTTAAAGGTCGCTATCACTGCAGCAGTGGAAGGACTATTTTTTGGAGCTTTGAGAGATTGCGAATAACTCGCTGAATTTTCCAAAACATTAAAACATTCCATGCAGTGCTTTCTTTAAACAAAAATTCCTAAAAATCATCTTTTTTTCAGGCGGTCATACTAGTTGTGCCCCTTAAACTGACGATCCTTTTCGTACATTTTCAATCCAAGTATTGGCATAAAAAAATATATTCCAATGAAATATAAAGAATAATAAAATATATGTCATCTTGAAATAGAATCAACAACGGTGAGGATAGGCATATCGTATTAGAGAACAATTGCTTAGAATCGATTGCTCGTCGTTATGACAGATTGTTATAGAAGGTAATATTACGCTAGTACTATTACGTAACGGCCTACGATAAGAACGATTCTACAGAATTATAACACAGCTAACAACAAACATTTGTAATTTCGTTAAAAAAAAATTGTTCTTTCAGTTAAATGTTTTATTATCAAAAGAATACGCTCTGAAGAATTTCAATGTAAAAATCCTTGAACGCGTATTAGCAAATCGTGTTTAATGAATTCGAAAGATAAAGTTTAGACGCGTCTAACGCTATAATAATTATAATTAAGCGTCGATAATGATGATATGAAATGACGGTGTTGCTCGTTAGAGGTCTACAAAGGGGCAGGGCGCTTTTCAATTGACCTATATATTAATTGATAATGAATTATTTTTAAATTTGTCCTTGTCTACGGAACATTTATATTTAGAAATATTACATTTCGTCGTATATACATTTATTTTTATCTTCGTTATTTTTTTCTTTTATGATTCTAATGCATATACGTATTTAAAAAAAATGAAGAAAATGAGAAGAAGCGGAAGAGAGGATCGATTCGGTTCGTTCATTTTTGTCGTAGGTAAAGCCGCAACCAGTAAAATAGGGCACTAGGGGTAACCAGAGAGTGAGTATGTATGTGTGTGTGTGTGTGTGTGTGAGAAAGAGTCACCGCCCTACCGTATATAGTTTCTATAGACTAAAGTTACTATGGATTTGTTAAATACCAAGATGCTTTTTCTACATAATATTAAACAGAAATAATACCATTATAGTGGTACAATAAAACGATAAAAGTGACGTTATCTGAACAGGATATATTGATAGTAGAACTTTTTGATAAGTACAAACTTCCTTTCAACGTTAAGAATTTATATTCTAATCTTTTACCTCATAAAAGTGAATAAGAAAAAAGAGAAAGATTGTATAATTATTTAATAATAATACTAATAATAATAATGAAAAAAAAAAACAAGACGAGAGAAAGAATGATAAAAAATTAATTTTATGTAAAAGTAACTATTATAAAAAATAATATAAAATATTATGTAATATAAAAATATTCGCGTGAAATCGTCTGAAAGATATTTTAAATATGTGTTGAGGAAGAGGAAGAAGGGAACTATTACATAACAACCGCTTTTCCAAAATGGTGAAGCGGACAGATATAGAAAGTGACAGAAGAGTCTACTATAATCACAAAGTTTCTTCATATATTATGCCGATTAGAATATATTATGAAACATATTTAAAATCATATCAAATTGGATAGGAGAAAAAAGATAGCATAAGAAATAACTTACCCCAACTTGCACCAGTACGTCCAAGAAATTGTCCTGTTTCCGAATTATAAAGAAAGAGCCTGAAGCCTTCCCATTTACCAAGCTTTGGTGGTGGACTGTAATATTGTTCGACTTTCTTGCCTTCCATTTCGTTCAATGAAAAGATTAATATTTAGATGAATTCTCCTTTTTCTCTCTAACTTTAATTCCTGTCACAGTTCCTCCTGCGTCTCTTCGTTCGTCCGAAAGATACGGGAAGCAAAGAGTACGCTAAGGGAGGAACGGTCGATTCGAGTAGGGTCGAAGAAAAAGATGATGATGATGAAGAAGAAGTAGTACCGTTCTCGTCCGGCTACCAAGGGATGAATATTGAGCGGTTCGGTACGGCAGTTGCCTCGGAGCTTTTCAAGGCGCTTCCCCTCCACCCCACCTCCACCCCTTCCCCCGCCCCATAATCCTGGAACGAGTTTCAGCGTTAGCATGCGCAGATGCTGAACGATCGAGGGGAATCTCTTCCTCCTTCTCTCTTTATTCTTTATAGTTTCTATATATGAGAAGGACATTTCATTGACAATATAAGATTATCTTAATTAATATTTCAATATATATTATCTCTGTTTAAATTTGTATTTTATTTTCTTCATTCTCACCTTTCTCATTTTGACTTTAGGGATAGATTTTCTTTTTATTATTCGTCTCTATCTCTTTGTCTTTCCTTATTCTACCCCTTTACACCCCTTGTTTCTTTCAACCCCCATTCAGACGCACGTCGTTTCGATCGACCAACCCCACTCCTATTCTCGTTGATCAAAAGCGGCGCCTCCTTGTGGAAGATTCTTCGACGACGATGATCATGATAACGATGATCATCTTCAATCTATCATCTTTAAATAAAACCGACTAATTTATTCATTCCTTAAATTAGAGATTGATTAAATAGTACATAGAGTTAATTTGGATTTTGTATTATATTTTCTAATATTTACAATATTTTTATTATTTTTCATATTTTTTAAGTTAATCGTTCGTTCCAGTTTATTTTTTATCTAATAATTTTTGGATTTATTTGAGTTTTCTTGTCAATAAATTGCACATCTTTTTAGTAACAGCTATCATCAAGCTATCATTACTAAGCTTAAATTGACCTAAAATCTCTCTGATCTAAAATATATCATGGTGTATATTATTTCCATAAATTAAAGTAAAAAATTACAAAAAAAAAGAAGCTATTATCATATATTCAAGATACAACTTTCTAATAAACATGCTTCAAAAGTATACTTCGATAGATTAGATCATTCATTTTGTTTTCTTTCTAATTAGGCTCTACTCTTATAATAAACGATAAAACGATTAGAATATTATTTCTTATTACGAATATTATTTAGGATCACAAAAATAATTATCTTTTTTTAAATAAAATCACCAAGTGTAGAATATTAAAATGAAAAATGTATTCGCACGAAGTTTACAATGAGCTTACACGTTCTTACGTTGGCAAAGAAATGAAATTATCAGACATTTCGAAGGAGAGAATTGAAAAAGAAATTTTTATTACATGTTTACGCGAAATAAATGACAATGCAGCAACCGACTTTACTAATAATTCAAATATCTCATTGTCAGATTGATATTATTTTTCTTCTTAACTCTACAAAGAATACCAAATGATATACCCGTTATCTCTCAATTTATCTAAATGCCATGAAGTTCATTTTAATCGTAAGAAAAATTTTCATATCTATGAGTATTTTATTAATTCTTATAAGTTATCTTCGCACTAGATTCTATTAACGATTTTGGCATTATTTTCTCTTCTAATCTTTCTTTTAAATTACATTATAATAATATTATCTCTCGTAGTTTCTGTACTCTTGGATTCATCTTTAGAATGACTAAGAATTTTAATAATACGAATACATTAAAAATTTTTTATTGTCAATTGGTTCGGCCGATTTTAGAATGCAGTAGTATTATTTGGTTTTCTTATAACATCATCCATAGATATGACATTAAAAAAAAGTTCAACATAAATTTGTAAGACTTGCTGCTAAACATAGTGGCAATCTTATGCCTTTCAATTGTCATAACTATGATTCTATTTTCAACCTTATAAACTTATCTACATTGAGTAAGAGAAGGATGATCTCAGATATCATATTTGTTTGCAAAATTATTAAAGGTCTTATTAATTGTCCTGGTATCATCAATATCTTATCTCTTAACGTTCCATTTAAGAACTTAAGAAGTCATGAATTATTGTATATTGAACCTCATTACACCTAATATGAGTATTATAATTCTTTTAATAAAATGTTTTTACATGTAAATTTTTATCGTCATCATTTTGATATCATCTCTCAATCAATTTCTACCATAAGAAATGTTCCGATATTTATTTTTTATTATGTTCTAATCTCTTATTATTGTATTTTCTTTTTTTTACTAATGGGTTTATCCCATAAAATAAATAAATAAATAAATAAATAATCATAAAAATATCTGTAAAAAAAGGCATAAGATATTTGGTTGGTAACGTTTTTTATTAAATATTTCATTACAGGAGGTTAAAATATTTATAATGCATTTAAATAACAGGAATTTACAAATATATCTCAATATTTCCATACACATATATATATACATATATATGATATATAATATACATATATATATATGTATCACACATATATAGTGTGTATATACATATCACATATTTGTATGTATACTTTACTGCCCCTCTTTTTTTTTTTTCATTTTAAATTTTCCTTTCGCACATAAGCATATACTCACACGTGCATGCGTTTATGATTCTTTTTTAAATTCATACATTTAATCATTCTCACGATTCATACATACAAACACCTTCCCAAATTACTATCGTCTCCTCCCTTCGTATATTTTTATTTACTTTTTTTTTCTCTCTCTCTTCTTCCCCCTCAGTTACTCTCTCTTTTCATATTTGTATCCATGTATATAATATCCATTCGTAATATCTAATATGTATATGTATGTATATGTATGTATATATATATATATATGTATGTATATTATATGTACACATGACATGGAGTCGCACGAGAAATCATCGCAACACACAGAGAAAACTCTCTTTGATTTCTAATTTTTATCAAACACACACACAACACACACGATGATTCCCTAAAGAGGATAAACGAACAGAATCAGACATATATATATATATATATATATATATTTTTGTGTGTGTGTGTGCGCGCGCTTGTGTATATAGCATGAGTGCCCATTTGTTACGGCCCTTTTTTTTAATCAGTCCTTCTTGCGTTCGTTGCAATACTTCATCTTTTATTTTTTTTTTGTATTTTTTTTGTATTTTTTATTCTTTTTATCTTTATTTTATATCAATATCACACATACTATTTCTCTCTCTCTCTCTCTCTCTCTCTCACACACACAGTTATTTAATTTTATTATTATAATTATTATGATTATGAATATATTATTTAAATAATTATATTTAATATACTATACAACACATTCTCGAGCCACTACCATGATGTTTCTTTCCTAAAAACAATATTTCATTAAATCGCCTGTTTTCGACAAGAGTAACTCTTAAAAAGAGTAGTCAAATTTCCTCGTATATATATATTTGGCTCTTATCTCTGCTTCTTTCTTTTTTTTTTATTTTTCTTTTTTTTTATATTTTCTTAAGCACATATTGTCTTCGTAAAACTCCGATTTCGTATAATCATTCTCTCGCGATTTTTTCCTCACTCAAACATAAATAGTATATTTGTATTTTTTTTTTTCTTCCGTGTTACTTAATTTTCGACATATCGATACATATGTATAAATAGATATATATTGCTATATATATATAGAGAGAGAGAGAGAGAACAATGATGTATGTGTTTGCTCTTCTCTCTCTTTCTCTCTCTCTCTCACACTTTATACATTGTAATTGTTATAATGTTTAAGTCACCATGCCGACGATAACAACATCGAGAAATAATGACTGCATGATGTTTATGTCTTGTGAATTTGATGTATGTATGTATGTATGTATGTATATATATACTGCCTAATTACGCTCCTGCGTGTTTATATTATATGTATGTCAAAAAATGATTTAAGAATTAATTCAGCATGTGCTTTCGATGTGTATGTGTATATATATATGAGCCGTTCACAAGCTAAATCGATTAACACCATTTTTGGAATTTTCTCAAATTTTATTAATAACCACTTCATATTAATCCCTTGACATAAAATGACTTTTTATATTTAAAATCAATTTTCAATAATAAATGATACAACATAATATTACTTTATCAATTTTTTTTTACCTTTTTGTTTAGCGGAGCTAATCGAGTTGATTAATAAGAGTGGCTCATATATTATTATATTATACATATACATATATTGCTCCAATTTAATCTTTGCATTGTTAATTTGTCATTATTAATAATAGTTAAATATATTGTAAAAAGTACAGTTAATTTTTTTTTCTTTTTGTTAATAATAATATCTTTCGCAGTGCCTATTTTTGATAAAAATGATAAATGTGAATCTTTGTATATAGATATATATTTAAGTAATTTATCTGTATGTGTAAGTGTGCGTGCGTGCGTGCGTATACGGATGTGTAAGAAGAAGACATATACATGTTACATATATTACTTGATGAAGAATAAGATAACGATTATAGTATATGTATGTACGATAACAAAAACGATCGTTGGGACAAGAAAATTTTGTCTTAAGTTTGTCGTTGAACTTTAGAATAGCACCTATATATGTATGTATTTATGTATACCGATTAGTAGTATTTTATCACTTAATTATTCATTCCAAATATATCAACAGTAGAAATAAATAATATCAGAGAAAATAGAAGCGATGTAAAAGTAATATCAAGGAAACGCATCGAATAATCAATTATTTTTATCATTTCGTATTTTTAAAAATATTATAGTTAACAATATAAGGGATCTTTCTCTCTAATTTATTTGCGTCTATCATTTTATCTTTTTTTTTTTATCTTTTACAAAGGAAGAAAAATTTTGGAAAAAACATTTACAGTTCTATTTATAGAAACACACATATATCTCATTGTTATAATTACGGCTATCATTAATTTATTTATTTTGACCTTTATTCTTCACTAAAATGATAAATAATAATAATATTTACTGTGTCATTTTTCACATTACCACCCTTTCGTTTCCTTTCGTTTTTTTTTTTTAATTTTTCGTTTATTTCTATTTTTATTTCTCCCCTCTCTCTCTCTCTCTCTTTCTTTCTCTATCTGTAGATGATATGATTTTCATAACACTTGACTTCTTTTTTTTTTTTTAGATGTAATACTGTTATTAATATTTTCTTTTTTTTTTACTTAAATAATTTGTACAAACTCGACCAACGATAAAATTATATGATCTCATACTTTTTCTCTTATTCTCCTTATTTTTTCGTGATATATATGTATATATGTGTCTCCATGTATATGTTTGTGTCTATGAACATTTATTGACAATTATCTAATTAAAAAGATTCGCTAATATAAAAAGTTATTTCTTTTGTCTATTCCTAAGTAATCTTCCGCTTCTAAAATGGTAAAGTTAAAACTATTCATGGAAATTTTTAATAAAAATACAGTTGAGCAATATTGCAAAGTTAAAAAATAAAGCATGTCTTATATAAGTCAATGATTATATGAGTCAAAGGAGGAACACAAAATTATAGCTTTAATAATTAACGATCAATCAAAATTCTTCTCTTTTTTTTTAATTTTTTTATCGATTTGAATTTAGTTTATTTCACTAGTAATTGTTTTTCCATGAACGACAAAAAAAAAAAGGCGCACACATCTCACCCTTATTGCTGTTTATCATAAAGTATTATTATATTTAGAATAAGAGCTATAAAAATGCATTCGACATTAAAATTACGAAATATTTTTTAATCATTAAGAATAAGTATGTATTTTTAACGTATTTTATTTTACTTTTTTAATATTTTTATTTTATTTTATGTTATTTTATTTTAATTTAATGTAATGTAATGTAATGTAATTTTATACACAGATAACTAATCGTAAACATATATATCGTAATTATTAAAATATCGTCATGATATTATTATTATTATTATTATTATTATTATTACTATTATTATCATCATTGCTATAATAATTAATAATTCTTATTAAAAGTTTTAATAATCTGACTAGGTCTTTGATATTTTAATGTTTTTAATAAACAGCAATAAAGTATACTGCATTTCTATTAATTACTATTGCTTTATCAGAAATATTATTACTCAATATGAAAATAATCTGTATGTTAATTAGTAGGTGAACTGCCATTAAATTACAAAATTCACATATAGCTCACACATAGCTTTTCTCTTATTTAGTCAATCATTGTTAAATTTATAGTACGATACAATTAAACATATAAATTGTTCGGAATGGGAGCATCATCTTTTCTCTCCTATTTTTTTCTTTTTTTCTTTTTTTTTTTTTTTAAATAAATATATGTGCTACAAAAATGATCGACAAGGAAATAAAAACGAAACTCATTTCTGCTCTTCTCCTAATTATGTATGTGTGTGTATGTGCATGTATTTATTTGTTTAATTACTTCATATTCGATCGAAAAATATGAATTTCACAAATGTATAACATATTTTCTCTATTATTTTATAATTAATATAAATATAATTAACATAAATATGGATAGCATGTATTTATGGTTGTATAGAGGAATATTTTCTTATTTTTCTTGTCTTTGATAAAATTGCGTTTATAAAAATGATACATTTCATTTAAATAAATTTTCTTATCTTAAAATTGTTCGTAAAACAAAAACAAAAACAAAAATTTACAATGAATAACAATTAATAGAGATAGTATAACACTCATTGCTTATAATTTTAATAGTTTTTAGAAAAAGTACGATTGTGTCATGACCATGATATATTATAAATATTGTAGTAAATATTATATATATTTTATATCATATATGTACACATTTTTATATCATATATATGTACACATACAGTAGAATAAAGTCAATTAAATTAAACGAATAATTATAATCTTTTACAATGAATTAGTACATAGTCATAATGCGTTATTTTACAATTTTTGTTACCTTTGTACTTTTGTTCTCAGCATAAGAAATCAATCAGTTTAATTTTATATAAAATGAAATTTTCTGTAATTATATTCATTATTTAAATAGAAGGAACTAAAAAAAGAAAAAAAAAAAAGAAGTAAAACAGATCATAACACATCGTTGCATTTTCCATATTGTAAATATTACAATTAATAGAGCTTTAAGTTTATTTTGCATAATCTTATTATTTAGTTTTCTATCAAAATCATTTTTTATGAATGAATAAATGAAAAAGAAAAAGTGAAAGGTATATATTATAATAAACGTAAGAAAAAATAATAGGAAAAAAAAATCATACCCAAAAATCAAAAACAATATTTATTTATTTTGTTTTCTCTTCTACTAGCAAGCATAATTATATCAAGTTTATCGATAAAAAGTACACAACAAAGTCTAATGTTCAATAATTGGCAAACTCTTTTCACATAGTCTGACTAGCTGCCAAGATTCAAAACACTGAGAGTGGAAAATAATTAATGATTAAAAACGAAATCAACAAAATCTTTAGATTTAGTTAGAAACCTGGGCAAATTTTGTATTCAACAAGAAACAAAATATAAATGCGTATGACATTGTTAGTTAATCCTTTTAATATACTTTACATTCTTTCTCTTTCAAAATTGTTTTTTTTTACACGCTAATCTCGTTATAATGTATTTCAAATTATTTAAAAATGGCAAAGAACAATTTGAATATATTCCACATAAAAAGGTCATAAAGCTTAGTGATATTTGTTCTTTGCCTAATTGTGCAAACCACAGCTATAATTGGCATTTACATTTATTAATAATGTAATGTAATGTAATTTATTTACTGAAATGGGACAGAGTCCTCTAATGACCAAAAGCAGTATAAATTAATGTATACAAAGTGTACATAAACATATTTAATCTAAACATAGGGATCACAGAAAAAAGAAGAAAAAAAAAGAAAAAAATGTAATAATAATAATTATAATAATAATAATAATATATAATAATGATAATAGTGACGACGATGATAGTCGGTGTAAAAGATTGAGTTTGTTTAAATGCAAATAGTAATTTATTAACAACACAGCTATAACATATATTGCCATTCCACTCGTGTCTAATATTAGCAAATAGGGATTTGGGAAAGGGAGAAGAACGATATTTGTAGGGATAAGCTGTGCAAAGTAATGAGGAAGAAGAAAAGTGAAACAAGGATTGATAGAAAAGAAAAACGAAAGAGATATACAAATGAGGGAATAACAAAACAATTCTGGACGGTAACAGTTATACAAGGGTGTCCTCACTGAACCCCACGCTATTCACGATATTTACGATATTTACGACAGACTTGAAAGAGGTATTAAAAAAAGTACAAGACGGAGGTATAGTTATTGGCCTGTATTGGTAGCGAATGACGAAGAAGAACCTAAACATGAGGAAATTACAACTAGAGAGTAAAAAGGAAAACAAAATTTGAGATCTGATTAGCCACATAAAAGAAAGACCGAAAAAGGCAAATGTTGTGAGGACCGAAAATTCAAGGAAAATTTTAAGAGAAGACTTATGATGTTTGATACCTTAGTGAAAGGGGTAATGCTCTATGGAGCAAAATGGACAGAAAACTGACAGAAGAGGGAGTCAAAAACTAATAGCTAGGGTAAGATGTAACAATGCAGAAGAAAGTAACAAGTACTGATTGTTGGAGGAAGATGCGAAGAGAAAGGAACGTTAAAGCGCCTCATAGAGAAATGCAAGAAATTAGACAGGACGGAATGAAGGGACTACAAACAACAGAATATTGTAAAAAGAAAAATTTGAAACTTATGAAAGCCAAATGTGGTTCAATTCAATTGGATAATTGTAATTAAAGAAGCAATGTGGAAATTGTTCTCGCTGAACGGAACATATCGATGGTAAAACGTTTTTCCTAAATTATTAACTCAAGGAGGAGCCGACATCATCCCGCGAAGGGACTTGCGTCATTTTCTGTTCCAGAGAACATACAAACAACAATATCTACTTTTATACAAATATTGATGAATGTTCGAGAATTCTAACAAAATAAAATAGAAGCTCTTTATTTTCTATCCATTTCGCAATGCTGTGCCGTATTTCAAAATTATCATCGAAAATAGAAATTTTACCTCTTGAGCAATAAATATACGAAGAAAATAATCCTTATCTTACAAATGTTAATAGAAAAGTGATTGCAGAAGAAAAATTTAATTACATAACGATTAAACGTGCCTCGAACAATTGTACCCTAAAGAGCCCTACCTACTAGGGAAATATTTATAATAACATAATAAAGACTAGATTTTAATCATCTAAATCGAATTTTGAATATAAGAAATATAGACGAATGTAGGAATAGCGTAATATAATCATGAGAAAGTTGATGATATCGAAATAAAGATTAAAAAAAAAAAAGAGTCCTTTTTTTGATCATATTTTAAGAGGAATAGTGCCATTGGAACTATTTGGTTCTCTTAGAAATTTTAAAATGATTAACAAATTAATCTATAGAATTCTTAATAGTATAAGATTTCAGTACATATATTTGAAAAAATACATTAATTGGTTACATATCGATTAAATTAAATGGTTAAAATATATTAAACAAGAGTCGATTAAATATTTCA
>JACGTP010000051.1:440810-736293 GCA_023678845.1 Mischocyttarus mexicanus | reverse complement strand
TGAAATATTTAATCGACTCTTGTTTAATATATTTTAACCATTTAATTTAATCGATATGTAACCAATTAATGTATTTTTTCAAATATATGTACTGAAATCTTATACTATTAAGAATTCTATAGATTAACTTATTAATCATTTTAACATTTCTAAGAGAACCAAATAGTTCTAATGGCACTATTCTTCTTAAAATATGATCAAAAAAAGAACTCTTTTTTTTTAATCTTTATTTCGATATCATCAATTTTCTCATGACTGTATTACGCTATTCCTACATTAGCCTATATTTTTATTAATAAAAATTCGACCTAAATGATTAGAAAGAACCGGGTCGATTTCGATTGTATCAAATGTATTCACTCTAGTCTTTATTATTTTAATATATTCAATCAATTTTAAATTATTGTGGGGGATGAAAGAAACCGCTTCTATAGACGGAAATGCGTAAGATTTGTTTGTTCAGACGATGCTGCGTAAGAAAGTGTATCGTTCGATGTTTTGCTGTATCGGAACCTCTCGTATATTTCTCGAAAATAAAAGAATATATGTTCGGTAATGATCAGAGGGTTTTCGTAAACAACAAAAGGGTGTAAAAGGAAAAGTAATCCATAGGAGTTAGTTGAAAAAAACTAAAAAAAAAAGATAATTAAAAAATTAAATGTCTCGATTAATCAGTTTTTGAAAAAGTTATGAATGTTTGAACAAAAAAGAACTATTTTTCTTCTTCAAATTCATAACTTCTTTTCGGTTGAGTAAAACAATTTGAAAAAATTCACAAAAAAGTTTTTAGTAAGGTACTACATAACATATAAAAATTTCAGCCAAATTAAAAGGGGTCGGGTTCAGAAGTGGTCGATTTTTGGCGTGGAATGCGCCATATATATATACATATTTTTTTATTGTAATATTTATTGACTATGAAAAACTAAATATATGTATATATATATATATATATATACGCGCGCGCGCGTGTGTTGTGTGTGTGTGTATGTATGTATGTAACTATACTGCACTTAATTTACAAAACAATCACCGATCAATAAAAGTCGTATAAAATTACTTAAGTTGCACGTGTGATTATATGACTATATAATTAGGATGAAATAGTTACCGTTACCTATCTAGCTATGTATCTATCTTCCTATCTACCTATCTAGAAGTTAATAAATGAGTAGAGAGTAAGCAATGTATATGTCCCTACTTTTACACACAGGAGCGCAACAGCAGCTAGACGATCGAACACTTATGGTTTCTTTTATACACTTATCCTTTCATTCTCACTTCCTTTCTCTCGTTCTTTTTCAACTTTTTCTCTTCACTTACTCACATAATATTTACACGTAAGAATTGTGAAAATATATATTTACATAAAGTTGTCCTAACGCGATAGAACGATAAGACAGATAATAAAAAAAAAGAAAAACAATAATAATAATAATAATTATAATAATAATAAAATAATAATAATAGTAATAATGACGATAAGAATAATATTTTAATGCGTTAATATAGTAGTAAATAGTAGTAGTAGATACAGGGTAATAGAAGTAAAAGTATCAATATAGAGTAAATAGAGTCAAACACGAATGTTTTATCTAATCAGAGCACAACGCTATTTCGTAATTATTTTCATTGCGTATATCTCTTATTACTAGTCACGAGAGAAAAAGGGAGGAGAGATAGATAAGTTAAGGGTAAGTAGCTGATAGGTACGGTTGGGAAATACTCGACTCTAACACAAAACATCTGAAAACGTATCCTATAACAACATAGATAAGAATATGGCATTTTTTTGCATTATACTTCTTTTTTTTTTTTTCTTTCCTTTTGTACATGCTTTGCGTATATTTTACAAACGCACATTTGTTTGTTTTTTTTTTATTTTGTTTGTTTTTTTTTTTCTTTTTCTTTAAGAATAATCACTATCATAAATAAGAACTTGTAAAGAGTATACCTGGTACCGTGAATCGCGAAATGTCCTCAGTTAAAAATTCGTCGGCTTTGATACAGAGGATGTCTAGAAAAATCACTGAAAACTTGCACGGAGAGTTGTAGTTGTCGTCATTTAATCGATCCTTAAACTGGTTCGTAAAAGCAGGATCGTTGTAATAATGGCAATGATGATAATAATGACGTCTCCGATATTCGCTATGGTATAATTGATGATGATAATGATGATGATGAAAGATAGCAGGATAATGGTCCACGGCAGGGGATCACTTGTCAGAATTCGAACAATCCCCAGGCTGTTTCATTATCGTGTAATCTAGTCGATATTGAGCTGAAACATAACAAATTGATACCTATATAATACCTACAATTACAAATATATATATACAGCCAAACAAATGATAAACTACCTGTAGTATAAATGAAGTAGAAGCAAGAGAAATGCAAGTATACCTTTCTTTGTAAGGTCCTCCATAGTCTGATCTTTACAATCTACCGCAGTATGATTACTGCTACCACAGTTATAGCAGGATATTTTAGGAGGTTGAACAGCAGCTGGTGCGTAAGTGACAACGGGCGTAGGTGGCATGTATGGAGCAGGTGTTCCTCCAGCATTGGGTGGTGGTGGCGGCGTTCCTCCTGAAGCTGGATGTCCAGGAAACTGATACATCATTTCGCCATTTGGCTGGTATGTGCTTGGGTAAGCTGGCCTTGCATAAGGACCATGCGAGTAGTTAGAGTAGATACCACTACTTGGCCTCAATGCAGAAAAGTGTCCATGGGGTAGATACGTGACTTGTGAATGCGGAGGTGGTGTAGGAAAGGAAACGCAATGAGGTAAGCTTGGAGGTCCCCCACCATTCACCATTTGATTTTTATGACGCATCAGATGTGCTTGATTCTTTTTACTGCGTTGTCTTTCAGGCGGTTGCATTGGTTGTTGTTGTTGTTGTTGCTGTTGTTGTTGTTGTTGTTGCTGCTGCTGTTGCTGTTGAGGTGTTGGATGAGATGTACCACCTGTAGAATGCATAGGAACAGAACCAAGATGATCTGTAACTGGTGCTGTATTATTCTCATTTCCTCCAACCCATGGAACTGCTGGAGGTGTTTCAGGTGGTGATCTACTACCGGAACTATCAGAGCTACTGCTCTGTGAGCAATGTCGACTGCTATCATGGTCCAATCTCAAACTTTGCAGCTGAGCTAAACAATAAACGTGTTGAGCATTGCACCTGAAAAAAAGTAAAACAATAAAAATATTTGTACAATATATTTTTA
This sequence comes from Mischocyttarus mexicanus, assembly GCA_023678845.1. Lineage (NCBI taxonomy): Eukaryota > Metazoa > Arthropoda > Insecta > Hymenoptera > Vespidae > Mischocyttarus > Mischocyttarus mexicanus. Next base: position 733,065 of record JACGTP010000051.1, on the reverse strand, counting down.
TGTAATGTAATAATATATTTATCTATTAGTGAATGATATAAGCAATAACAAAATCTCTTTTACGTCTTTTCATTCACAGTCTACTATTGGTCTCCACTCTTTTTAAATCGTCTACTACTAACGTTTAACCTCATTTAAATGACGTGATCTTTCGTGAGAGCCAATCACGCTCACTCGTCCCGACATTTTCACCATGCTACATATATTTTCCTTTACTTCTTAATGATTGAAATGTAAATTTAATAATATTCAACAATAGTTTGCTAATATTACCTTGAATATCGATTTTGTACACCAGCAACGGGTACAGTGAGGCACGCATAACATGGTGCATTTGGAGCTGTGTAAACTGGACCAGGGGCAGGATACATTTGAATTTGAGTAGGATCCAATGGTGGCATAGCAGGATAACGTCTTAAATTAGGAGTAGTAGCATGATTGTGATGATGCATTGCTGGATGTTGTTGTTCTTGCATCAACATGGATTTGGGACCTTGATTTCCACCATCATTTAACATATCAACCGCTGGCATACCCTGTGATCCAAATGATCATTTTTATTTGTTAGAATTTTGTTCAAGATATACTGTACGCGTATATATTCTTGTAGTTTATAAAATTAAGTGCTAACATCATTTTCCATAGAATCTCCCATCGTATTTCCAGAATTATTGGTATTGTCTAGCTTCTTATCCCCAGTAATTTGATTCAATCCATTTGTAGTTTGACTTTTAATTATACTCCTTAATTGTACTACGGCATTTGGAGTTAATCCAATTTCTCTTAAATCTTCATCACTCATTCTCCGCATCTATATATGTATATATATATTTAAGAAAGTAAAAAATTAGAATATTTAATGATGTAAAATGTAAGGTAATTATAAATGAATACTTGAATTTACCTGATCAAGAGAAATATCTTGTAAATTTCCTTTGAAGTTTGGCATTTCTTTACCCAATGTCTCCCTTAAAGAATCTCCAGATGTTGAAGATCTTAATCGTGGAGGAGGTGGTGGTGGTTGCTTTGATTGTGTTGCTGAGATTAAAGTGCAAGGATTGTTGTCTATGCTGTTATGTCTAGAGAAAGTCGTAGTGCTAGTAATAGGTAAAGGAAGAGATCTCGATGGAAGTAACGGTGATTGTGCTGGAAGACTTCTGCTGGTGCCAAGTGCAGGAAATAAAGGGAAGGAACTGGCATTTGAACTAGAGATACTCATCTGACTATTACAGTTACTCGTCGATGTCAAAGTATTAGAAGTTGACTGAGTAACTTGCGAAGATGTACGCGGCATTGCATTATTTCTTCTACCCATTGGAGAATTACTACGACTAGGAGATCGGGATTGGGATGGTGAAGATTGGCGACTGACTAAAGGGGAAGGTGGATAAGCCAACATGTCACCAGTATGATACATCAATTGATTTCCCATTACAACCTGACCTGCCCATGGTGGTAAATGATTAACTGATGGAAAACCAAGATGAAGATATTGCGTTGTGCCTCCAGAACCTATCGACATTTGTTCAGGTGTAGGTAAACATAAACCAGGTGGAGGCATAGAAATACCAGGTGGTATTCCGCTCATCATTGGATTATTTCTCATCGACATATCTCCTGCAAATGAATAAAATAAAATATTAATATTTATATTTTGGTATTATTACATATGTATTTTTCTATAAACAAACATACCATGATAAGTTTGCATTTGAGGTGGTGGCATCAAACAACTACTTTGCATTTCAGGATCCACTAATCTATCATTTGTGTTAATGCATTGTGTAGAACCCTGTAAGTAAATAAATCTATATAATAATACATAATACGAATACTCTACGAGAAATTATTTACTATGACTTTTCTAATAACTATGCTAATTTAATTTTATTTTATAAAGATGAACGAGAATAGTCACCAGTTTTGTTTGACGATATAGATTTACCTGTACGATTATAAAATGGATTGTGAATTGTTAGACAATTATATAAGATAAATAGATTGTTTCATAAAACATAATGTAAATTATATCATAAACAAGTGATTATTCATTAGCAATTATAACTTGAGAAACTAATAGACAATTAAAATAAGCATAAATGTTGCACATTACTTGTACGGGTTTCCCAGAAGCGATAGGCTTGGAAAGATTAAACCGTGTCTCTTCTTCTTGAAGTTTCATGAAAATGTTACCAAAAACACTCTTCTGTTCATACGTAAAAGCTGGATGATTTAACGCCATTGTATAGAGTAAGAGTAATTCTTCCAGAGGTTGATCATCCGGTGTAGTAGTAGCTCCATTGAGAATATTAGAAATCTCTTGAATATCTAAGTTGGACAAGTTCTTGTATAAAATCACTGCACATGCATAATTGCAAGAATGCAGCAGTGCCACATAGAGAGCAAGTTTTCTTCTTGTGCGCTTTTCTATGACATCGAGGTTTGTCAGCTCCGTGAGTTCTGTGACGTTGTTTGCACGATGCTCTGTATCACGTAGATCATTGTATTCTCGCTTTCCAATATCCTCGACACACGTGCCAAGGTATCGTACTTCAAATGGCAAGCACATATTTAGCAACGTGCACATGACATCTATACGTTTATAACTGCACAGACATAAACATATGTGTTAAATTCAACAATTGACATACTATATAGCATTAAAGATCTTACTAACAATAGTAAAACTAATATGTGATATATATATATATATATATGTGTGTGTGTGTGTGTGTGTGTGTATGTGTATGCGTACAAATTTGTAGATATATAAATAACATAATTATTATTGCAAAAGTCATTAAGTATTACGTACAGTAATAGACATATCTATAATTAGCAAAGTATGTTTTAAGATTTCACTTGATAATTATTTACAAGATCAAAGTAAATTAGTTGCTAATCTAATCAAAGAAAACTTTTTACTTTTATAAAGAAATAGAATAATTAAAAAGCATGAATATTAATTAAAGTATTTAAAAAAATTAAAAAAAAAAAGTATAAATTTTTCTTGCATAACAAGTTGCCATTAAGTATCAAATTTTTAAAGCACAAGTGCAGCAGCCATGAAAATAAAAAAAAAATTACACAAAACAGTGATATTAGAGAATCTAACAAGTGAAATATAAAAAAGTATTATAAATATAATATGAAAGAGGAAAGAGGAAACAGTAAATATATATATATATATATTTTTAAATGCATTTATACGTGCGTGAAAAGAATGCGCGCGCGCGCGCAATCACGCTTTCGTATATATAATATAACGTTCCATTATTAAAAACAGGTATATATACATATAAATATATATATAGATATATATATTAGATATATATATATTTTAGATATATATATCTATTTAATATAAAAAATAATAAAAATAAACTATATACTCGAAATATCGTGAGATGTACAAGAAACTAATCATTGTTATTATCGTTATTTTAGTCCTAGGTCGATTATCTCATGGGAAAAAATGTGAATAACATCTATTATTACCAAACGTATTTATTATACGTACACATACGTATATACAAACGATTTCCCTTTCTTCTTCCATAACAGTTCCCGTAAATTATAAGCAAAAAAAATTAATATTTTACGCGACAATCTAATTCGAAACAAAAATAAAACAAAGTGTATGTAAAAGTGAACAAAAGATGCATCAGAAAAATTCTGTCGATCTTGATAAGCTATAAAAAAAAAAAAAAAGGACGAATTCAAAAAGAGAGGAAGGGAGTGGTGAAGGGGGAGGAGAAAGGGAAGAATAAAACAAAACCATGACAGGTTTTCCATTTGGAACGACATTAAATATAAGGAGATAAATAATGGAAGTGATGAGAAATCTTCCTTCTTGATTATTATATCGAAAAAATGAATTATAGGGCTAACATAAGAAATAAAAAAGAATATGTATAGACGTATAACACATGTGTACATGTATATATAAAAGTATAAATCGTGAAACGTCGGTCAACGCAATATAGGAGAGGACGCGTTGGGAGAAGGAAGAAAAAAGAAGGGGCGGGAAGGAGGAAGAGAGCAAGCGAATAAAGAGAAGGATAGAGGGTAGGGGGTAGGAGTAGGGGGAGGAGAAAAATGGCAAGAGAAAGAGAAGAATAGATAGACGGAAAAAATGGAAAAATGGAAAGATAGAATGAATAGAGAAAGAAGAAATCTGAGCTTGGATAGCTCTGCGCGCAAATAATAAGGTAAAATTTACCTGGACAGATTCGCAAACCATGATACCACGTTCTCCTTACACACCATTGCCAGACAACATTGATACTACTTGGTCTGGAGAAAGCGCCGATGCGGACAAGTTTGGCGCCTCGGATGCTATCAAGTAACAATCAGGATGTATCTAATGTTCTCTTTGTTGGAGAAACCCTGTCTCTTAGGGTCTTTACGAGAAAGACCGCACACCAATTGATTCTCCCCGTGAATATATTTCCTTTACTTTATAACGGTCGTTTAAAAATCCTTTTAAATTGATAGACGTATTAGAACTTGCACGACGATCGTGGTGGGTACGCAAACTTCGAGACGACGAAGACGACGACGACGACGACGACGACGGCAAAAGCACAAGGAGCAGGAGGAAGAGGAACAACACCAGTAGCAGCAGCGGCAGTAGTAGTCTTTGTAGTAATTCTAGTAAGTTGGTAATAACAGCGACAATAGCAATAGCAGCAGTAGCAAGAGAGTACCAGGAAAAACAGGAGAAGCGCGATAAATCGTCGCAGATTGTTCACATTCGCGGCAAGAGAAAGAGAAGGTAGGGTATGGGAGGGGGGGAGCTAGGCAGGACCTATTTAAGCCCTAGGCAGGACCTAGGTAGGACTTAAGTAAGGAACAGGGGGTCAGGCCAGGCGCGACCAGAACCGTCACTGAGACCGCCACTGAAACCGTCACTGAAACCGTCACTGAAACCGCCACTTAAACCGCGATAGATCCGACGGGATAAAAACAATGTACGCCGCGATCGAGGGAGAGAGACGACAGCTCACTCGCGTTATATCGAATAACCCACGTGTCTACGGCCTTATTATATCCAACTGTATATCACCATCTGCAATATAATATTGCTCTTCCACAAATGTATTCTTTCTCTAGATAACTTTTACGTATGTATATTCTTATGAAGATGCTCAGCGTTGAAAAGTCTCGGCTCTCGAGATCCGTTCACATGCTCGCGTTAAAAAAGGCATCCAGTAGTTGCTTCTTATGTCTGTCTCTCTCTCTCTTTTACACTCTTTCTCTTTCCCGAAACCTTATGTCGGATTTCTATGTATTTTCGCGATTAGAGAATAAGTTTTCTGAACGCTCTGAAACATTTATCAAATGATTGTCATCGAGATTACTTTAGACCAATCACCGCATTCCGTTAACGCTTGCGCATTTTAAATCGGACAATTCGGACGACGATATTTACTTATTTCGTTTTTAATTATTCGATCCTCTTTTTTTTTTTTACTTTAACTCCTCTAATTTGTTTTAATATACGATATATTCTAATTTGTTTGTAGTTCAATTCATATTAATTTTATTACAAAATTACAATGGAAATTGTTCATTGAAATTATCAAATATATTTTCGTTAGTTTTCTTCAACTGCGTTTGCGTGACCTTACTATCGCTTTTGTATTTTTGCTGGTTCAATAGAAATGTCGTTAAAGATATATATAGAAAGATTTCGGATTTACGAAAAATCGATTTAATTTAATTGATTTGAAATCTCTTGAATGCATTTTTTTAGGAATTTATTGATTAGCTGTTAAAGGCAGATTATTGGACAAATTAGAAAGAATTACAGAAATCAACATTGTTTCGAATCTTCATTTAAATTTTAAATAACTGTGATTATTTTGACCAATTTAAAAGGATTGAAAAAATACTGAAATATTTTAAATTCCTTTAAAATATATTGTGTATATATACGCATACATTGTATATTATATGACAATAACTGTTTGTTGCGATTTATTATTATTATTATCATTACTATGGTAACAAGAAGAATAATAAATCGCATTTACGCGGTTTTACATTTATTACCACAAAACTTGTATATTTCCATACAACAATTTATCAAACATCGTATGCTTTGGATAATATGAATTATTATTATATTCTAAATTGAGTATCGTTATTGGGATATATTGATAATATATATATATATATATTTATGTACAATGAGATTTAAAATATCTGCACAAAGTAGTAGTGGTCACAAAAATTTAGTAACATGTGTTGCTTGGAGTTCAGCAGAGGAAATATTTTCCTGCGGGTAAATTTTATTTATTAAATTGTAGAATTCCATTTGTATTAATTGTTTTATTTTTTGCAGGGAGGATCATTTACTGATATGTTGGTATTTAGAAAGTGGAAATGCACATTCAACAGTCATTACAGAGTTTCCATTAGACTTCTTTCCTACTTCAATGCAATGGCATCCACGTCCTAATCATTTGGTAACAGCGAGTAAAAAACAATCATTAGATGTACTTTTGATTACTACAGCCAATGGTGCGTATTTCAATTTTTATAATATAACACCCTATTAATCATATACAATACTAATATATATTTTGTTTTCGCAGGAAGGTTTCATTTAGTTAGTAAAAATGGTCGTATTGAAAAAAGTATTGAAGCTCATAAAGGAGCTGCAACTATTGGCAAATGGAGTACGGATGGTTCTGTATTACTTACAGGTAATAAAACAAATTATATGCTAAAATGAAAGCTATTATATTTATAAAAAATTATTATTTCAGCTGGAGAGGATGGTTTAATAAAAGTTTGGTCACGCAGTGGTATGCTTCGTTCTATAATAGTTAGAGGCAACTCATCTATTTTAACATCAGACTGGAGTCCAGATTGTTCTAAAATATTATATTCGCAGGGAGGATATTTATTTTTCCAATCACTCAATTCGAATTCAAAACCATACAAGGTTACAAATCTTTTATACGTTTAACCATATTATTATATAATAATAATAATTGAATTTGTCATATTTTCTCCTAAAAATAACATTTACTTATTATGTTATCAGTGGTATGCTCACGAAGGTCTTGTCTTGACTGTTTGTTGGAATCATAGTCATGGATTCATTATTTCTGGTGGAGAAGATTGTCGATATAAAGTTTGGGATTCTAATGGTAATCAAATCTATAGTAGTAGCTCTGGTGATCATCCCATTACAGCAGTTAATTGGTGCAGTTCAGGCGATTATTTTGCTATTGGATCTTTTAACATGATTAAACTTTGTGATAGAACAGGAGTAAGTATAGAAGATTATATTTTTCGTATAAATAAATGACATATTATATAACATTCTTTTTTTGATTTTGTTTATATAGTGGTCTCATTCCTTAGAAAGAATTAATGCTGGAAGTGTATATAGTATAGCATGGTCTAGTGATGGTACTCAGGTAGCTATGACTTGTGGAAGCAATGTCTTAACTGGCCATGTCATAGGCAAGTAAGTTCTTTATCTCCAGAATTATTTTTATTATATACACATTTCTGGAGTAGTGATACTTTACATTTAACGGTACACAGAAGACTCGAATGGAATAATTATGAAGCTACTTTAATTAAAAAGGAAGTATTAGAAATTAGAGAAGTTGGTAATGAAGTTCACGAAATTATAGAAATATCAGATCGTGTGGTCCAATTGGCATTTGGTTTCGATCATTTAATTGTAATTACTCCAGTTCAATGTCACATTTACTCTGTCACAAATTGGAATACTCCTGCAATATTTGATTTGAAAAGTAGTTCTGTGTCGGCTGTTATTCTTGCAAATAAGTAAGTAGAAATAAAATATTGTATATACTGAATTGTTATTAAAATAATTATTTAATTAATATTTTATAGACATTTTTTATTAGTGGAATGGAACTTTATATCGTTGTACAATTATCAAGGTCGTTTATTAGGTGTACCTAAATGGAAGGGTATGACGCAGGAACCCCTTTATCCACCTTGCATATCCTTGTGTTTCGATACTCTTGTTATTAGAGATCAGAAAAATGAGAAATGTAAATAAGAAATATTCCAATATACTTAAAATATTATACATGTATAAATATACATATGTGTGTATGTGTGTATATCCTTTTCTATAGTAAAAAAATAATTTTTTAGTACTACATGTTTTAGAAATATCATATAATAAGCCAATTGTTGAAAATCAGTCGCATACTCATCCTCAATATATTACTCAATTGGCATTAAACCATATTGGAAGTTCTAGCGATCGACAATTAGCCCTCATTGATATAACTAAAGATTTGTATTTAATTTCTATAAGAGCATCAGGTTATGGACGAGCTTGTAAAATAGGTATTTATACAAAATCTAACACAATACATGAATATTATTCAAGCAAACGAAAATGATCAATTTGTTAATTATTGTTAGCTGCTATGGCACAAAATATGATGTGGGCTATTGACGCAAATGTATTAGCAGCAATGTTGGATGCTACTTTATCTGTATGGTTGTGTCCTAATTGTGTACATTATAGTGATCGTAAGATTATACGACGAACTAGAATCGATAAAGAGAGCAGGCAAGTTTTATATATAAATAAATGATTAACATTTCATTGATTGTGAAATACTTAAACTTATAAATTTATTCACTATGTAGTGAATTTGGTAAACAACCAACTATTATCAGCGTTTACAATGGTATGGTGAATATAAGACGTGGAGATGGTGCTTTAGTTTCATCCCAGTTTTACACTTTTTTTACAAGCTTGCATCAGCTCATATTACACAAAAAATGGAAAGAATCTCTTTCTCTTTGTCGGATTGCTCAAGTATATCATACTTTTTATGTTTTTCCTTTAAGTTTATTATTACTTTTATGACGTTATCTAACACACTTCTTATTTTTTCTTAGAATGAGATATTATGGACATGCATGGCTATTATGGCAACAGATAATAAAGAGCTGAATGTTGCAGAAGAAGCATATGCAGCTATTAGAAGATATGATAAAGTTGATTATGTTCGATATATTAAAGTAATTATTATAAATAATAGTACTATTATATAATATTAAATCAAATAAAACTGTAAGTCATACTAATTAGAGTTTATTTTAGAATTTACCTAAAATGACAGAAAGATGTGCAGAAATGACATTATTATCTGGTGATTTGTTAGCAGCGGAAGGTATACTTTTACAAAATGGATTAGTTGAAGAAGCTATTACATTAAACATTAAAGTTTACAATTGGAATAGGTACTATTTAACGTACATTTTTATTAATGACATGTAGTAATTTTATCTTTTGCTTATTTTATTTTATATTTCAGGGCACTTGAACTTGCTATAAGGCATAAAAAACAAATAGAAGAAGTTTTAAATGAAAGAAAAGATTATTTAAAAACATTAAAGAAAGAAGAAACAAATTCAAGTTATATTGCTGCAATGAATAATATATCTTCATCTTTGGTACAACAGGTTGTTGTCCGATCATAAATTACAAATTAATTTTTTTTTTATAAACGCGTTATGTTATTAAATAATAATTCAATTAACATTTTTACAGGCATCTATATCAATAGAATGAAATTATTCATTGATATTACTTATATGTAATAAGATAAAATTATATTTTATAACAATTTATAAATTAATTTGAAATGAATATAAAATTATTATTACATATTTAACAAGTCACTTGTATATTGGTTTTAAATCAAGCATAATTGATAATTTAATCTATTTCGAATTGTACTTTTCGGAGTAGAAAATGCGCAAGCGTGCGTGTTAGATGGATGATTGCGACAGGTGGTCGCGTCCGGTATAAACGATACAGTAATCAGACGTTTTTTCTCTATTATGATTCGTATTTTCTAAGTATAATTAAAGACGATATAGAAAAGAGTTGTTAAATTTATATCCTATATATATCCAATCATTTACTCCTTACTTTCTTTTTCCTTCTTCTTCTTCTTAACATTAATAAAGATCATACACGGATAAACAAAGAAATTATTTCCAACTTTATTTAGCTGAAGTTGTATTTTTTCTTCTGATATATTTTAGAATAGAAGATAAGTTGGAAGTATATAAAAGGAAGAAAATTTTGCTAAAAAATTAAAATTTGAGTTGAAAATGAAGTTAAAAGGAAAGAGGGAAGGTCCGACTCAAGGTTGGTCAGTTCGTAGTATATTAATACGACCCATACATGTAGCTTCAAAGAGGAGGAGAACATGGAAGGTATTAAGTGTTTGGTGAGTACAAGACGTGATCGTGGCAACGCCCGTGTGCGTGCACGAACGTGACACGTCACGCACAACGATGAAGCAAGCAAGTGGCAGTTCGAGCACGGCTTGTACGTGTTATGTTACTACATGTGCACATGCATATATACTACTGTAGAATGGTTACAGAGTAAGAGGGGCAAGTGAGTTAGAGAAAGAAGAGTATAAAAGAGAAGTAGAGAGAGAAAAAGAGAAGTAGTCAAGCAGGATAGGCAGAAGAGGTAGTTACGTAGAAACGTGTTAGTCAATCTACTGACGCCGAACGGGACAACCGTTGGAAATATCACAGAGGAGGACTCGATCATCCTCGAGAAACATTTTTATTCTTGTTGTTTTCTTCGTTATTGTCGTTATTGTTATTTTCATTTTTTTCCTCGGTTGTCCTGTACATTTTCTCTTTTATTTTTATTCTTAAATTGTGTATACGCGAGGGAGAGGGACGAGGGAGAGGGGAGAGAGACAGAAAGAGAAAGAGAAAAGAAAGTAAGCAAAACCGTATTATTCTTCAATTTGGAATAAAAATTAAAGAATTGAAAAACAAGTGAGTCCACGTGTAACAACAAGAAACGAGATGGTTGCGAAAGATTCAAAAGTGGCTACAGTGGAGCTGATGAACCCCTACGAGAAACCACCGGCTATGTCTACTGGTCAATCGCTAAAAACTTTCTTTTACAATCGTGAGACTAATGCCTATATGGGTAGGACCATCAGTAGTTGGGGTAAATAAAAAATAAATATATACTTGTATATAACATATTTATTTTTATGTTTATNAATGTGAAACACAGACCGTTTCCCGCGTTACTTGGCCTTCGATTTTAGTTTGCTTAGTTCATCAAGATCGTCCTATACATATATTTCTTCAATAATATTATATTCAAAGTCTTATCTAAATACATTTTCATTGATTTATTTCTCGAGAGAGAAAAATCATTTGGAATAGCTAACGACGATTAAGTATTTATTGCGAAAGATATGGGTAGTGTGTATATGATTGTTTCATGCATTTGATTATTAGTATGCGCCGTGTATCATGGCGGTGTACGTTCGGGGCATCGATGTCTTCTTCGACATCCTATATTAAAACAAAAGCTTAGCATGTGAATCATCATCGTGTTCTTGCTTTTGTAACAGGAAGTATATTATGGACTAGGATATTTTATGCCAACAACCTCTTCTTCCTATCTTTTTCTATTTTTTTTTTTCTTTTTTTTTCTTTTTACACATAATACCGTAATTTCGATCTCATATATACAGTTGATGTAATTTTATATTACGTACGTACGTTTTAGTTCATTTTCAATAAAGTCTCGTACGTGGGATATGTGTAATTGTTTCTACAATATATTTCCTTTGAATGACCATTTAGAAAAACTAAGGGAACCGATATCTTTGAAAGTATCGTTAAAATACCATTGAGACTTTTAAAAAGAAATTTTGATTATAGAATAATTAGTTATGGTAATTAAGTTCGTAATTATTATAAACATAATTTTGTATTACGTTGACTGGAGAAATTAATATATGTAGTATATATATTTTATAATCATATATATATGTATATAATAAAAATAAAACTTTCACACTCAATAGTTCATGTTAATTTAGGCTGTTACGTCGCTCAAAGGGAGGATGATTAAGAAGCAAGGGTGTGGTATGTTTGTCTTTGTCTTTTCCTAATCGATCGAACGAAACAAACTTTACAAAGCACCCCCTACGAATGCTAAATTTATATATACTCGGTTTTTGTGATATTTTACTATTAGAAAGTATTATTACATTACAAATGGTTGGAATAATTTATATATTCATACTAATGCTTGTCACGAATTATTTACATTCGTATATAATTATTAACAAAATTTCTTACATAATTTTATATATCTAAACAATGAGTAATGCCAAATTGATAGGGAATGAGAGAGTGGGGATTAAGTATTATTTATTCATTCATTCATTCATTCATTCATTCATTCATTCCACCACTCATTAGGACGTTTAAAGAGACGATGCATTTATACAATCACAATCGTGAGATCATCACTTTCAGAGTAATAAACTTGGCAAGGCTATATCACGAAATACCATCTCTCATCTCTTTAATTCTCCAAATGTACAGTTTCCGTTCTCTTCCGGTTCATCAACGACTCTAACGACGTTGTACAGGAGCCAAGTTACAAAGGGTGTCGAGGGGAAGAGATTGTTTTCGTTGATTTCAAGCGATTTAAAGCAAAGAGAATGATACTTTGATCCTCGAGTCAATTTCTTTTTTTCTCTTTTTCTTTGTTTCAATAGTACAGGAAGACCCACAATAAAAATCGGTAGGGTAACAGAGTGATTGCGCCCTCCCACATAATTAGCTCAGAAGCCTGTTACTGTTTGACTATTGCAGTTTTATGCAAATTAAACTGAGCTTCAAAATTCTCCTCACGATTTATCCTTGATAAGCAATTGACCTCGACACTGTTACACTTCGAAGTTCCTCATCCTCGTATCGTTGGTTCCTGTGCGCGTACCTCTCTCTTTTTCCGTGCTCTTATGGATATATATGTAAACACAATAGGTAACGCGTTCATCAAAACTTACTCCTCGTAATTTTATAATTATTTTTTAATAAACCAAAAAAAAAATGAAAAAAATTTGAATATGAACTAATAATAATTAATATTTTAAAAATATAGAGACTGAAATGAAACATAAAACCTCTTCTCTATAAATCTAGAGAGTTATAAAGAATTAGAAATATATTAAAGAAAATATGAATGAACTTTTTACGGCCAGGTAATTTCGATAAAAAGAATGAATTTTTTCGCAGTAGATACTCCATTTATTGCCTTTGAAGTAACTGTTACTAACAGGATTGAGAAAAGCTGGATAGCATTGGTTGAACCTTGAAAAACCTGACTAGCAAAAAGAATCACAAGTTCTAGTGCATCAGCATGATTACACAGTTGACGCAAAAAATCTTTCTACAAATGATATCTACCGTGTGTATTTTGTAAAATAAATGCATTCTCGGTATAGATAATTATTTATTCGTAATAAGAACAGCAGGGTTGCGTCAGGATTGCATCAAGGTTTATATACGGGGCAAAATACTAAAGTAAATAGAAAAGATAAATGTAAAACGATTTTAAAAAGAGAAATACCTAAACGCATTCGTTTCGCTGTGATTTCGCGTTGGACACAATGCTTAGCTCGGCTGTATGGTAATTGTTAAACTTCCTTCAGCGTAAACGTGTACAACGAGGTCAATTGGCGTTAAATGGAAGCATTATAGCATTACGTAACTTAGGACCATTCTGAAGGGTACACCCACGCGACTATAACCATAGCTTTTGTTCGTTCTTTGTCGGCCGAGATCTTCTGTCTGGGAATATTTAGTTAAATCAACACATCTAACGGCAGAACTCGCTAAGTTTGCTCTTACTTCATTTGCAACCCTACATCAAGTTGAAGAAAAGTTTGTCATCGACTTTTGCTCATATTTCTATCATTTATAATTTCTATCGATTATAATTCGATGAAAAATTTGGTTGTTTTTTTAAAAAAAAAAAAAATCTTGAGAGATTTAATCTGACCTTATCACACATGGCCCCGAGAGATGATCGTTGCTTGGCGTGACCATCGTGTTACAAAGGTCGACAATTGCTGCTGACTAAAGTGAGTCGGTAATGTAAGCGTTCGTGTTTCGAGTTTTGACATAAGTGAAGTAAAGATACTCGTATTATTCAATTTATTAATATTATAATTAAAAAATTATATTAGCTTCAATTAAATATCTTCATTTTTATTTCTTTTTTATACGATCTATAAAATTATTATTCATTATTTCTAATAATTTCTTTATCGTTAATAAATATTTTTAAATCGTAACTTTCACGATCAAGCTGGAGTCGTTCGATAGGAATTGATAAATCAAACACCGCAAGACCTTGGTTGGAGGTGAAACAAGTAGCATGTGCTGTTATCGATATCTAACAGTTGAGGTATCTTAAATATACACACGATTAATTAAAGATATATTTATATTATGTTAATTTTTAAATACTATTTATTTATAACCACCTGAAAATTTAAATCCAAGATGATCAAATATATATATCATTTATTAAATAATTTTGTATTTATAGTAAAACGAAGAAAATCTTAATTAATAGTAAGAGTGTATGCTCTGATAATCAAAAATATAAGAAACAATATAAAAATAAAATAAAGTTTTAGAAAAGATTTGACGCTAATGGTATAGAGAAAGCTATACGAAAGATGACCTTGCAAGACATCCAATTGACATTTAATTGAATTGTTCCACTTGACCAAGACCAAGACCAAGACACTATGATCTTCCGCTAAATTGGAACTCCGATTAATACAATTATCTTACGTTATATGACGTTTTATTGCTACTACTTGCCAATGAAATCATTTAAACTTCGATCATTTTGAAATATAATTAATCATTATTATCTTTCATGACAAGAATAAAAAAGCAATATATAGTAATAACAATATCATTTTTAATTGCAGGAAAAATAGGTCTGTTCTACTTATTATTTTATGGGATTTTGGCAGCTTTGGTCGCTATTTGTTTTTGGGGATTCTTTCAAACTCTTGACCCAAGGATACCTCGATGGCAATTAGAACGTTCTATAATTGGAACTAATCCAGGTAGAATTTATAGAATTGAACAATAAGTAATGGCTTTTAAAGTTTTCATATTTTATACAGCATTATTTGAATAATAATTTGCAATTTTTCAGGATTGGGTTTCAGGCCTATGCCGCCAACGGAAAATGTAGAGAGCACGTTAATTTGGTACAGAGGAACAGATAGTGAAAATTTTAAACATTGGGTTGATTCTCTCCAAGTCTTCTTAAAGGGTAACTATATTTATTTATTTTTTTTCGAAATTTAGTTAAATATAAATAGGTAGATTTAAAAAGAGTGAAATGTGTTACTTATAGACTACATAACACCTGGATCTATTCCTGGTCTTGGTGCTAATATTAATAAATGTGATTACAATCAACCACCACCACCTGGAAAAGTTTGCGAAGTGGACGTAAAAAATTGGCATCCATGTACGAAAGAAAATAAATATAATTATCATAAATCAGCGCCATGTATTTTTCTTAAATTGAACAAGGTAATTTCTCTCTCTAAAAAAAAAAAAAAGAAAAAGACAATTAAAAATAATGTTAAAATAAATATATTAGGAGTATTTGAATTTTGAAATATTAAATGATCTATTTTATAATAACAATCTCTTAAAGAAGCATTCTTGTTTCTAAAGATTTATGGCTGGAGACCGGACTTTTATAACGACACGGAATCTTTGCCGGAAAAAATGCCTCTTGATTTGAAAGAATACATCGCAAAATTAAAAGAAAAAAATTCTTTAATACTCAATACAATTTGGGTTTCTTGCGAGGGTGAAAATCCAGCTGATCAAGAGAATATAGGACCAATTGATTATTTACCACGACGAGGTTTCCCTGGTTACTTTTATCCTTTTGAAAATTCGGAAGGATATCTGAGCCCTTTGGTTGCTGTTCATTTTGTAAGACCACGTAGTAAGTATAAGGAATCATAGAATATTATAATACTTATTAAAAATAAAATTATCCTTTAAATCATATTTATAATTGTTCCTTTTTTTTCAGCTGGTATTTTAATTAACGTGGAATGCAAGGCATGGGCAAAAAATATAAAACATAGTCGCCACGATAAATTAGGTGCTGTTCACTTTGAACTGATGATAGATTAATGTTTTAAAATGCAGATCTTCTTTCGATGTCTTTTAAATATAATATTTGTGCTATTAATTTTTGTATACCAATTAGGTTCTACGTAGAATCTAACAATATGCATTTCACTTTCAATCATTTTTTACGTTTTTCTACAAATTTTTCGTTTAATAAAACGTATACAAAAAAAAATGCTTAGAGTGTCGAAACATTTTATGGAAATAATCTTCGTACTTGAAATTTAATCTTGATTATTTTTTTCAATAATAAGAAACGTATATTTTTCATATTCGAACAATGAAATAATTTATCTAATGGTTGTTTAAAATTATGCAACAAAAAGCTAAAAATACAAATAGTTTTATATCATAATCATCATCACTATATTTCTATATAAAATAATAAAATGTATGAAGGGGGGCCGGGGAGAGGGATTAGAATATAGAGAGAGAAATTATATAATTTATGTTAAAATTGTTGTGTATGTTTTGTTTATATAGCAACTGAAGAAAATTGCTGATTTAATTAAAAAAAAAAAAAAAACGTTGTATATAATCGTAAATTTTAATTAAGTTCTTAGAAAAAAAAAGTCATTTTAATATAAGAAATCTTTGTATTTATATTTATATTTCGGTCTACCTAAATGATAATTTCTAAAATGCTCAGATTTATTGTACAATATTACTGTATAAATTTTTTAGAAAAAAGATCTGCATTTAATTATATAAATAAGTTGAAATACTAAATGTAATTAAATGTTAATGAACAAATAATTACAAGAAAAAACAAAAACGAAATAAAAAAAAAATGCAAAACAACAACACAAAAAAGACAAACTGTAATCTCGTTAGTTTAAGTCGAATAAGGTTTTTTCTCATTCTATAGATAATATTGTTGTGTCTTATTTTCTATATGCACAGAAAGTTTCTTCTGCGAAAAACTTGTGCTTTTTCAAGAAAGATTTGTTGCACTTGCAAAATCCGCGAGGCGATTCTTACTTAGATAGCATTATTGTATTTTCTTCTTTCTTGATTAGCCAAAATATTTTTCTCAATTTAATATCATATATATACTTATACATACACAACTCATTTTATTTAGTTGTAATTATTTTTCGAGTACAATATTTCACTTATAACCAAATTTAGATCATCATTCAGTATTATTAAGATCATTTAAATAAATACTTTGTTAATAAATAAAAGGTATGCTTTATAATAAAAAGAAAACCCTAGTAAATAGGACAAACTGCCTAAACAATGTTCTTTTCTGGGTATATATATATATATATACAAGATGTTTCCGATCTGACTATGCAATTGGAAAAAGGGTGAATCTATATGGTAACAATAAATTTTAAATGACATTTTTTATAAATTTTCAATATCGATTTATTACAAAATAAATTCTCCTGTGAAAACATATTCCATTCTCTTTTTCTGATTGTACTGTCAGATCAAAATAAAATTTTAATTATAAAAATCTTGATCTGCAAAGAGATTTATTTACAAGTGCCTTCGAAAAAATGTATAATCTTATTGTAATTCTCTTAAGTATAAATTTATCTGCGATCATCATACTTTTACACAATTTTTGAAATAGAATTGAAATGTATAATAAGAAATGAAATGTGTACTTGCCAAAAAATTCAATAAAATTCTGTGTTTGAATTAATTCATTCTATTCATTAATAAACATTGTTTCAAAAATCATCCATCAACTTGTTAATCTATCAAATATAATTAATTATTGTATATTAGTGTGTCAATTGATATATTAAATTATAATATTATATTTAATATTATAACACATGGCTCTCTATTTGTATAATGTTTACTTTTTCGTTTTTTTAGGTATTTTCTAATTAAATTTTTTTTCCCCCTTTGCATTTTTATAAGTACATATTCCCTTAGAGTATGCATTATTGTAAAGTATTTATAATACGTAGAAATTATTTATATATATATATTATATTATATTATATTATATATATATAAATAATATAATATTATTATGTAACATATATAAATAGAAATTAAAATATATATTCACATAAACAATTCTAACAAAATGTATTATAAGTACATAAAATTACAATAAAATTCCTACACCCATATAAGAAATTTTATACATAGATGTGTAATTAATTGTCACAATCAAATCTTAATATTTAAAATAATTAATAATAACAGTATGATGAATCTATTTAAACTGTATCATTTTTTGTTATTGTTATTACACAAATTTTTAATTTACATCGAATAAACAATTTTATTTGACATTGTTAAAAATGATCAAAAACGATATTTTGTTAAAGCCAATTATTTTATCATTAATATTCAATTAAAAAAGAAAATAATAAATTTAATATTTTATGATTTATATAAAAACAACTGTAAAATGCAATATATGAAAAAATTTCTTTAAATATAAAGAACAAAATTTACACTAACCCACGCATTAAGTTTAAGCCGAGAATTAAGAACTTTGCAAAGTATCATTACAGTTTTCATAAAAAAGAAAAAGAAACAAAATTAAATCATTAATACATCTTTACAAAGATAATGCTGCTCATTAAGTTATATGTATATAGGCAAGATATTTATCTTAATGTAAAATTAATATCTACGTATCATACACTATATAATTATTTCCTATGATTTTTTTAAAATTAATATAATTATCTGTATAAGTTGTTTTTCAATCATTATTAAAAAAAAAAAAAAAAAAAAAAAACCAACTTAAACTTATTGTATAATCATAATCGCATTATTATCTATGAGATAATTAAATAAAGATGTCAGAAACTGCTTATATAAAACAGGACTGCGTGAATTTTTCTTTGATAATCATGGACAACGCACGCACATTCATTTCTGTAATAAGTTATTACAAAATATTTCTATCGGACTGATAAGTTCGTTGGCACATCTACTTCGCTATTGTAGAACACATAAGATAGATAGATTAAAATTTCACATCTGTCATTATACAATATCACGGCAAAACTTATAAGATACGATTGAACATTGGGTAGTTATTTTCTTGAATGTAATCGATAAACTATTTATGTAATATAAAGAAATATTTTGATTAAATAATTTCTATATTGTATCATCATCAGGTATTATCTATTTACGTTTAATATACCGAAAATGATTCTAATCTGTTTGAACATCAGCACAAAGTTTTCACATTTTAACAAGGGACATTTCATCAGAGAAAAAACATATGCGTTTTATAATAGAACATATGTGATTAGTCTATCAAAAGTTCAAAATGTACCGCACCTTTTTTCTCAGATTTTCTCGAACCATATTCAATATTCTTCGCCCATGCTTTACACTCAACATTGATTATGGTTTTTCCTGGAAACACACATAAATGCATATATACATATATACTTATCACTTAGAAATTATGATAATAAATATAACTTTGATAGAGAAACTTACTAGCTGGTCGAAGAAAATGTACCGCCACGAGAGGGCTTAAATATCCTTCAATATTCTCGTATGGATAATAAAATCCTGGAAATCCATGATTCTGTGGATAATATTCTAATTCACCGATAGTTTCACTATCGTATGGATCTTCCCCTTTGCACGATACCCATACGGTATTTAACTGTAATTAAAAAATGATATAACAGAATTATTTACTATACATAACAATGATCGATTGACATAATTTATTATTGATTAGTAATCAGAATAATATATTTTCAATATGTAAATATATATACTGTCGTAAGTAAAGATTAGAAATTATCTTGAGAATGTTCCTGACCGTACGAACATTGATACAATCTATAATCTTCCCGTTATCATACAGCTTACGAGTTCACACGTATGCAAGCCCAATAAAACGATACGATCTTATCAGCTTACACAACGAGTAAACTAGTTCCGATTAGAGAAAGCATTGATGAATTTCGGTTGCAAGAAATTCAATGAATTTCTTTTTAAATCAAGAATGAGAAAAAAGAAAGTAATATTTCTCAATGATAAATCATATTTTAATAAATATAGTTAATATATATAAAACATTGTCGTTACAGTTCAGAAAGTAAGCGCTTTTTTATCGATAAATTCATAATCTACGTATTAAATAAATGAAATATGTTAGAGGTGTTTTGTATATGTTTACCATAAATATTAACACTTATTAAGTTAATATACCGATTTTGATTTAATTTAACTGACCGACTAACTAACCCAAGAACTGTTGGCTTTCTTAATATGATTGACTAGATTAATCGGCATATCCGATGGTAGATTTTTGGTGTCGTTGTAATATTCGGGTACCCATCCATATATCTGAAAAAGAAAAAAGAAAGGTTCATTTTTAGTATCTATTAGATAAATGAAAAATACAAATTTTGTATTTCTTCATTTCTTCTTACCCTATTTAATTTAATAAAAATACAAGGTGCTGATTTATTGAAACCATATTTTTGATTCGGCGAACAAGGTCCCCAATTGTTGATATCAACAGCACAAACATTTCCAGCTTTTGGTGGTTGAGTATAACTGCAAATCTGTTGATTCCTTCCACCGCTTAGTAAAAGACCCGGTTCTATGTATTCTGTATAAAAATTTATATTCACATAAAAATATATATATATAATAATAATAATAATAATAATAATAATAATAATAATAATAATCTTAGGCGTATACTATTTAAAAATATATTTCAACAAATGTGTTATCTGACCTGCTAAAAATTTATCCAAAATATTAGTCCATTTCTCCACTTCGGTTGCATTCGATGCTGTGTACCAAATTAAAGATCTTTCATCTGGATTATCCGACATTGGCCGAAATCCAAGCCCTTTTAACGCAAAAATATTTATTACATATACATTTAAAAATGGTCTATTTTATTAATAATAACTACCTCCATATCTCCAATTGAAATAACTTTTGGTTTGCGCAAAAGAAAGCAGATAACGTTAGTTAGATCATAGGATATATGTAAAATATTATAACATAGAATTGGCCAAAAGTTCGTAGCTGATGATTTATAAAACTACAAGCCTGTGAACTTTTGTCCGATGTTACATAATAAGAAAAATATATTTATGATTACCTGGATTAGTCCCAATAATACTACTTTCTAATATCCACTTTGGTTTTTCCTTGCTGAGAGTGGCCAAAAGGCCCTTCATACAAATTGCAAAGAGCAAAGCCAAACACGAGAAGAAACAGGTATAAAAAACTGCTGTGTAAGCTGAAAGAAAAATAAGTTAAAAGTACAGTTAAATTAATTTACATATAATAACGAAATAGAATATAACATAGATCATCTGCTAATCATTATTTTTAGATCATTGATTTTAATCGACGTCATTGAGAAAATGTTCAACCTTTCCTTTCGGATCGTATACGTAAATTATTTTTAAGCATAGGCAGTTGGCCAAAATCTCTTTCTAAATATAATTTCTTGCTTGAAATGTTAACTCTCTCTCTCTCGAGTATTCTGTTTCTATCGTCTTAATCTCTTTTACGAATGTATTCGGGAAGATTAAACGAATATAAAAGAAACCTCATTTAATGAATCATTATAACTTTTCCATTTATTTCTAATTGTTTTCTTTTGAGCGAAGAAATATTTTCCTCCCATCGCATTTATATAATCGAATACCTTTTCATTCAAAATAGAGAAGTGGTCGAATGAAAGTAGGACAGTGGCCTTAACACGTCCAAGCATATTTCAATGTTAACATGTAACGTAAATGTGAGAAAAAAGATACATATATTACAGAATGTATAAAAAAGAAATTTTTTATTTAATTCAACGAATAATAATTTCGTCATCTAGATCAACTGATCTAACAACTACTTTATGCCAACTTATGAGATAGGTAAACTTGACAAAAGAAATTAATACAAATTTGCAATGTAATAAATTATTATTTATATATGTTATAACTTTTGAATAGAAGATTTCTCAGACACCTTGTATATCTAAATAAACATCGTGAAATAAATACGAATATACGAGGAAAAAGTATCCTCGTGTGAGAATGTAATATGACTGACTAATTGGTAAAGTTAACGAATCATTTTTTGTTGTTAATAAAATATTCAGTTTTTTACGTAAAATATGATATTCGAATGCAAGCACATTCCCACGGTTAATATTGTATCATAAGATATATACACATAGGTGGATAAATTTGAATGTTTAGAGTTTTTCTGTACGATAGATCAATCAAAATCTTGTCGATAATCGTGAGTGGAAGCGATACGTGAAAAGTGATAACTCGAACAAATATGAATTTGTCAGATATTTACATTCAACATAACGCGTTGAAAAAATATTTTAACAGTCAACTATGAACTATTTGTTTTTTCTTAGAACGTCGGACGTTAATGGATAGCCATCGCATCTTAAGATGCACCACTAGTGTGAAATTTAAAAAAAAAATCGATTTTTTTTCATATTTCGATAGTCTATACCTTTAAAAATAATATACTAAAATTTCAAGTGAATATCTCAAATAGTTTTTGAATTACAACTATCCGAAGAGCAGCCGCTTATCGAAAATGAAATCGATAACTTAAACTTTAAACACGCTTTTCTCGAAACTACATTTATCTAATTTCCTGCAGTTATAACTCGAAGATAAATCATCCGGTCGATTTGATTCTTTCTGTAGCTTCTTTTATATATGTTTCTTTATACCATATATCATTCAGTTTTCCGATCAAATAAAAAATGTAATTTTAGCAGGCCAAATATCATCAAACTTACGCGCGAAATTTAAAACTTTTAATCACATTAGTAGTAGTGCTTCTTAATTATTTCAAAGAAATTTCTATTTCTTATTTATTTCAATTCGATAAAGATTGAGATATAGAGTTGGTCGATTAGGAAATAGATATAGAGATTATTGAGATAAAGTTGAAATAAAATATTTAAAAAACATGATAATTGTACATTTACCATAATTCAATTTCATTCTAAACATAAATTAAGATAGCTCATTTTCATCGAGCAATTATTATCCATGAATCTTTATTATACCTCTTTGATGTTAATAGTCTGACAGAATGTGATAACACGGAAACGAATAAAATGATAGTTGATTATCTTAACCGTCACGTGAGACAATGGTATGCTTACATTCTGAGCGTTATTACTTGCGAATTAAAACTAACATTAACATCGGATCGGTATGGATTTTTTCTTACCTATCGAATAAACAACGATACATGAAACAACAAAATCATTAAACTTTTATCTATGCTTTTAAATACAAAAAAAAATTGAAGGCATATTAGAATAGAAAATTAGCATTATTAATTATTCATACGTATTTGAAAAGGCAATTATGAATAGAGGAAAGATGAACAATGAAAGGAAGGAGTATTTAAAGATATAGGAATTATGTGATAATGTGTTTACGGTTACATATTCGAATAAAAGAAACTTAAGTAGGCATGTGTGTAAGGACACGTGCATTTATCGCGAATAAAAGGAAGTCTTACTGCTTGGGTAGTTTCAAGTAATGTAATGAGAATTCATTCCTTTTTGTCGCTGAACAATGATAAACTTAAGCACATTGTTATTACGTCATATTTTATCCATTATTTATCTATATCCTTTGTCAACTCAATTTTTAATTTCAAACACTTCGAATACGTTAAGTACCCATTTTATTCTTTTCTCATTTCGAATTAGAAATAAATGATTTTCATTCAAAACAGACAAATATTACAAATCTTCGATCTTTATTCATATCGATACGGTCGATACGATCGGTAATCGAAACTATATAAAATAGATTCTTTTCAACAAAGTTTTTATTGAATATAAGAAAAAGAATGAAAAGACAAACTTACCCCATTTTTTAGGTGGGTGGCCACAATAGGTGCCCTCATCGGAATTATAAATGCCGTCACGTAGACTCTCCCATCGAGTTTTGTTTTCGGGTACGCGCATGTAATCGAACTCATAAGTACCATTCCGCACTTGTTTGCCCGGTGTACCCATCTCGTACCAATATCGACAATATGTCTATTTAAATGATCCTTAAAATCGTTAGAAAGATCGATAACAATCGTTTAGGGTCGAAATGCGAAAAGAATATTGATTAAATTAAATGAAAAATAATGCCGAAAAACGATAGCTCCAAAAATTGAAGCAATTTTATACGAAATTGCACTCGCAACATAAAACGATAATACTCGATGACCAGTCGAACGGCAACTGAAAGCCAGCGCGCGCTCAACGATAACGAGCAAGTTTATTGCGCAACTCTACTGCGCAGCCTGACTATACCCTATATGTACTTTCAAGTGGTTCGAATGTAACCACGCATTGAAATATATTTTCTTTTCTTCTTTTCTTCTTGGATTAAACTTTTTCATATCTAATAAAAATCTGAAGCTTTTATATAAAATATAAAATGATGACCTCTAAATAATCAATATAAGACGTTTGAAAATTACATTTGAAATTATTTTTTTCTAAATATACTGCTATGCGAAAGAATCAACGAGATATACATAATAATATATTCTATATATAGATATTGAAATGTTTATATGAAACCATTTCCGTTTCTTTTTTTATTTACACACGAGCTTTCGCATTTTGTCTGTTATTTTAATACTTAACGCTAAGAAGTGTATAGTTTCATATTATTACATTAATTATAAAAGTATTTGGAATTAGATATAATCTACTTATTAAATTTCAATCTAAAAGCAAAAGTCAATGCTATTTGGTAAGTATTTAGCATTAAACGTGGGAAATATAACTTTTATCACTGTGTTGTTAAAATCACGATATTTATGAAATTATTTGGGTAATAATTATGTTACAACGTCGCTATAGCTTTAAATTAATTAATCTCTGTGCAACCTAATTGTTATTATACTATAATAAAATAATCTCTTGTAAATATATTTAATCCATAGTTTTAATGAACTCGATCGCCGAACAAAATTGAGTCCACCAATATTGTTCTTCCCCTTCTAATCGATTTCCATAAAAACTATCTACGTATTGAATAGTTGATAATAAAGATGGTGGATTAGTCTGAAAAGAATTATTTAATTTTCGATTTGCGTTTCTTATACGCTACCGTCTAATCAAAGTAAGATAAATAACCTATCGTTACTTACCTTTATGATGACATA
The DNA here is from genome assembly GCA_023678845.1 of Mischocyttarus mexicanus. Classification (NCBI taxonomy): domain Eukaryota; kingdom Metazoa; phylum Arthropoda; class Insecta; order Hymenoptera; family Vespidae; genus Mischocyttarus; species Mischocyttarus mexicanus. The sequence goes on along the minus strand of JACGTP010000051.1, from coordinate 707,874 downwards.
AACGAATACGGGAATTAAATCGTCAGCAGCAGGGATACCTCTTTCAGAAGCCATAGATAAAAGATTCATTATCGTTGTAGCGCAACGAAATACGCATTGCAATTTATCTCTGGGCGTCTTGTATGCAGAAATAACAGCCAATTCTGCTTGTGCCCATGGCCAAGGACATTCGTAATGATAAACCTTTGGAATGCGTAAATCCTTGTGATTAGGCGTTACGACCTTAGCAAGCTTTTTAATATGATCATAAAGAAGCTGATCTCTATATACATCTCCATCTCCATTTGGATAAAGAGCATTATGATACACTCGAGCCATAACGGTTCGTTCAACAACGACTCTGGCTAACTCCAATTGAGACTCGCTTGCGGCTAAAAGAATTATATACGCGTTATCAATTGGGATGCACAATTGAACAAGATTATAAGAGTAATAAAATGATATAATATATCGTTAATTGCTTTATTAATACCTTGCCAAATTGGATCATTATCCATTTCAACGTGGATTTTACTCAAGAAGTTATCAACCAGATCTTGCTTTTCATCGGTCAACGTAAGCTTCTTGAATTCATCGCAAAAGCGTAAAAACAATGCCTCTCTCTTCTCCAAAAATACTCTTACAAAAACGGATACGAGATGATTATTAACAGCATCACGATCACATTTTACTCGAACGCGTAACCTTGAAGAAATGATTTCAATATATTTTTTAACATTAATTATAATAATGATATTAAATGACATTATTGTTGATGATTTTTTACATTATTGAGAAATATATTTATATATTTCTACCTGTCTAAATGGGCTAATGTTGATAATAAGCCCTGTCGACATCTGATTAAGTATGCGATATAAGGCGATCGTCTTTGATAATCTTCTCTCAAAGATTTGAATAATTTCCTGCAGCCGTCGTCATTAAATAATCTAACGCATCTTAAAGTCTCGTGTAAATGAGCTATCAACGATCTATCCTGCAAGTTGATGGCTTCAGCCAATTGAAGTTGAAGAAAGGAAACCAATTCGTTTTCCTTTTGCGACCAACTGCTTCTCTGTTAAAATATTGTTAACATTTTAAAAGTCACATCTTCTATTGCATTATACTATAATTAACTATTACAATTTTCAATGAAATAATAACAAATTTACCTCGGATGCAAAGTTCCATGGAATGTATTGAAGGTCAGCATTGCTAAGTACCATGCGTAATTTTCGTTTTGCATCAGCGAAAGCGAAAGAGAGTTCTACATTATTTGGATCAATTAAAAGTCTTTCATCTTCTGCTTCCTTAGTACGCGATTGATTACTTTCAACAGAAGCAGTATCACTAGCTGTACTAGGCTTTCTTCTATATTTTGCCAAAATATCATCGGAACTATCTACAATTTCATGACAATTTATAATTATAGGAAATCTTTATATATAATAAATGTGACTATCAATAAATAGAATTAAACATACCAATGATATTTCCAGCTGACGTTACATCTTCGGACATGATTCTACGTAGTCGGTGCTTTCCTATATCCACACCATCCCCACCAGCTTCTCTATCGTATCTCAAATCATCAGTTCCTCGTATAACTTTTCCTCGACGATTTCTAAGTGACATCTTTAATTTTCCAAAAAAGCCACGTTTGTTCTTTTGATCATCGTCTAAAAGTTCTTTATCCCCACGCTCAGCAGTTTTATCAAAACTTATACTTTTCGGAATAGCTCCTGTAGATGCTGCTGGTTTATGAAAATTGGAAACAACGCTATCGGTTACGTCGCAAGTACCGTTTATTATCGGTGGTGACAATGGTAATTCGGACGATGATGATGCATTATTCTTTGTTCGTGTTTCTGATCCTGAACTACAGCTAGATGTTAAACTCGTCGTACTTAATCTTACCACCACATCATCAACAGCAGTCAATGAACTTTCAGATTCCTAAAAAGCAGTAATATTATAGATATATATATTTTTCTTCTTTAAAAAATAAAGAATAAAATAAAGAAAAATACTAACTTCGCCTTTGGCATCACCATTATGCAATTTTTCATTAGATAGCGTCGGAGCAGAGATATGATTAGCCAGTAGCAATACAGAAGTAACAGCAGCAGTACCAATATGATTATTGGCTGCTTGATCAACAAGATTCGGATCATTATCAATTTGCAATTTGTCTATCAATTGGACAAGATTGTCTTCGTGGTATGTTTTACCATAATCTGCATTACTTATGGTATTAGCATTTTTATCAACATATTCCATTGTGCTTCTTCTATAATCAGATCTAGTTCCACCACGACCAGTTACGTTAGAAGATGAAGGTGATTCAGGGATTGGTGCTACAAGTTGAATAGCAGAATCTTCTTGAATTCCAGGTGAATGAAAAACAATTCCAGAAGGGTCATCTGCTCCTAAAACTTAAATAAGTATAATTGTAACGATATTATATAAAATAAATAGTTATATTTAATGTAACTAACTTAAGAATATAGTGTTCTCGTGTACTTACGTGGTGCAGCAGATGGTAATAATTCCGCAGCTTCCGCTTCGCCGCGACATTCCGCTTCGCCACGACATTCCGCTTCGCCACGACATTCAACTTCTATCTCAGATCTAGTTGTATCATCAGATCTAGCAACGCTAGCTGTATCATCCATATCCACTTCAGTAAATCTTTCTGAATCGCTAGCTAATACATCCGTACTCCATGCTTCAGATGCAGTTTCACTAATATCCAACATTGCTTGAGCATTTTCTGAAGGTAATGCTACTGGAATTTGTTCCAAAGAAGGAGGATAAATAATTCTTTCCTGTTGTTCTACTATTTCGCTATCTGACGCCAATACATCGGTGGACCATGTATCAGAAACCATAGAAACAGTTTCATCTCCTAAAATAAAACATGCATATATGTAATCGCTATTTATTCTAAATTTCAATATTTTTAAAATAAATAATATTTTAATTATATACATCAACATACCTTCAATAAGTTTTTTAATTTCAAATTTACAGAATTTATCGTCTATTTCCGAACGACTTTGTTTAGTAGGGATATTTGGTGGAGGTAAATCCAACTGTCTTACTTCACCTGCAATGCGACCGTCATCACCTTCCGTGATTTGAGACGATGGTGTATCGCGACCTAAAAATGTATATTTATGTAATTAAACCTAATATTAATAAATGAATTAATAATCATAGTAGAAAATTTACAAACCAGAAATATTGGGTGTTCCTCTTCCTGACACATTGGCTGATATCATATCCGACAAATTATCATTCTGGTCTTCTGTTTCTAATTCTAACGAAGATGCAACGCTATGATTGGAGGCAGCTTCTGAAACAGCTTCTAGATTATCTGATGTGTTACCAATAGAACCTTCAAATAACACTGTAAAAAAAGTAAAGGATTATATATTTATCTTTTCTTTTACTCTATATGTTTTTTTTTATAACTTTATACATATTCTAATTTTACCTTCATCATGAGCCAAAGAAAATCTAGTTCTTTTTTCTTGTGTTTCCAGACGTTCAGCACTGTTGGAATCCCTTCTATTATGACCATTTACCATATCATCAGCGAGATTTAATGTAACAGAACTATTTTCTGTATTACTTTGGAGTTCCATGCATAAAACCTTCGAAAAATTTGTTATTATAGAAAAAAAAACGTCTTTGTAAAAAAAAAAGATGATTATGAGTTATTTAATAATTCTAGTATGTTAATATATAAACGTACTTTCTGCTCGCTAAGTAAACCAACAGATTCTCCAGTGGTTGGACCAAATGGAATAACTAAAACATCTTGTGAATTTCTATCTGAAGATTCATCTTCAGGTGTTGAAGTACCATTTGTTTCATCTTGTATATCTGCTGTTATATTAGAAGGAGACGAGGACATTCTTGTAACTCGATCTTTTCCTAAAAATATGTATATATAAAAGAAAATATTAATAATTATAATTTTGAAAGTTAAAAGAAAAGAATTATTAGTATGCAGGAGAAAATATACCTTTTCCTAAGAAACCACTTTTTTTATTGGGCGTTTCCAAATAGATATTATTAGAAACTTTAGCATTACTGTTTAGTGATCCCAAAGGCAGCTGTGAAAGCATATCAGTTAATTGCTTTTTATCAAATGTACCCATTTGCGAAATGCCATCCACATTGCTATCATTTGCTATTGTATGTAAAAATGTAATCAGAGTATTCAATTCATTCTCTGTAAATAATGCAGCAGAACGACACAGGCCTTGAAGTTTATTATTATCAATCATAGTAGGTTCTTCTTCCAGATCTTCTGTTGCACCTTCTAGCATAACATCAATTATGGAAGACACAGAATCTTTTTCAAATCTTCTATACAAGTCAAAGGCTTTTGTATCAATAGTTTGATATTTCATGAGTGAAAGTATTTGCAAAATCTGTCCCACTTGCATAAGATTAAATCTTGCTACATAACTTATCGGTGCATCTGTAATACCATATGGTTCTGGATTAACTATTGCTGGACATATGAAATACGTAAATACAAGATCTGTGCACATAGCGTGTACTTCTTTCGGTTCCACATTTCCATTTTTACTAAGAAGTCCAGCCATTTGTCTAACAAGCCAATAAATACTGGTGGGAAAACAATGCATATTTTCTCTAATACTGACAATAAACCTCTGTGTAATACGATGCAAGGAGTTAACCGTCCATAGTCTATATCTTTGTAGCTTTGCTTGATATTCGGGAGTACCTTCCTTTCCAAATTTTTTCAATCTTTCAGTAGGCGGAAATCTGATAGGTACTTTGTCTGGATCGATATCCAAAAATATTTCATCTTCCATAAGCAACTGTATAATAGGGGTATGTAATGCAGCGGTTAAAAAAAATTTTGCGGAGAAAAGACTTTCGTGAAAGAAAGAATAAAATCTAGAAAATGCACATGTGCAATGTCTAAGAAGTCTTCGTGGATTATCCGAAGGTATAATTTGTAAAAGCATTAAATGCCTTAAAAGTTTGAGAACTAAGATTTTATCTTCTGATAACAAGCAACTGCCATATAATCCAGCAGCCAAAGATTGTACAATGCCTTGAATTGCTTCTGGAACTATTTTATCTCCCACGACTAAACTAGATGCAAGTAATTTAGGTGACTTCCGAAGAGCACCGAGAAATTCTCCGTAAGATAAGCATGCTTGATAATTTAAATGCTTGTATGCATCTATAAAATTGGAATTTTCAAGAGTATTTGCTTTGTAACAGCAAGAAACTGGCGTACAATCAGGCCTTGCAACTATCAGACGATTTAAATTAACTCTCTGTTGTGCCGTAACCCATGCTTGTTGAGCCAAGTCCGAAGACATATATAAAACCTGAAAAGATTATATACTTTAGCTGTAAGCACTTTATATAATCATTATTTTTATTTCATACCTTTTCATTGAGAGTTTGTAAATTTTGTTGTTCCGAGTTAACGAACAAACGTTCTTGCCTTAAATGGCCGGCCAAATCAATCATGTCCCATTGCAATGTCCCAAGGGACTCTATACTGTTTGCCGATGACATAACTAAAGACAAAAAACGATAATAAGAGCTAAGAAGAAATACATATATTCGTCAAATAATTACATAGACATTAGATTGAAAGTTATCTTTTATATTTCAGTCATTTAAACCACCTTTTTTTTCATAATACAAAAGAATAAAATATATATTCATAGATGTTTGCTAATGAAACATTAAGAATTCTATGAAATATTCTCAAACTATTATCTATAAACTATTTTACGTATATTAGCATTAAATATAAATAAAAAATAAGATATGCTTACTAAATCAGATCTGTTATAGACAGGTACTAAAGATTGCAAATGTATCTATTTGAGTCCTTGAATTAAGGAAGTATCAGATGACATCACAAATCATGATTTTTCTCATTAACAAAAGAACAAAGAAAATGGTTCTTAAAAGGAAAGAAGAGAAAAAGACTTGTTTAATAGTTTCTGAAAGACGTAGAAATATTAAATACATAAGTTTGACGATATAATAGAAGAGAGGAGATGAATTGAGATGAAATATACAATGTTCTACCAACAACTATAACGTTCCATACTCAAAGAAGCAATTGACGAATAATAATACGTCGTATATATGTAGCTTCTACAACGTCATATTACGAATAGCTGTTGAGAACTAGGTAGAATGATGTCGTTTACTTAAAAACTATGAAATTGGAGTAGAACATGTATATTTGCTTACCACAGGCATGCGTGCAACTGACAGCAGCAGGAAAAATGTCTGTTATCGTTTATACTTGGAAGTAACACACCCAGCAATACGCATTTTCTATTTCAGGTTAGAATTTTCCGATAACTATAATACTCAATTTCTTTGGGACTTTCTCGATTTGTAGCCAATGACAAAAACAGTCTATTTCCTACCCAATGGAAACGCCGTGCAAGAGAGAGAGAAAATTTCTTAGTTCGTAGTATTACTCTTTAGAGTAGAAAGAGATTGCAGTTTGTACAGATGCACCGGATGTCGATCCACCGCTAACAACCGTTCCAAGTCGAATGAGTAGGAGTAATCGAATCGGGAGTAAAACTCAAGGATGCCACTCAAGGATGCACTCAAGGATGCACTCGAGGATGCACCAGGATACGCTCTAACCGAAGGTCCATCCTTCGTAAAAATACATCATTGCGACCTCTACTAATGCAATAACAAAGTAGTTGTCATTAATAGTGTTATGCTATATGAACTATAATGCAAAGTGCAATAGGATATTTTAATCTAGAGACATATGTACGAGTGTTAATATTTTCCCTAAATTATTCTAACAGGTAATCAAATTAATAATATCATTATATTAATCACTTATTCTTAATTAATCGGCACCTTTTTAATATCTATGATTTCGTTAACAAAAAATATCATTTGTTAAAATTTTCAACGATCATCACTACACGTATATTTGAAATCTCATTTTCAAAAGAAAAAAAGAAAAAGAAACAAATCAATGAATTAACGAAGACTGATACAAAATAGATGCTTCATAAATTCTTTTTTTTTTCTCTCTTTCTCACTCTCTTCATAGGGATAATTAATAGAAATTATTAATTATTAACCTTAAGGAAAAAGGAAGGGAAGGTTAAAAACATGTTCGTAGAATATATTTGAACGTGACAAGTTTTCTCTCTCTCTCTCTCTTTCTTTCTCTTACTAAATATCTATTGATCTAACAGCGAGAGAAGAGGGGGGAAGCGAAAAAGAGGGAGAAAGAGAAAGAAAAAGAATGAGATGCATTTAATCTACGCGTCTATGAAACGTCAGAACGTACGGAGACGTTCCGTCGAGCTGTCAAATCCGTTCGATAATCAGAGGAATCTCGCGACGTATCGTTTCATTGGTGGTATCGTCCAAGAAAAAGAGACAAGTAATACAAAGGCTAAGGCCCTGAGAAAATGGCCGAAGGAAAGAAGAAACTGGTGCAGTCGACGAAAACTCTTTATAAACTGAGCGTCTCCTCGATAGCTGACAGATTGCTCATATACAGAAAACATCTCGTTTATTTACCTGAGAACATCCTCTTCGATCTCTATTATCAGGTTAACAAATCGACCCAAAAAGAGAACACTCTATTTTCTTCTTTTTTTTTTTATTCCTTCGCGATACCTCGTACATTAACATAAAGAAAGCATATATATATATACACATACATACATACACAGGCACGCACACACTTTAAGACACATTTTTATGCTTATTTTTAATCTTAAAGAAGGATTTAAAAAAGTTATTTATCTTTCTAAAATCTTATCAACAACATTTGCAGGACTATTATTCGAGATTTAATCGATTTTCTTTTTCATCAATGTCCATCACATTGGCGGTTTTTCCATTAGATTTTTTATGTTAAAATATATGATAACTATTTCAAAAGTGTTTTTCTAATAAAGAAGAAATGAAATACTATTATTGTAACAATGATTTAAATAATGATAAAACGATTTATTAAAATAAAATTATTTTAGAATACGTTAAATGTTTTATAATGAAATATTTGTATAAACTAGGTTATACTATTGTATACAATATGTACTTGGTTTTCATTCATTAATTTTCATAATAATACAATTTAAGATTATTTTTAATATAAATAATATTGGATAAAAATAAAACTTACTAAAAAGGTATAAATATTTATTTGTCATTTATATATGTATATAGATATATATATAGATAAATGACATGTAATATTTATGCAATGATAAATTAGTAATTGTAACATCTTTTAGTTATACCAGGAAAGAAGATTATGTTTACTAGGAGTGGAATTTGGAGACTTGGAAAAATTTTCCAAGATACTCAATGTCACTAATCGTCGTGTACATTTATTACAGAGTTTTCAGGTAAATTTTGCCAATGATCTGTGTCTTATGCATAAACATATTATATGGTAATAATACTATTACTATGATATATTTAATTCTAAGGCCCTTATGGATCATGGGACAATGGTTGGTAAAGAACTAGCGATTAGTTATGATATTTGGAGTATTGGTGCTGAGGAACATATTGAAGCTCATGACAAAATAATAAACGTAGGCTTACGCCTTGGCGGATTTCTTAGTGATGCTGGATGGTATACCGAAAGCGAATGGGTTTTATTAGCTTGTAAGAAACTGTGTCTCGTGGATGAGCCAACCCTTGAAAATTTATGTCGTACATTAAAATGTTGTTGCAAGTATGTTTTAACATTCATACATTGGTTACTAGTGCTGTTATATTCAGTGAGTTAAATAAAAAATATGATATACATTGTGATGTTTAGATTGTTACACGCACAGGCAGCATATTATACATTTCGTGGAGCAGCTGAAACACATGAACTTGCTTTGAATATAATACAACAATTAAGATGCGGAGGATACACGGACAATAATTATGCAGCATTATATGGAGAATTTAGCGTACTTTTTTTTATTAAAAGTGAATATGACGAAGCATATAGGCAAGTGTTTTCTTTAATACTATCTTATGAAAAACAGTTCATTTGCTAAATATATAGTTGCTTTTATTACAAGATTTGTTATATTATGCTTTAGATGGGGTATAGAAGCGTTAAAACAATTAAAACCATCACTGCCACCACGGGTCATAATTGATGTTTTAAGACAAGTAGCAAAATCGTGTGTAATCAAACGAGAATTTCAAAAAGCTGGTTTATTAATCAGACAAGCGGTTTATCTTGCAAAAGAAGTTTTTGGTACTGATCATCCAAAATATAGTGATGTTTTAATAGATTATGGATTTTACTTATTAAATTACGATTGCATTGTGAATAGTGTGTCTGTTTATAAGGTAAATATTTTTCATGAGAGATATTTTCATTTTTTATTGATATGATATATATTAATATTTCTCTTATACATATATATAAACATTAGGCTGCGCTAGACATTAGAAAGGCAATATTTGGTAAAACTAATCTCCACGTTGCATTAGCACACGAAGATTTGGCATATGCTTTATACGTTCGAGAGTATAATTCAGGAAAATTTCAAAAAGCAAGGTAAAATTAGATTTTTTTTTCATTTTCCTCGAATGGACAGACAAAAAAAGGCATATATTTATCATTTATGTACAGTGACCATGCTGGCAAAGCTATAGATATAATGGAAAAACTTTTTGCTGGAGACCACATTATGTTAGCAAGTGCAAAAAGAGTAAAGGCATTAATACTTGAAGAAATAGCTTTAGATAATGCCCCACTGCCTTTAACAGAGCAGGCTTTATTGCAAAAATCTGAATGCCTTCATTTATCTGCCTTACAACTTTCTAAAACAACATTTGGCGAAATAAATGTCCAAACAGCAAAACATTATGGCAATTTGGGTCGTTTATATCAAAGTATGAGAAAATTTGAGGTATATATGAAGCTAATATCCCACTATATTTTATACACAATTCAACCAATAAACATTTTTTATTTCTTGTGTAATTATATTTAGGAAGCAGAAGCAATGCATTTAAGATCTATAACTATAAAAGAAGAATTATTAGGACCTGAAGATTATGAGGTTGGTTTAAGTGTGGGTCATTTAGCTTCATTATATAATTTCCATATGTACCGATATAGAGATGCAGAAAAGCTTTATTATCGCAGCATCGCAATTAGTAAGTTCTAATTTCTTTAATTAACTTATCTTAGAAATTCTTATTAATAATGCCATTATTTTTTCTTAGGTTTAAAATTATTTGGGAAAAGTTATAGTGGCTTGGAATATGACTATCGTGGACTTCTACATGCTTATACACAATTAGATGAACGTGATAAAGTGTTAAAGTATACTGACATTTTTAATCAGTGGAAAGAACTTAGAGATAGATATGCGCAATCAGAAGATCAGCCTATTGATCTTCAAAAACGACCACAGCCAATCGAAGAAGTAGTTAGTACGTTTTTTTCTATGTGATACTATATTAAGTCAATCATCTAATGTTGATTATTTTCATTTATTTTTATCATTAGTTTAATTATCACTTGTTAATTTTTTATTCCTAAGGATCTTACATATGATCTAGAGTTTATTTCAATTTTTAAAACTACCAATTTCGTCAATCAGTTTCCATTAAATACTCTATCTATTGATCGGTGATCCACTCCTATTACTACAATTATATTTTCCTAAACCTAAATAACAAACTTGCAAATTCGTTTTTTTTTTGCATTTTATTTCTAGAACGTGAAATGTGAGTAATGTATACAAATTTATGTGATTATTTTTTTTAATTTTATAAATACAAAACTTGGCGACCCCAAAATTTCATAACAATCATGAATGTAAAGAAAACACATTATATGTATATATGTATATATATTAATAGTTCACAATTCGATTATATTATATTTAAGAAACAAAAGATATATAAGATGAAATGGAGGGTAGCACGTGCTACATTTTTATATTAAGGGTTAAGAGAAAATTAGGGCAACTGTTTATATATTAAAAAGAATATTTCAGTTAAATTATATTTTTATCAATAATTCTTTAAATAATTTTCATAATTCTATTATTCAACCTTCTGAAATCGTATGTATGCATGTGGTGTGTGAAGGAATAAGTGAGATAAAATTTGAGTATATGTGAGAGAAAGTATCGTATGCAAGCAGGGTGCGATAGTGTCTCATGACGAAACAAAGACCGACTAAAAGAAATGAAGATCTAACAAGGCAGTCATCATCTAGTAGTCAAGTAGTGAACACGTTTTACTGTATTCACATTTTTGTATTTCATTTATTAGAATATATTGCATTTCCGTGAAGAGAGGTTTCCTTCCATATCAAATCTGTCATCAACATCATCAGAATTTCTTCGTGTAAATATTTCTATGAGCTTGGTATTTTTTATTCATATTAGTTTAAATAGAAATTACACACGAATATCAAACAAGTAATATTATAGTTTTGTTTTTATAGCTAATTTTATTTTTCTACGTACGGATTTCATCAATGAATATATATATTAGAAACGTTGTTATATAAGCTACAAATGTAGCAATAATTGATATACAATCTGGTCGATTTTCTGAAATAATTATTTCCACAATTTTTTAATCGACATATTTTTCTCCGAATCTTTTTGCATGACTTTAGCAACAGCCATCTCGAAATCTTCTTGAGTTACGTGAACTCGTCGTTCTCTAAGAGCATACATGCCAGCTTCTGTGCAGACACCCTGAATAAATAAAATTGATTATTTTTACATAATATATAAATATATTTAAATTAAAAACATTATTAAGGGGGAGAGAGAGATAAAATAAAATCTTTACTTTGACTTCTGCTCCTGATGCACCTGGCATAAGTTCAGCAATTTTTCTTAAATTTATACCTCTCGTTAAATTCATTTTTCTAGAATGAATTTTAAGAATATCAAGCCTGGCTTCTTCATTTGGAGGTGGAAATTCAATCTTACGATCTATACGACCTGGTCGAAGTAAAGCAGGATCTAAAATGTCTATTCTATTAGTGGCCATGATAACTTTGATATTTTTTGTTGCTTCAAAACCATCTAGTTGATTAAGTAATTCCAACATGGTTCGTTGAACCTAAAAATAGGCAAATGGGTCATAAATTTAATCATTTCTTACGGAATACAAATTGATAAATTATAATAGTAAATATACCTCACTGTCACCACCAGATCCAGATTCAATACGAGAACTACCAATAGAATCAATTTCATCCATGAATATTATAGAAGGAGCATGTTCTCTTGCCATTACGAACAATTCACGAACCATTCTTGATCCTTCACCAATAAACTTTTGCACTAACTCTGAACCGGATACACGAATAAATGTGCATTCTGTGTGATGTGCTACAGCTCTTGCTAACAAAGTTTTTCCTGTTCCTAAAATTGTTATCCAAGTTTGTGTTAATTAATTTTATTCATGTATACAAATATACACAAATTATTTTACATATTTAATTCAAATAAAATTTTGTCATATTTATACCTGGTGGACCATATAAAAGAACACCTTTTGGTTGAGCGATACCAAGTGCATCAAATAACTCTGGATGCTTAACAGGCAATTCAATAACCTCTTTGATTTCTTTTATCTGCTTATCTAAACCTCCTACCATTTCATAAGTAGAATCTGGTACTTTTTCTACCATCATCAATGAAACAAGCGGATCCACTTTGTTAGGTAAAATTTTGTGCAATGTATAACTTTCATTGCGCAAAGCTACTCTTGAATTCGGCGTTACATCATTAATATCAATATTTTTATCCAAATCTACTACAAATTTTCCTTCTGGATGCACTTTAACTAAAACTTTCTTTTTATCCATTGGTTTCACAACTTCTCCAACATAGGAACCTTGTTCTTGTAAAAGTTGTAACTCTTCTCGTAACATACGCACTATGAAAAAGCAAATGTAATACAATATTGCTGATAATTTTCATTTCATTCAATATACATTTCTCTTTAAGTGGATACTATTTAAATAAATACCTTTCGCATTTAATTCATTACGCTGTGCTTGCAATCTTCTTAAATTTTGACTTTTCTCTGCTACTATTAGTTGTAATTCTTCGATCTTCGTTATATAGTACGGTTTGAAACCTTCTCCTTTCGCATTCTTCTCATCTATCTCCATCTAAATTATAACAAAAATATAGTGAAATAAATTTGACAAATGTGTCATACAAAAAGCCATATATTAGGTTAAGATGTACTTACTCTATTTGCTAGAGTCATTGTTGAGATTTTGTGGTGTTCTTAATTACAACAATAAAACTTTATTTTTTTTATAACTCCATTTATTTATATAAATGAAAATTTATATAAATTAAACCTACGATAGAGAGAGAAATAAACAGAGTTTACTTCCACTATTCTTCATATGAAAGCAACCAGAAAGTGCTTGTCACTTTGACGCCATCTTAGGATTGGCGGTCTCATCGATTACATGGTCGACTACTGTGATTCTAACGCAAGTTGCTGATTCGTCATTATTTGAAAATCAAAGTTTATTGGTTGATTCTTAAAAGGAACATTTGTATTGGAGAAAAATTAATTTAATTAAAACGCTCTGTAGTGTTAGTTAAAGTTTCGTTACATTATGAAGGGAGATTCGTTCTTTAAGCCCTAATTAAGTGAATCAATCTTTAGGCCCCAAAAGATTAATTATATTATATTTCTGTGATATAAAATCATTGCGTATAAAACATAGTATAATATATTATCAAAGTATGAATATAAAATAATAAATATGATTATACAATGTATTACATCTTTCTATTGTATTTCTTTTGAAATGCTGCCAATGTCGCGTGACTTCATCACGTGACACATGTTTTGATGTAACATGGCGCCTTCAACATACACTAACAGTATAAGGTTAAAATTATAAAAATTGATTGTCTAGTTGTACCTAAACGGATTCAAAATTGGATGCAAGGATGCCTGTTGATATTAATCGATTGACAGAAGGTTGGCTAGAACTTGAAAGCGATCCAGGTATATATGATTTATAAATAGATATATAAAAAAGAATAAGCTTACAATTGTGTATAGAAGAAATTTTTAATAGAAATTATATTTGATGTGTTATTACAGGTTGATATTATTATTCATTACTTACTTTACTACTCATGTTCATGTTTATAATCGATGTAACACGTAAAGTAAAAATAAAGAAAAATAAAAATGAAAATTGGCTTGGAATAATATACTTGAAATCAAATATGATTTAATAATTAGTACTATGTAAAAAGTTTTAAATCTAAAACAAAGAACGATTGAAGGATTAAAATACATCAAATATATTTCAGATGATATAAGCAAATTATGGTGTGGAAGAACTTAATTATTATTGATTTCTTTATATCTTACTAGGACTGTTTACTCTTCTGTTAGAAGACTTTGGTGTTAAAGGTGTACAAGTGGAGGAAATATACGATTTACAAAAGTCTTTGGAAGGTCCTGTTTATGGGTTTATATTCTTATTTCGCTGGATAGAGGAGAGACGCTCAAGGCGTAAAGTTGTAGAACAGACGGAAAGTTTTGTAAAAGATGAAGACATTGTGAATAACATATTTTTTGCACAACAGGTTTATTTCATTTATTGTAATAACTTATAAGAGATAACAAAAAAGTAAAGTAAAATAAATGCAAACAATAATACCATTACTTGTTGCATTAGGGTTTATTTTAATGATATAATAAATATATTTATATATAGGTTGTTCCTAATAGTTGTGCAACACATGCATTATTATCCGTCTTATTGAATTGTCCAAATATTCATTTGGGTACAACTTTATCGCGTTTAAAATTGCATACGTCTGGAATGTGTCCAGAAAATAAAGGATGGGCAATAGGTAACACACCAGAATTAGCATGTGCTCACAATTCGCATGCTATGCCACAAGCTAAAAGACGTCAGGATAAAAATACTGGAGTTTCAACTGGTAGGTTTACCGGTGAAGCATTTCATTTTGTAAGTTATGTACCAATAAATGGTAGGCTTTTTGAATTGGATGGTTTAAAACCGTATCCTATGGATCATGGACCATGGAAGGAACACGAGGAATGGACAGAACAATTTAGAAGAGTTATTACGGATCGTTTAGGTATGGCTACGGGTGAACAATTACAAGATATAAGATTTAATTTAATGGCTGTTGTTCCTGATCGTCGCTTAGCTATTTCACATAAATTAACTATGTTAAAAACAAATAGACAAATAGTTTTGGAAGCATTACAGCAACTTGTAAAGTTAAGCCATCAAGATAATGGAATGGATAAAACAACAAATGATTCCGAAAAAATGGATAAATCGTGCGATAGGAAAAATAAGGTAGACGAAGAAAATATATTATCTAATAAAACAGAAAGAGATGAATCTACTCTATCTATTGAAAGAAATAATGATGCTACTATTGATATTGAAGAATCGAGTTCAAATATCAGTACTACTAAAATTGATTCGAGGTAAAGTATTATTATTATTATTATAGATATAAACAAATCATTAAGATTATATGTAATTTGGCCATTTGAAAATATGAAAATAATAAATAACTATACTGATGATTATATATATCATTTCTATTATAGTATGGAAAAGGTAGTAATGTGCGCTTTAGATTATGCTACTCCACTTAGAATTCAGACTTCACCAGCTCATAGTTCATCGAGTACTGATACATCTTCTGAAATTGGATCCGCATTTAATTCACCAACTCAAGGTAAGTGAAAGTATTTTTTAACAATTATATTTAGCCAATTAAACTCTTTACATATTTGAGAATTTTACACATTTCTTTTCATATCTTTTGAAAAACAGTTATTCGTTATCTGACTGTTCTAAATGTAATTGTTTATAGTCTCTTTGCATCCTTTTACTAGATAGAAGATAGAAGAAATACCAAATATCAAGTATATATAATATAACTTTGTCAGATTTTTAATATTTTTTTTTCAGCTTGGGGTTGGAATTCAGGTCAAAGCAGTCCAACATCGACAAAAGATTTCAAAAAATTTGTCGTTATCAGAGTGGCTGGAGATGAAAAGAACGAAACAGGTCTAAGCAAATTTCATGTTTGATATTAATACTAATGAAAAGATTGTTGCTCTTTAAAAATAATTGATAAAAAATAATTGTTAGGCCGTTCTCTTGGTAACATCAATATAAATGGAAAAAGGGTGGTTTCGGATAGTGGACATTTACATAAAAAAGTCTGCTTATCCGGAGAAGTAAGAATACCGCATGCGCGTGTAAAAACAAGTAATGGTGATACGGTAACTGAAGAAAAGAAAGTTGAAAAAATAGATTCAAAACTATGTTCCAAATATCCAGAACTCTTTGAGCCACATACATTTGCTCCAAAAGATCTTTTAGCATTATTGAAAAATTTGGAGCACGAGATAAATACTTGCGAAACTAGTTTAAAAGATGAAAATGATAAAAGAAATAAGTATAAAGTTAGTATATTGTATTTCAAATGATTATGGATTATAGATATGTTAAAATATTTATTCTATTATTTCAGATTGACGATTGCAGAAGGACACATAATTACGATGAATTTATTTGTACTTTTCTTTCCATGCTGGCGCAGCAAGGCAAATTAGCTGAATTAGTTCAGCAACATCTTACCTTAAAGAAACATACGACTGTATCAGTGGGTAGAGTTCACAGGTATGTTACAGAAATTAATTCATTTTAATAGCTTGTAAAATATACTTAGTGTAAGTGAAGCAAAGGAAAATTAGATGACTTGGTAGCGCAATATCTGACCTTAAACATTATAAACACGACATTATAAAATACATATATAGATGGAGATTTTTTAAATGTTTGTAGATCTTCAAAGAAAGCTGATACTCGTACTAATTCTTCGCGTCGACGACGCGGTAGAACTAAGTGTAAAAAACGAAAGTAATCGATATCGTGGTGATAAAATAGGCCGGTAATCATGAAAGTGATATAAGTCCAAAAATTGAACAAATTCATTTCATGATTTATTTTAGATTGATATTATTTATATTATAAAATAAATTATAAAATGAATTTTTTCAATATCTTGACTTAATCCATTTTTGAAACTAATGGCACAAATGTTAAAGACATAACGTTTGTTAAGTACAATACTTGCTTTTTATTATGAAGCTTTATTCAACGTAGTCTTTATTAAAAGCATGCAGAATGATTAAATTATTTATTGAAAAAAAATTTAAAATTCAAAATGTTCTTTATATTATTCGTATGAATTAGCTGTTATTATTTATTTTGAAAGATTTAATATGAAATACAGAGAATATTTAATTCGATAAATTTTATCTTAATTATCTTTTATTTATAATAAAATTCACATTTTTCGATGGATTATTTATTATATTATGTAGATATTAATCTATTGGCAATATTTGTTTATCAATTTACGAGTATGACATATGATATATATTTAAGTATCATTTTAATATTTTTTTATTTCGCAAGTTCATCAGTTGATATTATTTGAAGTAAATCGATTTAAGTATGAAATATACGATTTTATATTAACGGAACATGGTATAAAATAATTAAAAATAAACGCAACAAAATTAATAGTTATACATATAACTCATATATAAAATAATAAAAGAAATTATATCACGCAAAAAGCCATTTGTTCTTTGCACGCGTAAAAACGTTGAAGATTTATATTATATATTATACTATTTCTGGTTATAAACATATATAATTATTTAAAATACGCGAGTAATAAAAAAAACAACACGTTAGATAGTCAAAGACTGGATAAGAAAAGTACGAATTTGATTCGATGCGGATTAAAAATAAAAATAAAATAAAAATAAAATAATATTTCGTTATATAAATGCATACAATTAAATATATATATTATTAAATATATATACAATTAAATATATACATATATATATATATATTTAATAAAAACCTTTGTAAACTAAATAAATAGGAATACTAAAAAGAAAATGTAAAATAATGTATATGCGATAGATTTAAGAGTGAGATTGTGCAGCTCTCGTCGCTTAACACTGAACGTATCAATTTTTAATTTGGAATAGAAATTGTACATTTAATGTTTTTTTTTTTTCATTTAACTTTAGTATAACTATAACTATAAATATTGTTTTATTTATTATATATAAACCAGTATCAAATTGACTATTATCTATATTCAATTGTGAAAAATCTCATTTTTGTTGAAGACCAGTTGAAATAAGTATGAGTAGGTAAATGTAAACTATCGATAGTTTTATTGTTAAACGACGTAAATAATATCAATAGGCGGAATGAGTTTTGTCAAAATATGTACAATAAATAATAAAGCATTAAAGTTAGCTTGTTTTATTATTTTGATGTTGAGGATGATCATAGAAACTTTATCAAATATTGTTAAAAACATTGAAAATATTTATTTTGATAGTTCATATACAAGTACACTACACGCTGTGGATATGTTTATTAAAATCTAAAATACACATACACCTCCGGAACAGCCGAAGAAAGGAAAATCAAGCTTATATTGGAATCGTGATATCTCCTTGTCGTTTCATAGTCGTCGTAGTCATCATTTTCATAATTGCCATATTTTAATATAGACAACAGTCGACCGCCTAACTCGTTTTAGCATTGTATAGGAACTGTCTTGAAAACACCCGTTATTATTATTATTATTATTATTATTGTTATTATTATTATTATTATTATTATTATTATTAATATTAATATTATTATTATTAATATTATTATTATTATTATTTATTATTATTATTATTATTATTACTACAACAACAATAGGGTAACGAAATTCCTTCTCTCCGGCCGATTTGACAAAAAAAAAAACTCCCCTTGAAAATGTACGCCATTCGACGGCACGACTAGCGTGCTTTTTGGCAAAAGTGCAGTTTATTTATGTATATGTATATATAATATATACATAAACGTTAAATCGACATCCAAGATCGACTCTTTTGATCGAGGAAATCATCTGATGGTGGTAATCTATTCTTCCACAACGAACAAGTCTCGTTATCGTCACAATTATTTCACGGATCGCGAAATTCGACAAGCGACATATATAGTACATGTATGTATTTGCGGTCGCACGCTGTAGATAGTCTATCCTTGCCTTTTTAATAATTTCTAATAATTTCTAATAATTTTAATGTTTTTCCTTTTTTATTTTTTTTTCATTTTAAGATGACTTCATTTTTTCGGACGGCTACAAAAATGATCATCAATCCTGGATTCGCTAAAGTGTTAACACAGAAGAATACAACCAACTCTTGTCTCTCGTATGTACTCGTATATATGTATTTATGTATTATGTATGTATCTAATAGGCACTCACGGTAATACTACAGCAATTAATTGATCAATTATTTAATACGAATTTTATCGTATTTTTCCCATTTTTATACAAATTCTAGACGAAGAAGAAAGATTAATAAACATATTTCGTTTATTATTTAATTTCAATATGAGATCTTTTAATCGCCCGACAATTATGTTTGTGTTATAAAAAGAAGTAATTAATAAAAAAAATTAAAAACAAACCAAAATTAATAAAACATAAATTAACGAACGTTATTTGCTTCAGTTTCCTTTGCATTTTTTTTAATTTTTTTCTGAGTAAGAGACGATTTTGAAAAAATATTATTTTATTGCTAGGATCATATTTATTATGTACTTTTGTGTGTTGGTATATGTATATATATATATGCTCGAGCACGTGCTTGTCTTCTTTTAAAATAGCCAAATACAAAGCTTACGCGTTTTTCACATCATCTTACGCAGGATTATTTTCTTTTTGTCTCTTGACAGCCAATAATAATAATAAATTGTCTTATTTAAAAACGATTCCTCTTTTTTTTGGTAAACGGCATTTTCTCGATTTTTCTCCTTCGAAGAATTTGGTGCATTATTGTATAACACGTGCCGTATATGAAAATATAAATCATTTAGAAACAAAAATAGTAAGAAAGTTAATATGAAAAATAGAAGAAAAATAAAAATATAATAAAAAAAATATATATATATATAGAGAGAGAGAGAAAGAAAGAGAAAGAGAGAGAGAGATAAGGAGAAAAGAATAAAATCATTGCAAAATCTTTTCGCGAATAACGCCGATTATAATAAACAGTCTTGTGAGGTGTTTTTTTTTTCTATTTTTTTATCTTTTTCATTTTCTATAAATCTTAATGAACGTGCTTACAGATCAAGTGTCTCCGATCTGCTTTGGATGTGATTAAGACGAAATGATCAACGAGATTGATCGTTTAGCTTATCAGTTTTCGTTATTTCTTGGCTTCGTTTTAATCGATTAATTTAATTATCGATACGGTCGCTCGCTTTAGTTAAATAGGCGGTCGATGTAATAATAAATAGAGGTACGTTTCATAATTAAAATGGCTTTCGGTTAATGTTAATCTTCGACGTAAATGATATAGAAATTTGCTCAATTACAGCAGACACCCTCGTCGATAATTTCGAATGGCTCATTCTCTATTTTTTCCTAATGATATTTCATATTCATTTCTTTATGTATTTTCATTCAAATTTAACACCAAAATATTTGAACAATTTGCGAACCACATAATTTTATATTGTTTTTCTATATATGTTCTGTTTTACGTATCGATTAATATTTCTTTTTACCAAGCAAATTGTGTTATTTTCAATATTCGAATAGATATGAAGAAAATAGTGTGCTATATGAAACATTTAAAAAAAAAAACAAACAAAAAAAACTTAAGAAACAGATAAATAATTATTTTTATTTTAATCACGATAAAAAGTACAAAGTGAGAATATCTTTTTACATTTGTTTGTCTAAAGATTATATAAATATATATATATATATGTATAAAAAATAATATATGCATTTTTTTTTTCTATTCTTTTAGATCGGTTCTGTCTTACGTCTTTGCTATAAAAAAAAAAAATCGATCAACACTTTATTATAAAATCTTTTATTTGTGAAAATAATTTCGTTTCTCAATTCTTTATATATTTTCCGTATATAGCACACTAAACAATTTTTAATAAAACTTTTTTTTCGTAATTGGTATATAAGAACAAAACGTACGTAAGATAAACGTAATTTTACCACGAAATGTCTAACAAACGTATACAATACGTCATATAATAAACGAATACACGTAAAGTTTTCTAACGCGAATTAACTTTGTGAAATGAACTTTAATCATTTTGCAAAAATCTCTTGTTTCTTTTTTTTTCGAGAATCAGTCATTCATTTAAAAAAATATTCAATTCTATTTAAAAATGTTTACTGTATCGTATAAGACTAACGACGACTCGCTGCTTCATTTCATTTCGATGAATTTGATGAACAATAACCGCTCGCCATAATCACGATATCGAAAAATACATTAATTAATTTGTATATTCGTACATATATATATATGTACACACATGCACGCTCACGCTCACACACACAACCACACACGCACGCGCGGACACATATACATACACACACACACACATATATATATATATATATATATATATATATATTGTATAAAATATATACAGTATATATATTTTTGTATATTTATTTACGTATTTAATATATAACTATAGGCTCACTTAATACTTCGATTTTAAATTTCGATTTGAAGATTGACAATGAATTTCAGCTTATTCAAACGAAGATCTTATGAGGATACTTCAAAATTTGACCGATATTTAACGTTTAAATGGTGCTGTTTAAAGCACCAATTGAGCAGTTGCATAAACTGCAAGTCAATAATATATACATATGTATGTGTATATATATATATATAAGTGTATGTGATGATCATATGCTGTATGATGAATCCTCGCTCCTTATTTAGACATATACGCGTACGATCATATCTTTTTTACGATCACCGATAGCAAAAATATCAAATGTGAATATAGTTGCGAGAAGAAGAATGAAAGGCGAGAAAATGTTTACGATTAAATTATGATAAAATCATGAAGAAAAGGAAGATTTAAATACGCGATTACGATGATCTCTCATAAGTAAAGCTCGAGTCTTATTTATTTATTTCATTATCTTTTTTCTTTTTTTTTATCGGAAAACGTAGAGATTTTAATTTTGCAAAAAAGAAAATTGATTCATTCGGTTGGACAATAATAAAGGGCTCGAATTTTGTAAAAAGAAGAGAAAAGATAATGATAATTATTGTTTTGATTTTTATCGTGCGCCATAGATTTAGAGTATAGTAATTTCTAATAAGGCGACTTTGTGTGTGTGTGTGTGTGTGTGTGTATGTGTGTGTGTATGTATACGTGATATATCCGTTCTTCTATCAATGACATTACTTTCTTTCCTTTTATGTAGATATTGATGTACATATATATTTACGTAGGAAGAAAATCAAACTGGTCTCGAAGAAGAATGTTATCGTAACGAGAGCTTATTACTTCAACGCGTTAACAATCTCTATATGATACGAAATATTACATTTTTTTAACGTATCGTTGTGGTAGTGAGATAGCCGGTTGCGCGCGACGTAATTATTAATAATAGAATAAAGCCGTTTTCACATGAGAGAGAACGATCGGATTAGAATTTAGCAAGTGAAATTTCTAAAATGTAGACGTTAAATGAAATATTCTTAGGAGAGGGTATTTATCGCGTTAACGCTGACAGAATGTAACTACATTTTGTAAATACATTTTGTAAATAGATTTTGTAGTATCGCCAACGTTCGTGTGAAAGCGGCTTAACTCGTTTACTATTTAAAAATAAATCCTCTTAGGGAATACGCGCCGTAAGGAGTATATAGGATGATTAATTAATTATATAATTAATTAAATAGAAGAAAATAATAGAGAAGAAAAGAAAAAAACATATCACTTAGGTATAGAAAATAATAAACTCTCGTTGCAAATTCTGCTTCTTAAAATGTTTTCCTAAACTTGTTAGATTTGTACGTATGCATGTATGTAAATATGTAGGTAGACGCATATTTGCGTATATGTAACATGTATAATTTGTGTAAGCCCGTGCGTCGTACATCGATAGTCGCTGAAAATCCCTAAGAAAGTTCTCTCAAGACGTTCCCGATTTTGTTCTTTTTTTACACTCGATGTATTTTTACGTATAGCGATACGATTGTCCCACAATGAAGAAAATATTCTAACGAATAGATTAAAGATCTCTTCTACAACTTATTATAGTATCTCGTTCCTCTTATCAATTTCTACCGTTGACCGATGCGTCAGGGTTGTGTAAAGCATGGAGAAGGGTCTTCCTTCCTTCTCGACGATTCGACCGAGCAAAGCGAAAGAAAATGGCTTCCATCCTTCCCCTCGGTATTTAGTAATGGAAAATCGAAAATCGAGGCTTTGTATTACCACAAGGACGTAACGGTTCTTCATCTCAAAGAGAATAAAACACGCAGACAGTTCGAAGAGAATGAATTATGCAAAGAAAACTCTTCGAAATGTGTAGCTTCGTTCATGGTCCATTGGTCGTCGCGTTGGTTGGCAATGAGTGTCCAGTCATAAGACTATCGGCTGGCTTGCCAAGACGCAATATCGATTGCAAGGATGCAACTTCGGATGCGAGACGATCGAGCCTCGACTTGACTTCCCTTTCACTTTCCGGGACGGTAGGTACGACGCTTGGTCCGGTCCATTCGGCTCCCAAAGAAATACCTGAATCACGTTCGTCGCTGGAACCTTCGTTGTCCCAAGGTGGCGACGCTCTTGGACCAGGTTCCTGTTTGATACCTTGTAGCGCAAGGAGAGCGCTAGCAGCGTCCTTGTCACCGATCCGGGATTTATGCCTGAGTTTGTGCGGTAGACTGTTGTTGGCTGATGAGTTTACTACCAGCTGTGGTCCTCCTTCGTCGCCGCTACCGGAAGACAACTCGAAAGGTGATTGTGCTCTACGACCGCGCGACAAATTTAACGCGCTCGTCGTGTCGAGATGCATCGCTGGATGTGGATAAGGATATTGGAAGCTTTCCGTTTCCGGATAAGCCGTTGTTTCGGGCACATAAAGCTGTGCAGGTGATCTCGGCGATCTGGCACCGCTGACGGGTTGATGGATGACCGAGGTGTGAACTGGACTGGGAGTTCTCGCGTAAAGAATGGCTGCCGATGTTGGTAGTTTCGCCCTTTTAACGCTGATTGGTGGTTCCGCGGGCAACGCTGCGAGAACGTGTTCCGTACTGATTACGGATTCGCCGCATATTCCAAACTTGTCGCGTATCGCCTCAAGCTGCGCCTTCAGGATGTGGTTCTCCTTGCTCAGCTCCATGACTCGTTGCTCGAGAACCATATCGTTGAATCGTCTCTTCTCGCGCGACCGCTTGGCCGCCTCGTTGTTGCGTCTCCTCCGGTCCCAATAGCTGTCGTCCTTCTTGTTGTCCGGGATGAATTCTCGTTGCTTGCGCTGGGAAAAGAGCTCTTTTCTGATGTCGAAGTTCGGGGGGAAGTTTTCGGGATGTGTCACCTGTTGGGCGTCTTGATGAAGTTGCTGCTGCTGCTGCTGGTGCTGGTGCTGCTGTTGTGCCTGCTGCTGCTGTTGTTGCTGCTGCTGCTGCTGCTGCTGGTGATGATGCTGCTGCTGCTGCTGTTGTTGCGTCTGATGATGGTGATGGTGGTGATGAGGAGACTGCTGAGGTGGAGGTGGTGGTGGTTGTTGCGGCTGCGGCTGCGGTTGGTGCTGCTGAATCGGTCCACCGTGATGAGCCGGATGTGTTAGCGGCGGTAGTGGTCCGTGAGCATCGTGACCTGCGTGTGCCATTGTGTGGCTGGCCGGCATGTTGCTATTTAGGCAGGCGGTCTCACCATTGATGGGCGATCCACTCTGACGGGCGACAAATTCTGCCACCATAATTCGTCTTCTTAGTACATCTACAATAGATAAAAAAGAAACAAGATTACAAAGATGTAACGGATTGAAGATACAAACGTGTACAATGCGTTAACAATAAAATGTATTATTAAAAAAGTTGTATTTTATCGATTCCGTTGTTTGAAGATAGTAAGATATATTTACTATGTACAGGAGAGCCTTGTCCGACGCGGAAGAATCGATTTTCTTCAAGGTAATTTTCTACCTAGTGTGCGTATCAATGTTTCTTTCGTGCAACTATCGCATAATAACTATTAAAAATATAGTAATATGTAGCTATGTATGTAGACGTGCGCGCCAAGAACAACGAGGTCCGTGCATAGCGATGACGATCGAACGCTAACGTCCACTTGCTCGGAAAAGGCCATAAGTGCCGCTTAGGAATCAGGAACGAGGAAACGTTTTGCGATTCCTACAGATGGTTGACCTCCTTTGGTAACCTCGGCTATTCGTCACGCAAGAATACGCATTTGAGAGATCGCAAACTGTATCGATCCTTTGCTTTTTCCGATTTAACGATACTGAACTAACAAGTTATTTGATGAGAAGATTATTTCGTAAACAATGCCCTTGTCATTAAAGGAAACTTTACAACAAGAGAGATACTTCTCCTCTTTCCTTTCTTAATGAGCGAATATCAAACACAGTGGTGGTGACCGATAAAGCTACACGCCGTCGTGTTTGTCGCAACTCGCTCAGTTAGTGTTGCTCAATATTACGTAACTATCAGTGCGATGTGATCCAACGAGGCAACTCTATACACGGTCTACGCTTCTTGAGCAACAACTATCGCAGGCTTGTAACATTTTCAAATTCCTATCTCCCCACTCCGAACTTCGTAACCTCCAAACTTATTCAACTCGAAGATATTTTGTCGGCAAAAAGTCTAAAGAACAACGAACGACGATGAGAGATACGATTAGTAATAAAACATCTAATTTATATTCCATTGACAAACAGGGAAATCATATTATGACTGTACAAAAGATTTCGACTATCTTTCTAAAGATCTCCTTTACCAATGTCGTTGCTGGCAAGAAAATAAAGATTTTAATTGTTACGAAAAAGATTCGATAGAAGATATAGCTACGACCAAGAGGAAGACGTAGAGAGTAATCTTAGGTAAGGTCGCGCTCAAGGTCGCTAAGTCAGTGACCTCCCTCTTGTACAGGAACGTCCTCAGCCAGCGTTACCCTTCGTGAAATCGCTTTCAATTAATGACGATAAAATAAATGCTCGCATCCCTATTTAAGTAACCGGTCCTCGGAGATTGCACGTATCATCGTCGTTTGATCTTCTGCTCTGCCTCTTTCAAACGTGATTACGATTCGCATTTTATAATGCTTATAGTTTTTGGCACATTACTTGTGAGTTGTCTTGTTTAACTCTTTGCTCATGAGCAGAGGGTGTTTGAGGTTTTACTTCTACAAACGTAGAAAAAAAATAAGAAAAATATATTATATGTTATAGATTATTGAAAGCTTTATTTAAGAATTTCAAAATAAATTGTAAAACTATCTACATATGTACGAAAAAAGTATAGTTATCCATACGATAAAAGATCCAATATCGAAACGATTTGACACTAATTGTCAGTATTTTATATTTAATCCTTTACGTGATGAAATTTCAAAAATCTTTATTTATTTGATACCTTAATATTTTATTCATCAAAAAATACATAAATTTGGCTTGAAAGTGTATTCGAAATATAAAAGATAAATTGTCAAAATAAATCTGATGTTGTTCTTTTTGTGTGTAATTTTTTAATCAAGTTTTAAACGATTCATGTTTTTTATTAAAACTGTTTCTTTTTTAAATATTTAAACCAATAAAATATATTAACAAAGAGAATGAAAAGTTGTATAAAAATAAATGTAGATATAAACGTTAAATAGATTGAAGATTCATTTATCATTTGCAAGGTAAATTTATGCATATTATATTTAAATACATATGTAAGTCAATAAATATATGTATACGATGTTATTGTACGATTATACGCCGTAAAGTTTACATTGAAAAGCGTCACGTTTACTTTTATGATTTCTACGTATTCGCAATATCGTGTGTACTTTTGATTATTATAGAAATATTCAAACGCAAATGTGCGACGACGTTCGTCCGAGCACGAAAAGTTACGTAAGTGAGCTTCGAGTTTCCGCAAAATAGCCAGCCACGTGTTTTGTGCGGTTATGGAATATCATTTCTCCCGACTATCATCCGGAAACTTACGGTCTGCGATAACTATTTTTTTTTATAAAAAGAATTTATTTTATCACATTTAACTGTTATCTATCTATTTACATGCATAGAAAAGTAAAGTTTATTCGATTAAATTTATAGAAAAAAATTATTTTTAACAATTACACTCGTATACGTATATCTAAAAAACTGATTTGAAGGTATATATATATACTTATATGTATATAGAATAAATTACAAATACACGCTCGAATTATTTTTGTAACACGATAATCGAACTTCAACTCTCGAAGTGATACGCGTTGACACAGTGATATAATTTCGCATGCACGCCTACATCCATAAAACATATCACGTGTTGTAAATTCTCCGTTATAGAAGCGTCAAAATTTGTATTTATTCTAATTTTGTGGATTTGTGTTTATTCAAAATTTGTGGATCCATATTTACCGAACGATCATGTAATGCAATATGTTTACTTCGTTGTTTTATCTAATTGTAATTTACCACGCTTTACGATAACTTGAGAGAATTTTTGTCAATTTGTTCGAGCGTATATAAAAAAGAAAAAGAAATTTATTAAATAATTAATACATACGAGTATATATTTTTAAATATGCTTCTAAGATGAGATAAAGTAGTCTATATAAATTGTTTTATATTTAGCTAATACAATTGTTTTAAATATAATAATATAAAGTTTTAATAGAACGCGGCATGGTNACAACCGTTGGTTATTTAGATCAAAACATATGATTCCTTCTTGAATTTATTACGTAGCATTTATTCAAAGCGATTCTCGCGATTAGTCGAATACAGCGTTTAAAAACTACGGTCTTTTATTGAAATTAACGAGGGATTTTTCTTGGTTTCTTAGTATTGACGTTTCTCATGAAAGATTATTCAAACTTTTTTCCTTTTACACGCAGGAAATTCAGATGAAATAAAGTTTAATGATTTATTTCTTTTCTTTTCACATTTCCATTTTATTCTCGCGATTCCGAGGATATCAGAATTTACAAAACTTGAATGAAACATTATGATACTAACTTTATGTATTATCTCACAACAACCCCTTACTAATTATTATTATTATTGAAAAGTGATCGCGAAAGAAATAAATTAGTGATTAATATTAAGTTGAAATTCAGGTGGGTAGGGGTGGAAAGTCGGTGTTCATGTCTGACTCATAAGATACGGTGGCCGTTGGCCGGTCCTCTTTATTATCGATCGAGAACGTGATTTTTGTTGTAGCAGGAAAGTCTACCCACGTGAATTTCTCATCTGACGAAACAACGGCAGGCAAGTAACCACCTTCGTCCTACGTTGTTTCTCTTTGGTGATGAAATATTTGCGTTATTTCGCGCAACGAAAATCCATTATCGTAATCCAAAAGTTTGAAACATCTGTTATATTACTTGAAGATATTTATTATTTTTCATATATTTATACTTGTATTTAAAAATAGTGCACAAAAATAATCACATTCTTCGACAAATGTAATAAATATTCAATGTTGATTGAAAAGTGTTAAGGTTCAATATGCGATATTCCAATATTTATAGTTTAAAAAAATAATGATAACAAAATGCAACAACATTTTCACATATTTTGATTTGAAGTAATTGAATTGCTTAGCGAAATTTAATGCTATTGTCTGCGTGATATATAATAGTATACTAGTATAATAGTGTATGAATATATGAATACGTGTAACACGTACAAACAGTGAATCGTATTAGGCCATAGTACGTTTTATTGTAACTATTACGTATGTAAATACTTAACTATGCATTAGCCGGGCTACGCGTGACCCGACGAATAAGCGTATGCTTTAATGACGTTCAGTAAAAATCCTCCTTCCCCCTCTCCTTCGTTTATTTTCCTCTTTCCTCTTTTCGATAAAATTAACTTGTATTTTTTCCACTTTTGCTAGATTAATTAACTAGGAATGATCGTATTGTTTCATTATTTCTTATTTTAACATTACCATTTGCATTTGCAAATAGAAAAGTATTGGTTTGTTAAATATGATACTTCCTTGAGAAAAAAGGAATTTGTTATTATTTTCAAATAAATTGTACAAATTCTTTCGTTTTATTCCTAGTCGATCGTTAAAGTTGAATAACGTGGGTATGATTAGTTAAACGGATGAGTGACTCGTTTGAAAATATAAAAACCTGCAAGTCTGTTGACTTCAAAGTAAAATTGTAAATGGATAGAAATAATTTGTGTGTAACCGAATTGAGTATGTAGGTATATATATATATATAGAAGTAAGTGATTCGTTGAATGCGCAAAGAACACGCCCTCGTTTCGTGGAACGACATCGTTATCATGATCATTGCAAACGTGCATCGTGCATCGTGCATCGTGCGATTGTGCTTGCTATGATGTCGTTGCTAATCCCTTCTTAACCTATTTCAACATTGAGATTAGAGCTCGACATTTAATTTTCTTTTTTTCTATCATTAAAAAACTAAATTTCCAAATTGTTCGTCAAAGAAAAATACGATTAATTGAATTCGATTAGAATGAGCATAATGGCGTAACTCGTTAAGGTAACATTTCCGATATACACACGTAAATACATACGATATATGTATGTCTGTGTAGAATGACTCCGTCACGTATAAGTATTACGTAATTCATGCTCCTTATCTCTTTCATAATACATTAAATACTATACGCGTAAACTCGGTTAAATGATTTTAAAATACGAAGATCGATACAACGAGGATCAATCGTTTAAGTTAAAAATGATATTCTTTGATAAGAATCGAGCCTCCTAATGTAAAATAAATATTATTTTGTATTATATATATATGTATATGTATATATATTGTCAGATTAAACGAATATGTGGTCGAAGCGATTAAAATGAAACTACTAGTGATAATGGCGGTTTTACGTATTTGGAGCCATAAGAGAGATAACGATTTTTCTGTATACGCATAGAAATGTGTTGTTCCATTTAATTCGATTAGTTTTCAACAACACGTTCGTATCTTTCTAAATGGAGTTTTACATCGTTTTACGGTCGATTCATCGAAAATAAATATCCAATGCATACCACAAAAATAATAATATGAAATTTATTATTTTTTATTGTAGTATTTTTTTATTGGAGAAATATTTTTATGTATCAATAGCCTTAGTAATAATCTTAGTCATCTTTATCTGAAGATAATTTTCTTAATCTATGGAAAACTTGTCTTGTTAAGCCTATTCCTAAAAATGGTATGCCTTCTTTTATTTCGTTCTCTTTTTACCCTAAATCAGCTAAAGCGGAAGTTATTGCTTTCTGAATAAAAATTCTGGTTATCATTCGTGATAACTGGAGTTACGTACGTAAATAAATTGAAAAAAAAAGAGAAAGAAATACGTTCCTTATCGGTTATCACCAATCCAAATTGTCATTCGTCGAAGAAGTTGAGAGAACGACACGAGTCTTGTTGTCACGCGCACGTGCTCCATTTCACGATTGCGCAATGTTCAGTCGAGTAGACGCACGTGGCAATGTGCACAACGCTTCACCCTTCTCTTCTCATATCCTACACAATTATATCGTTAATATCATTAATACATGTACATATCATTAATACATGTACATATGTACGTGCGTGTACAAAGATATATTCTATTATATTTTTCATATTTTCGTCTTCCTTTCTTCTCTGAAATAACGCAAGATCGTTGTTTTTATACCGTTAATCATGCTTAAAGAATTCTTAGATAAGAGGAAATAAAAAAAATATTAAAAAAATATAAAGAAAATATATAAAAAGAAAAAATAATAATAAAAAGATAAAACGTAAAAACTTGGATGATTTTTCTAACGTCGAAAGTGGAAATACAAAGTTCGTCAATGCGTTGGATTTTGATTAAACACGGTTATCCTCCTCGTCACTTTTTAAGATTTCAATGAATAAAACGTGATCGATTTTTTTCTATTCGTCATACAAGTGAGTCAGTCTTTCGACGGATACCGATAGTTACCGTATCATTTCTTGGAAAGTATGTATATAATCGTTATGAATCTTCAGTCTCTTTTACAGAAGGTATCGTGCTACCGCTGAACACGTAGATTCGTTTATTTATCTCTCTTATTATGAGATTTTCATGGAAAAGGTTTCATCGTAATAATGAATAAACGAGAAACACGTTTTATATCTTCGTGACATTCGTAGAATCTTAGCATCATTTTCTGCGCATCGAAGAACGTCATTTGTAATACGTGGTTTATATACGAGAGTTCTATTTTTTTTTGTTTTATAAGCAAAAAAAACACACGATTAATCATTGAATCCAATAATTTTCTGTTTATCGTGAAATTCAATTCAACAATTTAACGCGTTTCTCAAAGTGTTACTCTTGGAAGTAGAATTTTGTTAAAAATAATTTCTCTTCTTTCTTTTCTTTAGAAAATATTTTTTGTTGTCGGATATTCAACACGCTATCGCGTACCGATTGCATAATGAGCGGGAAACGAAATCGGAGACCGGTTTGAAACGCCTGCGCTGCGCCGATCCGATAACGGTATCAATGCTCTTGCTGTGTTGTTACGTGAACACTGACCGCAATCGTAACGTACCACGACCAACCGGCGACATTGTGCACATACCTTCACATGTTGTATAAGTATATGTATGTACCATTACATACATCGCACGTCCAAGTTCGACGTACTTGAATCTAACGATAAAGGAAAAAAAACATCTCTATGAATATTGTTTTGACCAACTTTCATGAAATAAGCAATACGTATCTATTTCTATTTTCTGTTAGTTTCAATCAGCTTGAGGTTTTCTATGTAAGCTGATTATATCATTTTCAAAACATTTTTATCGAATAATATTTCGAGAGATAAGTAGACTTCTTTTTCTGCTGACTAGGAATTTTTCCTGTTTGTCTAAAGTTTCTGTTGTTGTTGACTGAATGTTGTCTTTCCATCTTTTCGAGGATCTACCGATTGGTCTTTTGCTGTTAGGCTTATTGATTTTACATATATTGGATTAATCTGATCTACGTGTTCACTCCAGTCTTTATTTTTTCTTATCTTTATCCATTTATTTATATTTTCAACGTTGCATCTTTATCTCATGCTGCTGTTTGTTTGTCGATCTCTTAGAGCTAATCCTAGTATTGTCCTTAATACTCTCATTTCGATGTTGTTCATTTTTTTTTTGGTCTTTTTAGTATCTGTTCTTATCTCCTGCATAGCTCGAATATCGCTGCATAGCTCAATATTGATCTTATTATGGTTTTGTATATTTTTATCTAACTTTCGGTGGTCATATATTTGGTTTTCCATATCGTCTCTCTAAGACTGCTCTCTCTCTCTCTCTTTTCTGTTGTTAAATTTCTAATACTGGTAATTTGAATCCCCCATTTGAAATGAAGATAAGTATACGAGAAAAATCATATTTTTTTTGCTTTGCGTCAAATAGTTTGTACCGATACATTCATATATTAATAGAACCGACAAAAAGGTGATGAAGAATAAAAGAAGATGGCGAGACGGTAATTCGGTGAAAGAAAATTATTGAGCGAAAAATACATACATATATTACATACTCGTACACGTGTACGTATACTCTGTTAGTATTTTAGGATAATGGGACGCGTAACGGTCGCGCATCCGTAACGAGATGATAAGGAAAAAGGAGAGACGAACCCGGATAAACGCGGCCCGGATTCTAGCTTCTGCAAATGCGTACGAGAGCGATGGAGAGGGAGAGAAAAAGAGAGAGAGAGAGGAAGAGGGACAGAGATAGAGTTAAGGAGAAGAAGCGCGTGCAGAATTTCTCGATGTATCTAACGCATGCTTTTGATGTTACATAATCCCATGTCACGCGGCATGCGAGCAGATTGCAATCATTCGGAAAAAACGGGCAATGTTATTATAAGAAGAGTAATACAAAAAAATAATACGAGGAAATTAAAGAATAATATTATCTCTCTTTTTCTTCTTCAAGTTGTATAAGATTAAACACAACGTTTAATTCGATATTGCATATATATACTTATTTATTTGCGTAAATAATCACGATTAGTAAACGTGAGAAATGAAAAATGATATTAGGAGATGTGTGGACAATTACGAGGTCAGGATTGTTGTCGTGATTTCGGTTAATTTGTAACACGTGACACGATTCACCTGCGTATGTGGTTAGGAACGGACACGTGAGACGAGATAACGTGAAAAGCGATGCGCGAAAGCGTTCACGCTCTTCGTTACATAAGACGCGCACGTGAGAAAGACTTCAGGGACAGCCAAGGTTCTCTTCGCATACTCTCATCAGATACATACAACACAAGGAACGAAAGAAACACTTGACGCACACGAATACACGAGTATAATAAATGACATAATAGGCAAGATTACTATTGGATTTTTTTGTTATTTTCACCTGGAGGTATCGAAAAAGATGAATTTTCCAAGAAATCGAGCGTCAAAGATAAGACAAGAATCGCAATGCGACAATAACAACGAACAGCACTATGATCTAACCATGATGCAAGTAGCATACTACTTTGATCGCGCAATTCGTGCACTCTCCACTCTCCTTCTTTATATATTATGTGTGTGTGTGTATGCGCGAGCGCGTGTGTGTTAGTGTTATGGCTGATGCGACTGCTACTCCACTCGCCACGTGACTCTGCTCGACACGTGCAAGCTGTTATGCTCGACCATTCACCTTCGTTGCATAACACGACCAACGTGAAAAGGTCATCGCGAACAACGGAGTGCCATGATATTTGCTAATACGATCAATAAAATGCGGCTACAAGATCGTTGGTTTTTTTTTCTTCTATATAAATACAGGAATGCAAAATAAGTTTAAATAAGAAGATTATTTTTATATTGACCCCTGTGTGTCTAAACTATAATAATAATTAATAATATATCGTTAAAGGATACAATGTTATTGTTTTACTTTAGCTTTTAACCCTTTGCACTCGGTGCTGTTTTCGCATTGACGAACCAGCAATTCGAGATGTTTTGTAGAGCTTTTGGTGAATTTCTTACTTCTAATTGAAAATGATTACATGCATAAATTATCGTATGAAACTTTGATATTTTAACATTTAATGTTCTTTAATTCTTCAGCCAAGATAAAGCTGGTGTAATAACGAGTTAAGATATTAAATCATGTGATGAGTGAGAGTCACCTCTCGAGTGCAAAAGGTTAATAAATTAATACCAATTTTAATAATGATTAATCTAGGAAAAACGAAAGAAATGATTCGTAACTCGCTAGACAAAAGATTAAACGATACGAGGAAAATCGACGTCACTTTAATAAATAACATGACTCTTAAATATTGAACACTTAAACAATTATATTGACGCGTTTACGACAATATTGGTTTTATAGAATTTAGAAAAAAGTTAACTGACGTAAGAACATCGGTAATAAAGACATGATAATTCATATTGGTTCTCGTAAAGCTTGAACTATCGATCTATCGATAATGGCCTACTCTGAAAGTTTGAGACCTCGAAGCAGGGTTACATAACGGGGATAATTAATCGAAAGGTGTAAAGGAGAACGCGCAGGTTAATCGAGCGTCGTCGAGCAAGCTGTTTATAGATTCAAGATAAGGATTTTTTTTTCTTTTTCCGTCAGGTATAACATATATGTGTGTTTGTGTGATCGATGAGCGGACAGATGATGACGCAACGTATAATCCGTGATATCTCATTGTCAGACTAAAGAGAATCTATAAGATGGTAGGTAGGTAATATATAGTTACCTTCATATACCAGATGACTAATTTCAATCGATGATAATTGTTTAATAATTCTGTTATTAAGAAGTGATTAAAAGTTATGAGAAATTTGATAAGTCATATTATTTTTATTACAAATATCGAACGTACGTGGGATAAGGAGTTTTATAAAAAAAAAAAATAAAAAAATCTAAGAATATAATGTCTCTTCTTAGAATAAAAAACAATTTAATAGTATATTTATTCCTTTATCACGTAATAAGTTACGAGTTATGCATGACGAGTTAATTTCTTTTTTCCGATTAACAGATTAAATTATTGAGTACCTGTGAGTGTGTGATTGAGAGAGTAGAGAAAGTATTGATTTTTATCTAATAGAAGATCGTTCAATTTTTAAGGGATGATTAGATATTTTTGACTTGTTTAAGTAGGAAATATAAACCTTTCAAATATCGAACTCTTGTTTTTTACCATCCTGTATATCGATGTAGAAATAATAGACAAAAATCTGACAAGGTTGAATATATATCTGGTGGCCCTCGTATATGGAATGATTTTA
This sequence comes from Mischocyttarus mexicanus, assembly GCA_023678845.1. Taxonomy (NCBI): domain Eukaryota; kingdom Metazoa; phylum Arthropoda; class Insecta; order Hymenoptera; family Vespidae; genus Mischocyttarus; species Mischocyttarus mexicanus. The sequence continues at coordinate 672,450 of JACGTP010000051.1, read as the reverse complement.
TTTCTCTCTCTCTCATTTTGAACGATAGATAGGACATTCGCTCTTGACACGCGTGCGTGCCCTTCGAGCAAAGAGAGTCCATGAGTTTTATCGCGTTCGCTCGGTTTACGCTTCGCCGAGGTTGAGAGAGTTCTGCAAATTAGGCCGTGGCCCACTTTGTGAACGTGCTGCAATAGAGCCGCGTGGCCGTCGAGCTGCTTACAATTAACGCTCAGAGGAGAATAAAAGAGGATTCAAGAAGAGAAACAAACAGAGATAGAGAAGACCTAACTTCATAAAAGTTTATTTTTATCCAGATATTTGATTAATTAATAATTTAATATATACGAATTATTGAAACTATTTTTCACTTAAATAAAATGTAAGATTAGTTTAACTTGTAATTTTGACTTGTTTTGATAATTCTAGTGTAGTCAAAATAAGAGATAATTAATATTTCAATTAACCAAATTATTCATTTCTTTTTTCCATTGTCTCCTACGATTATACTTTTAGTTTCCGAAAACTGTACTCGGATAGTAAAATGATTCACCCGGTATATCTCGAGGAGTGTTCTTACCGTTGGGAACTATTTAAAGAGACGATGAACGTGCATCCTCGTTGAACCGTCGAGAATATGACGCAACGAACGGACCGTTCCACGAGACTCCTCCTTAAGGCGAATGCACGCGTTTGAGGATTAAACTCTTTCAATATAAACCAATTCTACTAAAATATTGTCATTCATTTATCTAAAAAGCTCTTTATTTATTTATTTCATTTTGGAATATTTTGTAATAAAAATTGTCCCAGCTAAGTTAAATCATTAATTACCGACTGATTTCTAAAGTTACAAGAAACGTAGGTATGGTTAGGAACATGGATGAGTGACCCATCTGGATTAACATAAGCTATGTGCTATTGATTTCAGAGAGGCCGTTAAAAAGGCACAACCTTTTTGGTAGAATTGAATAAGTGTGAGAAAGAGTATTTGTATTCGAAATTATTCGAACCGGTAAAAGGGAGAATAAAAAAAAAATATATATATATATATATATTATATATTACAGAATTTAATATATACTAATACTACTAATAATATACAATTTCGACTTGGAAAAGTGTACAGTCATATATCGAAGATAGGGGACGAAAGGGTAGATAAGATATGCATCGGACTGATGAATCGACGCCGAAGAGTGTGTTTGTAAGAGAGAGGGGAACAATGGACATGCATGGTTTATTGTGCCAACGAATTGGAGCGAACGTTGCATCATTCGCGTTACATTTCGAAGGTCTCGACGACGACACCGAAGACGCGACTAATGTAAGACACGTCCGTCTTTTATCGCATTGCAAGAAACGAATTACGCGGAAATAACGATTATAGACTTATTTCATTAGTTCAGATAATCTTATTGTAAAATTCGGAGAAGAAGAAATTTTTATTTTTCTTTCCTAAGAAAGAAAAATATCATCACGAATGTTTTATATATCGTTATGTCAAAATGATGATGATTTAACATAAATAAACCTTTCTATTTGGACAACTAAGATAGCCTATACGAGGTGTGCGATGATGCTCAATATAAAGTAACTCATTTCTTCTTAAGTTCTCAAATGGAACGTTAAAAGATAAGAGACTCTGTAACTCTTATGAAAAAAAAATCTAATAACGAGATCGATGCACGACACGCTAAGCACAATAAAACACGCATCACGCATAGTATTTACAGAGAAATTACATAGTCGATGTGTCAGGGACACGTGCAAGAAGGAACGATATCTTAAACTACGTAACTAACCACAGCGAGACGTGTTTATTTGATTATTTTTCCAACGATCGTTTGTGAACAACGATCTACGATATCAAAGAAAAAAAATTGGATTTTGAAATGGGGGAACGGGGTGGAAAACACAAACGACGTTCGTTGCATCGATCGACCCACGCGATCTCTCCTTCGTCGTTGCGTTGTTTATCACGTTTCAGAGTTCATCGTATTTGCTTTTAAAATAGAACGATTAAATGCGCGAATAAGAAGAATAAGTATAAGTTAAAATAAGAATAAGACAACTATAGGGGATATAGAAGATACTTGTTTACTCACCAATTTTGAAAGATTCTTTCGAATACGATCGCACGTCTAACGGTCGATACACTTTGCCTCTATGAGTTAAACGTCGTTAGATACGAACGTTGACCAAAAAAAAAAAGAAACAAAAAGAAGATGAAGTAGTCTCTCGAAGATTTGTTGTCCGAGATATAGGGGTCCTTGATTACGATTGAATAGTTTTACAATCGTTATTAAACGACGATGCACGTTTATTAATAATATTAAAAGTTCACGTAACAATGATATATTCCGTAATTTGGATAATCGTAGTCTGAGTCACTGACATAACGTTTAAAAAAAAAAAACCTTAGCCAATCCTTGGATTCAGCACCACAAAATATCTAACGTTCGGTCCACCACTTTGAATAATTAAATGCCGATAGATATGTATTAATCCTTTTGTTCCAACGGCTAAGTAATAATCGATCCACTGATTATCGATAATTACAATATCGATATTAAAAATGTAATAATCACGATCTTTGTTCTTCTTATTATTATTCTTCTTCTTCTTCTTCGCGTAAACTTGAACTCGGCTTAAGGAGTCGTCGTTCTACGTGAATGAGTAGGTGGTAATACGACTGCGAGATGAGAATGCCTTTTCGAAAGAGAGAAGAAAATATAAGTGAATCGAAGAAACGTCCAATCGCTTCGCTACCAGGCTGCAAACTGAATGCGCGCTGCGTGAGACCGCCGACTTGGCTCTCAATGTCGTCGTCTGGCTTCGAGTTCGATTCGAGAAGGCTGACGCTCGGCGGCGCGCTCTACTCACACACACACACACACACATACGCAACTCACACCACACACACACACATAGAGCCACCCAAATACGTATTTCTCCTCACCCTGCCTGGTTTCTATTCCTCTATACTCGTTGGAGAAGTGTTAGTTAGTAAATACGTGAACGTAACGTAGTATGACGACGAGGGCTCGAAGGAAGGAGGACCACGTTCAAATGGTGGGGGAAAGTTTATGCCCGGTTTATGCGCTCTACCTCCTCCACCACTTTTCTCTATCAATCCATCCTACGTCGTCGGAGAACTACTCCCACCATCACCGCCGAAGCTAACACCCTCGCACGCAGAACCTCTTCTCCCCTCAGCCTGTCAATTCCCCCACCCCATCTACTGCTAGCCACCAAATAGTAGCAACACACCAGCAGTAACATCGCGTCGTGTCGTGTAGTTGTTACGTATGTAGTTGTAGATGTAGTAGCTGCTAGTTGCGTTACGTCGGGTTGCGTTGTGTGTTGCATTGCATCGGCTGCAGTCCTGAAGTGGGGATAGGCTATGCACAACGCGACGAACGGGCCACGCGTACAATTAGATTGCATCGCGCGACGACGCTGAACGTTTCGTTCTACCCCTTTTTTTTTCTTCTTTTCTTTTTAGATTCTATCGATTTTTGCCATTGTGCATTTTAAGAGTTACCAAGGTCGACCGATAATTTCATAATCGATCCTCGGAAGCGATATACATACGTATAATATGATACTTAGGTATCCATTACGAGAAAACAAATCAATCGATTAGTTACATTAAATTTTTTCTCGATCGATTACTCGATCGTATCCTTCGAATTTCCTTTCTCTTTCCTTTTTCGACCTTTTTTTTTTTAAATCTTGCTTTTCTTATTCCTTCTTTCCCAAAGGCGAAGTATAATTTATTTATGGAGTTATTTATTTATGTTAAAATTGCATATCTTAATTTAATTTATTTTTCAATTTCACTAGTTATATGAATTAACATTACATGACAGTTGGGTGTATTGAAACAAATGATAATAATTATAATTATAAATGTCCTTGTAATATTATTATTTAAAAATCCACTTTATTAATTAATTATAATCCTGTATAAAATTAATTATAAACTACCATTGTGTAAAAAAAGCGAACTTTTATTAAAAACCAATTATTGGACCGATTAGAGTATATAAAAATAGTTTTAGCGTTAGTCGAAGCTCGAATATATTTCCTTGAAAACATAGTTATTCGAAGCGAATGAAAAAGAATGATTTACGTTGATTGCTTTTATAAGGTTACAGTTTAATCGTCGAAATCTCGAAAATTGGCTGGCCGTATGAGAAAACAAAGAGAAGACGAGTTCGAGCGCCACTTGGACGACGACGAGTTCGTTCGTTGTCCGTCCTCCTCTCTCTCTCTCTCTCTCTCTCTCTTTCTCTGTTTCTCCCCCTCGTTGTCTCATTCTCCTTGCCTCTCTCACGGTCCCTCCGTAAACCAAACGCCAGACAACGAGGGCATCAGCCCTCGTGAATCAGCGCCGGTCACCTTCACTTTTTATGCAACTTTGTTAAGCTCCGACCTCGCCCATTCAAACGAAATACATAGTTACGTATATATATGTTACCATTAAAGTGTATAATTCAATTAATTCATGAAATAACTAGAGACGTTTTGGAAGAAGTACATAAATAGAATTTCATTATACATTTAAATTAGTTGTTTAAGGAAATAACGAGGTTATATATGAATTTACAAGAGACGAGTAGTTTAAGTATGATATTGAAATTTGAACCGTCTTTAAAAAGTATTTTTACCTTTCTGCAACAATGTTTGTAGTTATTCATTTCGAAACCAATGTTCCGTTAGCTTTTTTTTTCTATCGAATCTAATTAGCGAGTTAATTTTCAATTATATTCACTTTTTGTTAATTCTCAATAAATACCTAGCGGAAATATCCAATTTTGCCTTCTTTCATACTTTAACTGTGGTCAGCTTAATTATTTCATGTGGTAGTTAGTTATCTTACGAATTAACGGTAACATATATAAATGATGGCCGACTGTTTAAAACTTGTTTTATGTTATTAATTATTTGTTCTAGTAAGATTAATTTAATCGATTCTATTCATTCTCTAATAACGTTCAAAGAAAATAAATATGAAGAGAGAGGGAGAGAGAGAGAGAGAAAGAGTTTAGTGATTATTTAATCATTATTGCCTATAGCGATGTTGCGTAAATGTGTGTAGAAAAACAACGATCGATTGAGTGAGTACATATGTAAACGTAAATGCAAATGTAGTACATAAGAAATTTTTTAGCGCAGTCGAGGAAAATACGCTTGATATTGCATTAATTACTCCCTCATGCAAACTCATACTCCGCTCGTTGAAGAAAAAGAAAAAAAATAAATAAAAAGGAAAGAAAAAGACTAAAAGGAGAGAAGGAGAAGCTATATTTTATGTGTACGATCGATACAAGATACTTTCTTTTTTCTCTTCATATTTTTACATAAATTAATGATATATGCATATATGTACGTATTAACGTGATAGAATTTCATTGCCTTCAATTTTAATCTCATTCCGAGTAATTATTTTCCGGTGATACGTATTGAGTTGTTTACGCGAATCTCATTACAATTATTAACTGTTTTACTGGTAACGACCTTTTGTATCAAACGATTACAACTCTACGTTCGATTTTGTACTACGTAATATTTTTCGAATAATCTTTGTATAGAAATATTTCATACAAATTATTATATGCACACGGTATTATATTTCAAACACTTAGATTTAGATTAGTATTTTTCTTTGAGTTGCGTCACGCGAATAAAATGGTATAGGACAGAGTTGAATCGTTCACAAAAGGGGGAGATACAATTATATAAGAATTGCCTTATTTTATTCTCTCCCTGTGAAGGTCATCTGGTTAATACATCAAAGCCCTCGATAATAAAATTCAGTTTTTTCCATTTTTTAACTGTCATCGTTCAAATGATCCTGTCACAATGACTGCTATCTACATATATTAACAAAACAGTTGTTTTAATGATTTTCAAGAACTCAAACTATAAGATTAATAGAAAGAGAGAAAATGAAAGATTTAGAATTAGTTTGAGTTACATTATCCTGATAATAATTTGTTAGGGCCAAGTCTATCTCTCTTTCTCTACTGACGCGTTTCGGCAATTTCATTTGCATAGATCGTATACATACGTCGCATTTACGGTGGGCCGATTTGGAATTTCAAGGACGCGCACTTGGAGACGTGCACTGCGTTGCTATATCTTTAGTGCTTCTCTTTTCTCTCTCTCTCGCGTTCGCTCCCGCATTCGGTGCAGTTTCCTTTGCAGGGTGTGCCCGTCGCATGGTTGTGTGTCTCCAGACTGAACACGAATATTCTTTGCACCAAAGACAAACGGTTAAAGGACCTTACTTGCCATTCTTAATCAATTCGATTCACGATGCTTTGTTCTTTTATCGTTATGATTATTATTATCTCGATCATTATGCGTTTCTCGTCTCACCGAAATTCTCTCTCTCTCTCTCTCTTTTTTTCTCTCTGATACATGTTTTTGATTTGTTGACTATCATAGAGGGTCAAAGTCAGGCCGGCATTTAATTTATGTCGATATTATTTTAAATGTCTTTCGAAACGTTTCTTTTTAGATGACTACGAGATTCTCGTAATCAAAGCTGTTGGTCAAAGATACAATTTATTAACAATACACAAACTAATTACAAACAGTATAGTAATTGTAATTGCAGGGTTACGTATCTGATATCATTTTGATATGAAAGATAAAACATTCATTAAAAAGTAATCCAAGCTTCTAATATGCCTTAATATACATTAGACATAAGTATATCGTAAAAGTAATATCAAAACTAAAATAATAAATACATCGATTGGGTATATTTATGTAGCTATAGGTAGTTATTTACAATATCGGAAAGGAACTCGTTATCGTACCTTAATCGGTTGTCTTTCTTGGTGTTGGCCGTAAACTCGCAAGGCCGCCTTAAGACCTCGATATCTGGATTAACGCGAGCTTTCTTCGAGGTTTCGAAATCCTGTTACTACAACCGGTTCAAGGGACATTTTGTTTCTTTTAGATTTTGTGCCTGTACTCGTAAAAGAAAGAAAATGAGAGAGGGAGATAAGCAGACAGACGAATAGTTAGGAGCAAGCTTGTTTTTCGACCGATTAGTTGTGTATATTAACACAAAAATGATAAAAAAAGAGTTAATGTTAGCGTTGAAAGAATGTTCGGGTTAATAATTTGAAAACGACCTAAAAACAAAAGAAAAAATTCTCCTCCGGATTTCTGGCGCCTGATTTTCATAACGTCAGCGCCAGAGTAGTCGTCTTATGTTTTTATTTATTTTTCATATATTATAATGTTGTTCTGTTTTATTACTTTCTCCGTTCTATAAAAGAAAATGATTCGCATTAGAAGAATCTATCATTTTGATTCGATCACGTTTAGTAAAAAAATCTATAACTTTCTGTAACATCGAATAATATTAATTAACAGCTATTTTGCATCTTCGGGTATCATTAAGGTATCATTTCGTGGTGTGTTTTTTAAAACTATGTCCTGTTCATTTATACATACTCGTATATATACAACACAATAATCATTTCTCTGGGTGAGCGAGTCTGCTCTCACCTTAACTACGAAGAGATTTTATGGAGAAAGTGTAACTGTTAAAGTAATAGTGACGATGCAGGTGTAATCGAGATTGCGCATGCGAATGCCTTCAAGCTGATTAGCTTGCCTAGCTTTTATTCTTTTTTTTTTTACCGTTTTCCTTTACATTCGAGTTTGCTTCAGAGTGAGTTTGCTTCAAATGATTACTCTCGAAGCAAGTCAAAATGTTACTAATTCCAATATTTAATATCATATGATTAAATTGATACGAATCTTTGATCTTATCGCAGTGTTTGTATTTTTTCGCAATACGAAATTTAGATTATTTAAATATAATATCTCGTTCGTTATTTCAATTGATTAAGATTGAATTCTTCTTCTTCTTCTTCTTCTCCTTACGTTAGGTCAGAGGTCTGTGTTTTATTGGGCTGGGTCATCCTGAGAAACTGACGTCCAGCTGTCTCGTCATATTTTTGGGGATCTTCCTGGTGGTCAGGATTCTTGTGGTTTATGGTCACGTGGTGTTTTGACAACAATTTGACGCATGATATATATGACGTCTGTCGTGGATTTGTTTTTTTCTGAATCCCTGTTATTCTTCGCTCATTGGTATCAAGTTGCGCGTCAGGGTTTCAGCAATTATTCTTGTAAATAATTTCGATACTTCTTTCTTAGTATTTAGCTGTGTTCTTTTTTGAATTAATTAAACATTTTCTCTTCTTAATCTATAGATATTTATATAACATATATGATTTATTTAAATATACGAAAATAGTAGTGTTACGGTAGTTTCAGTGATAATGAAAATAAGATGAATATTTCTATCAAATTACTTCCTAATTAGTCTTGTATTTATTTTCTCTCAATAATTTTCATTCTAACGAAAATGGTTGGCAGCATAATAGTTACGCAACGAACGTAACAACTTAGACAAGCAATCGTTGGCATCGACAGTAAAAATCAAGTAAAGTCAGAAAAAAAAAGATTCTCGTTCGGTTTCGATAGAGTTCAATAGCCTCTGAAGAGCCAAATTTTCAAGACGACGTAGTCTTGCTGACTTTACTGTGTGTATGCTCATATCACAAACGTTTCTTGTATGTTTGTATATCGGCTGTTTCAAAACTAACGACCATTCCATTTGAAAAAGAATATTATTTCGATTAGCATCTTAGGACTTTGCATGTTATTTTAATTATTGTATATAATTTGCTTTGAAAATTCTAGAAGAAACACATGTTAAGAAAAAATCATGTAATAAAAAATAAACAATTATCCTCAGAGTAGAGCCAACGAATTGCAAAGAGTTCAACATTGTTCAATGATATAAACTATCGGTTCATCGATTTTCAATAAATGTATATTACTTTTTGTTCTGTTTGTGTTTTATTTATTTTTATTTCAAGGAACGTATTATCAAATTTCATATTATTATGTTCTCTTATTTCTATCTTGGTTTCGTTGGAAAGTAGCCTAAGATCCTCGTACGCTTAGTTCGGGGAGATTCTTTTTCGTTAAGCCTGTAGAAAATACGGGAGCCTACTTAGCTTGCGGACGGTACTTTCATCGGCCAAGTGAAAGCAATATGAAAGTGCTTGATTGCAAAGTAGAAAGGTGAAATGTACGATAAAAAGACGAAGCCGTTACGTGCGTGTATACCGGTCGACCCATTTGAGATTTGTTGCTGAGCTCGCGCCCGATAGAAAGAGATAGATAGAGAGAGAGAGAGAGAGAGAGAGAGGGAGAGAGAAAGGAAGGAAGGAAGGAAGGAAGCAGTCGATTATACATGTGCGACCAACGAGTAAAGAGAGAGAGAACATTCGCTTAGTATGTAAAAGCCCTTGATTTTAGTGGCTAAGGTCAACGATCGTGATAATTCATTCTTTCATACTAGCAATAAAAGATACAGATAAATGAATGTCAACTATGGAATTAACAAACTGACTAACGAATCGTGAGTATTATATAGAATGATCAGGCTGTTTGTGAAATACCTGCTCATTAGCGTATTTATATCGTTTGAGATAGAGTTGAAATAAAAATAAATCTTTCAAATGGTTGCATATCCTTTTCAATCGTAATACATAATAAAGATTACAGAAGAGTCATAAAATAAATTTACAAAGCAAGCACATAAATACAATGAAAAAATACAATTTGGTGACAATTCTGTATAAACCCAGAAAAGCAAACTCCTGTGATTTCACATTAACTCAGAAAATTATGCTACCTCCTTGCCTATTATTTGTATTTAAAAAGAGCAAACACATATACTCACCAACAGATTCATTCGACGATTCTCTCACACTCCAACAGGGTGCAAAAGCCTAAACTTAAAAGGATTTTATTGCGATTGCATAAGTCACGCGTATTCTTTTAATAGCTATAATTAAAAAAAATATATAACAATTAACACGAAGACAATATTTGCTTGTGCTTAAAGTGATGTTTTGCAATATGGCAAAAATGATAAATATTTTGTTAGAAACAATTGATTAAAAACAATCTTTGTTCCTCTTTCTTCTCTTTATTTTTTCTTTCGATTCGATTGTAATTGTTAAATTTTTGTAATATTGTTGAACACCGATAAAATATTATCGAGGAGCGATAAGAAGTTATCATAACTAAGGTTATTTCATTCTGCACGGGTCACCAGACTGATAAGGTTGCAACTACGTGATGGAACTCATGTATAAAGTTGGAAATATGTGTAGAAGGGCGATAAAAAAGGAAGAAGCAAAACATTGGTAATTGGTTATGTAAAGTTGCACAAAATTGTCACGCTCGGTTTAATCAAATCGAATGGACACACGCATTAACGTGTTATTTTTTTCTTTCGTTTTTCGCATATTGGGTTTAAGTTTTTTTATTAAATTTCGCTCCCTAAACTAATACTTATGCATATATACACTTTTTTCTACTAGTTGGAATGTTTTTCAGTCGGAACGTTGCATTACCGGAAATCTAATTCTCTCTTTTTCTCAAGTGGTATAGGGGCATTTCTCGAGAACAATGCAGTAGCGTGAAAGCGGTCAGGTTCAGACAGCTTTCGCGACTTCGTCGTTGTAATTGGCAACGAGTTCGTTCTGTTTTTTTTTCTTTTTTTTTTTCATGTCAGATTCTATTATTTCTTACCTACACGATTCTTCGTTTTTTTTCTTTTAATTTTCTATTTATATTGCTATATTATACAAATTATTATTATTATTATTAACCCCTTGACATACAATGACGAGTCTGACTCGTCAAGAGCTTTTTTTGGCGGATGCCATGCAGTATACAATTAATATTTTTTAATGTTACTTAGATGTTCTTTATTAACATTAATCTGATTAATAAGAAGTCCAAATTTCAAAATAAAATCTACTTCTTCTCAGTTTTCACGTAATTGTTCAGTTGAGCTAAATTAAATAGTATTTTTTGGTCGCATCAAGTTCCATTCAATTTGTACGTCGAGAAGTTAAGTAAGTTTTAGTGCTCAGATTATTGTCCTTGAAATTTTTATTACATTAAACATAAATTACGTCTTGTGGGTATAAAGAAAATAATGAAACGGTTAAATGATAATGAGAAATAATAATATTAGGAAAAATAGTAACGGATTTGTTTTCCTATTATATTACATACAAGTATATATAGAAGCTAACAGTTTCTTTAAATATCCGAAGGAAATGGAGATTACTTGAAGAGCAAAGTCAGGCTAGCTGTCACGCTAGATATCACGCACGTAACTCTACGCGTAACCGCAGGACGTATACAGCCAAGATCACGTGCCAACAAGCTAGGAAATCCTAGGTGAGAGCACACTGGAGAAAGCAGCCCACCTCTTCTTCCTCTTTCCCTTTCCCCTTTCCCCATTCCCCTTTCCCACCATTATCCTCCTTCCTCTTTTCCTATTTACAAATACTCGTCTTGGTGTTGTTTGTTCGTACTTGGACATCGTATGATCTAATTCCATATACGCGTGCGATTTCAAATTTACATGAATTTTTTCTCAAAGAAAATTTAAGCACATAAATGTTAGTTCGTTGTATTCTATTGACTTTTCTACTATATAAATATTATATTAATAGTTTATTTTGATATCTCATTATCATACATTAATAATAATTGCACTTTTATATCTGTTTCAATTATCTTCATTGCTTTTTATGTCACAATTATATTTTTTCCTTATCACCCTTATATCCCATAACGATCGGAAAATCTTTTTTCTTTTTTTTTATCGCTTCGAAGAAACAGTGTTTCGCAACGCTTGTGTCGATGAAAATAACGCAACGTGCTTTGAGTCTCGTATATATTCCAATAACATTCTCTTAGAAAAACAGTGTACTTGTTTGGAACGATCGAACATCACCACTCATTATCATTATCATCGTCATCATCATCATCATTATCATCATCATTATCACTATCATCATCGTCGTCGTTGTGTCGTCGTAATCGTCGAGTTCGCATTCGAGTTCTTCACCTATACTAATCCATTTCTGTAATAGATTCTTATTTATATAACCTTATTTTGTTCTTTCTCTTTCTTTCTTATTCTTATTATTGGTTTCTACTTATCTATTACGAATCGATTACTATCATCTTTTTATTTAGTTAAAATTATCAATTGGTTCTTATATAACAGATATTTTTTGACTTTTCTACAAAGTTGACTTACGAGAAGAAAAAGAATAATGAACAAAATTGAAAGTTTACAAAACAAACTTTTATTTATAAAAATTTCATTGAAGCTTTGTCAAGAATTAGTTTCTCTTTCTTAAATGATTTAAAAGCAATTAGACGTTTGAATCATCGAGAAAAGATAGAAGATTTCTCGTCATATTCTGTTCTCTTTCTTTGTCAACGGAGTTACTCGACGTTGAATCATCGACAAAGAAAAGGCGAGAATATACATGCAAAAGAGTGAGAGAGTAAGAGAGAGTAAGAGAGAGAGAAAATCTTTGGAGTGCATCGAGATCGTAGGACGCCCGGATGACATTCTATGTTGTATGCGACAAAAGTGACCTTGGAGGTCAGTGATCACGGTCGACCACGGTCGACCACGTCGCTCTCGCAAGGGTGAAGGCCCTCAAGGTTAGTTGGGCATATTGGGCACGGGGAAGGTGTTTGTATCTACTCATTCCTCTCTCTCTCTCTCTCTCACTCTCTCTCCCTCTCTTTTAACGACGACGATCGATAACTACTTCTGGTCGTTGTAAAAAACATCGTTGGAAGGTTGTCCGCCCCTTTCTGCTCTTCCTCTTTTGCATTACATGCACCTTCGAAACTCGAGTCAAGGTAATAATATATAAATAATGAAACGCCAGAGAAAGAGAGAGAGAGAGAGAGAAGTCCACGGTCAACGACAATCCCAAGTTCCAAAGATATACTTCATCCTTGAAACACGAATAAAACGTGAAATCAAAAAATCGATCTCTTTTAAGTTCTTTCACTTCTTTCATCTTTCTTTTTTGATTCGGGTCAATATCTTTGTCATTAACCCTTCATAGCTCAAATTTTTTTTATCTGGGATTATACAAATGTCGATAAACTTTCGAACAAATATACTATGTGCATATATATTTGTGAAAAATGATGGAATGTACAGAATGTAGAGAAATAACAACGTTGTTGTTTAATAAAACAGGGATTTACAAAAAAACAGATTTACAATAAACACTATAGACGTTTTAGACCTAACGTAAGAAGAAGAAGAAGGGAATATAGAATAAAAATATTTGCATTAATGGAAAGTAGGATACAGAGATAACGTTAATAAATAAATTAATGAATGTTCACGTTATATATAGCTTTTATAGAAATATAATATATCTTTGATTTTATCTATGACGAACATAATCTCGCATAACGCGAGAGTTCTCTGTTTTTCTATGATATTAATAGAGAACGTGTGTAAAGTAAAGGGTAAGTGTGCATAAAGGAGGAAAGATAGATGGTAAGTAGGTCTTTGGAATCCTAGAATCAGGCCATTTATATGCTTCTTATTGTTCCTACTTGTTCTTCCCTATCTTACTTTAACAAGTTATAACCTGAATACGAATAACACATTTATTATCTAACCAACGTCGTTATCAGCCAATACTTGGTTAAATTCGAGTATTCTTAAAATAGTATCTTAACCTGAGAATGTTTTGGGGATTGGAAGTAGGTCAATCGTTAGTTAGTTTGGTATTATATTTATTGTTAGTATATATCGAGGAATTTCAATCGAATGATGTAATAATATCGGTAATAAAATATCTTACTTAGATAAAAAATTGAAGGAATATTTAATTGTAATAATTGTATAAATTAAATGAAAGGAAAGAAAAAGGTTTGTAACTTTTGAAATGAGTTTATTCCGTAAGTAGAGTTATCGAGAGACTATTATATTAAACCTAGTGATAGAAAATAATTCTATTTTGATGGAGTTTAAACTCTAAATTTGGTGGCTGGTGTTCATACATAAGTTTGACACCAGTGATGTAGAAAATCGTGGGTGGTGGTGTGTCGGTCATAGATAGTCTCTCATCTCGATCGACTGATGGCCAAGCCGGTCGTTGGCCCGAGAGGAAACGCGATGTCAGAGTACGCCGAGTATGCTAGCTTTTCGTCGGAAATGAGATTATCTGGTAGCGAAGAATAAATGACCAGATTGCTAGGCCTATAAATAGCTTCTAACTTTTAAGTGGCTGCAAGCAGCTGTTGTAGATTATTCAGCTTTAAACCGATACGATTAGGTATATCGAGTTTTATCGATGAACGACACTCGTTGTTTCTTTATTTCTTATGTCAGCCAAATTAGGTTCCCGTGCGTTGAATAGTTTTTATAAGAAACAAAAGTTAATTGATATTAGGTTTGTCAAGTATGAAATAGAGCAAAAAGTAGACATAATTGAATTGAAATTTGTTCCATTTCATACTCGATGAACCTAATACTACTTGCCTGGTCAAACCCTGATTTTATACTACTTGTCTGACCATATATGGACCGTTTACTTATACTACTAGAAGTATCTTGACGCAACCCATACTTAACCTTGACTTAACCATGACTAAGTTATATCAACATCTTCTCTGAACTTTGGGCTATCTGTCCATAACATTGTTTTTAATCTAGCTTAAGTTTTCGCTGAGAAAACGCTGACGCAACCTTTTGAAATTTTTCACTTAAAAGAACTTTAACTATTCCTTACTTTATCTTTACGTTTACTTGTACTACTACAAGTAGTATAAGTAAACGGTCCATATATGGTCAGACAAGTATTATAAAATCACGGTTGCGTCAGAGTTATATAGGGCCGATATCTCGAAAAGGGTTGTGTATTGGAGGATAGTTGTAAAGGTGAAATTGTAGTACTAATCAACATTTACAAGTGTGCAAAGTTTCAAAGAAAAACAAGGGGGGCTGACCTAACGGTCTTCTTGTTAGATACATGCATACTAATTCATTTATTATGCTACTTAAATTATATTTACAAACGTATCTCTTCCCCAATAAAAGTTGCACGCTATCGAAAAGACTATGACACAATGTTTTTCACTTACTAAAGAATATGTTATTGAATTTAATTCGAAATAGAATCATATTGCGTGTACTATATGTCACGATTGTACCCTTTTTTCTCTCTTCCAATATAATCAATTTCAATGATTACATGATCACTGATATCATATCGAGGATGACGAGGAGAAAAATGTGTTTTTAAAACATTTGTATTATCTATCTACAATTTTGATGGATAGATAAGTTGTGATTCTTTATATAAAGAATTTATATGAAGCAACATTTGTGTCGTTAGAAAAAAAAATTGAGAAGTAAAAAGGCCTACTTGAGATATGATTTACTCGTAATTAAAGAAGCTCTATTTCGTATTGAATTCGTGATTAATTGATATTACTAGGAAATTATTTGAACGATTACATAATCGCTGATACGAATGACGATTTCGATAAAAATCATATCAAGGTGGTATATCAAATTTCAAATAAATAACGAAATATGTTTTTTTTTTTTATAGATCCGGATAGATCCGGATAGATTCGGATAGATTCGGATAGATCAGAATAGAAGATCGGTTACCGTTAGGAACAAGGAGGAAAGAAAAAAAGAGCCACCTGAAGTTTTATTTGTCTTCGATTAAAGAAAGTTCCCTCTTTCGTAAATACATCGAAAGGGGATGAAATGAAAGGGAGGAGAAGAAAGTAGAGATTCGTGGGCGTATAATAGGAGATCGATAAATTGAGAAATCGAGGTCAACATCGGATAAAAAAACCAACCCTCTTTCTTTCTATTTTCCCTCTCGTTCCATAATGAACACTCTTCCCTCTTATCCCTGCCCCCGATATAAGGAAAAATAGAGGTTTTCGGGTCGATGAATGTTAGAACCGTTCTCGTAAGAAAAGAAAAATAAGATTTAGCGGGTCTTCTTCATTCTTCTTTTTTTTTTTAAATCGATTTCCTGCCACCTTCGATCACCATTCAATTCCTATCCTTCCTTCCTTTATGCTAACTCCTTTATGCTAGTCGCGTATAACCGTATCCATATACACATTGGGTGCTGTTCACATTGTGTGGAACAAGACGAAATGTCTCCGTTACGAGAACGCGACAGAAAAAGATGTGAAATAATATGCGGGTTTATCTTACTACTACCATACGATATAACGCTACTCGCGTTACATTTTCTTTTCGTTACTACGTAACTGTAAAAATAAATCTACCGTTATTTCGCCCCTTGTTATTTTTCAACACACTTTACTTTAGCATAATATTATAAAAAAAAATACGAAATATTTGTTGTACGATTATTATTAATAATTCTTGTTCAAAAACGAAGCGTTCTTTCGACGGGGTATTCATCTCTTGCTCGAAAGATGGAAAAAAGTGATGGTAATCGGACAGTATTTTCATTAATGTATTTTGTTTATTTCATTTAAAATAAATCGTTATTTGTCTCTGAATAAAACGTTACGAATTAATTCTAATACCTAATAGAAAATAAATATTAATTAAGAAATCGATCGGAGACCGTCGTTATCGTAGTCTCGTGTTTCTTTGTTTTGTATCAAAGAACGTACTCGTCGCCTACGATATCAAAGATAAAGCAAAGATTCTCTTGGAATATGATCTAATGCGATATATCTATATATATATATATTCGTTCGAACGACGATTATTATCGAAATGACGTGGTTTAAAAAGGAGTCGCGTTGCGACAGAGACCAGAGATAGTACTACATCGGCTATTTTATATCTCTCCAAACGACGACCTTGTTTTTCTTCGTTCTTTTCTTTGCGCAATTACTCGTTTGTTACGCGTGAATCATCGGAGAAGTGGTGGTATTGTAGATCCTAAGGAAATCCGTCGTAGCCATATGTTCTCGTTGCGAAATTTTTGATTCCTATCGGTGTATAACCCGACGGAAAAAAAAAGAAGAAATAAAAAGAAATAAAGACCGACAAATATTGCGTGATTGCGTATTATTAGGTGTGCGTAAATACGTTTTGCATCTTTCGTAACTCCACTCCCTCTCTCTCTCTCTCTCATTCTTTATGTCTTCTCTTTGGGTTTCTTAATAAAATAAATTTTATAATGAAAATATATATAAAAAGAATATAATTTTATAATTAATACTAAACCTACTGAAATTTCATGTATACCATGTATAGCGAAAAATATATCATTTAGCATAATTTGGTATACGAATAAAATAATTTTTGTTTCAAATAATGATTCAAAATTGATCCGACAAAACGTTTTAAATGGGTCATTTGATTTGTCGTAGATAGGTTTAGCGTTATTCAATTTCCTGCGAAGATATATAATTTAGAAAAAAATACAAACATTCGTTGATTAATTCAGGTGTGTATAATCGAGATGAAACGGAAGGATTTCTTGCGAATGATACTTAGCTGGTGTTTCTCTTCTCTCTCTCTCTTTTATATCTATATCTACTCAGTGGGTAACACGGTACCAGCAACGAAGAAGGTAACGGTGTTCTGCCCTCGATAGCCGCCATTGTGAAACTACATATTATGACAGAGGATCCGTCGCGTGTACCGCTTCACCACGACGACATACTTTACACCGCATCGTTGTCTTCCTCTTTGACCACTCTTCCTTCCTTCCTTCCTTCCTTCTTTCCTTCCTTTCTTTCTTTCTTCCTTTCTTCCAGTTCCTCCCCACCCACGTTTATATTCCAATAACATTTTTTTCCTTCATTCTTACGCTTGCTTCCTCTTCTTTTCTTTTTCCTTGGTTATCCGACTCATTATCCATTTTGCATCATCGACGTCGCGTCACTTTCTACGAAACCTCGTATCAGACTAATTTTTTTTTCCACGTGTCTTCTTTCTGACTCGCTCGATTTATATGTACACCGATTTTACTTTCAATTTAATTGTATAATGTTGCTGTTGTTGTTGTTGTTGTTACTTAATATCATTTGCATTATATTTTTAACATTGAATATCGACGATGACAATTTCATGATGATTTTTATTTATTTTCCCAATATTATTTACTAATAAAAATAAATTAAAAGTTAATATAAATTAAAAAATAATTCTAAAATAAAAAATAAAAAATTGGATGTAATGAATGGAAAAGAGGGGAAGAACACACGATCGTTGTTATCATGAAATGAATGAACGAAGGAAACGTAACGTGGACCGGACGATAGTTACGCTGAAATCATCGAGTTATCGTGCCTGGTTTGAAAAAAAGATAATAAGAAAAAAAAATAGGAAAAAAAAGAAAAAGAGAGAGAAAAAGGGCTCGCAATAAGACAGTCTCTCTCGTCCAGATTGTTCAGGATACGTTGGCGACATCTTCTATCGCATTACGGACATCCTGCATGCTTCGGGAGGAGTCTCCTCTTCCACCTCCTCCCACTATATACGTTATACGTACATATGTCGTTAACCTCACATACGAATGCGTTGGAAGTGGACCGATAACGGGCCCTCGCTTTTGTCGTTCATCGCGATGGAAGTGGAAGTGGGATTTCGATGATCCATCAAACCGTCCATGCTATCTGTAATTTCCGCCGATAAGCCAGTCGCGTACCACTTGTAATACCACTCGTATTTGTATGTAGACATATTACGATACAAAGAAGTTTTCAAGAAATCATATTACATATGAGATCAGACCGAATGTATTTTTATCGACAAAGACTTCCCTCAACTGTTCAATCTCTTTACGCCACTTTCAAAATAAACGATCCATATATTATACATATATAAGATGAATAGAAATAATATAATAAATATAATATGTAAAGAAATAATTTAAAAATGTAAAGTCTAGAGTTTCTTAGAAGGCTTGTTATATGCATGAATAGGTGATATAAATGTGACATATGTCAAGGTCTTGTAACGAACATGAAAGAGTTTAATTTCGTAAGATGTTTGGTAGGATGGCAATGACCGCGAATCGTGACGGGGTTCGATTTGTCACGCGATTTTGCGAGAACGGAACACGAGCGCATTGCGCGCTCGATATTCGGGGAAAAGTCGGAGGTGAAGGTAGTGCAAGGGAGAGGAAGAGAGAGAGAGAGAGAGGTAAAGAGAAATATATAGAGAAAAGAAAAAGAGAGACGATCGAGGTCGGTGAAAGTGGGCGATGAACCCGGGTACCAATGCCGGACCAGTCCCGCATTACGCTACTTAACTCTCTTACGTTTCCATTTAACGAGCACTTCGCTCGAACGCCATAGAATTTCAATGCGTCCGTAATCCCTTTTCCGTAATAGCCGTTTTTATCGTTTTCTCTCTCTCTCTCTCTCTCTCAGTCTTTCCTCTGTTTTACTTTGTTTCTGTCTACGTCTCATCTTTTATTCTTTTTTCGAATTCATAAAGCTTGAAACATTCGTACCGGTTACAACGATTTGCATCGAGACAACGTTTCGGCTGATTCCACGACGTCATTCGAAAACCGCATAGCCAAAATTGTTCTACCGTCAAAAATACATGGAACTTGAAAATAATTTATCAATAATTTTGTAAATATATTTATAACAAAATCACGAAAGAACAAATACTTACAACGATACTGGCAATGGAAATAGAAATAAATCTGTCTAAAAATAAAAACCAAAAATAGTTAAATTAGGGGAACGTACATTTACCACGAGGTAAACGAAAAGTGTTTATATCTTGTAAAGGAAGAGTTCCCGAACCTATGTTTATATGGCCTTCTTTCATCTTTGGGGAGACTATATCAAAGTTTAATATCTATTTTTGAAACATTATTTATATACTAACGATAAATATATTAATATAAAAATTAATACAAAATATATGTGAAAAACATATATGTTATGAAGTATGAAATGTTAGATTTTGAACTGAAATTAGTCGAATAATACAGAAAATCAAAACACATTGTTTAACTTACATAGTCGTACTTTTCAATAAGAAAATGAATATGTATAATAAAATGAATAATGTGTAGGAGAGAGAAAGGATGAATACGCGTGCGTGTGCATGGACTTACCCTTAAAACTCAAATGGATTTTCGAAGGTTAAACCTTCGGAAATTGAAACGGAGAAGCGTTTATAGGATGGGGCTATATGGTGGTGGCTATTTTCGTCTAGACACCCTCTTTCCTGCGCAGGAAGATCTTCTCCTCCTCCCCTCTTCCTCCTTCTCCTCTGATTCCTTCCATGATGGTACAGTGCAGGGTGTTACGTCTCCCCTTCTTCCGTTCGTACCATCGTAGAATCCCTGCTTTACAACAACTCGATGCGATGCTAGTCCCTTGCGTCATGCGTAACGCTTGTTTTGAATTTTCCGTGTTAGGGCGTTGTTACGTGTCGAGTTTAGGAGTAACCAGGACGCAGAGTACGATAACTGTCTCTGAATATAATAAATAACTAGGGGAATTTTGTACGATGAAATGTATACTGTCTGCCGTTTGAAACCTTCTTTGCAGCAGGGCTTCGATAAAACTTTAAACTTTTAGAAATAAGACTTTTATTTCTTAAACTTCTCAATATATTTAATACGTATTTTTACGTGACACATGCTTTAATTACAGATTGCAAGAAAACGTTAAATTACGTTTCCTGCAAGCAATGTGTTAAACGGTAAAGTTCGAAAGTACTTTTGTTGTAATTTTTTGTTATAATTTATAGTCAATCAGTCATACGTAGAAATGTGCACGAATGTACCCCTATACGTTATAAGAAATTATTGAGATTTTATTTCTTTGTCTTATTACTCAATTGTTGGATCATATTTACTGAGAAAACTATTTACGAACTCATACGGAACAGAATTTATAACACGTACGTATTATTTTTATGTCTATGAAATATAGCTGTAATTTATGTAGGTGAGTGTGCGTGTGTATGTGTGTACACGGATAAAACTGCATACTTATATGTACAGTATATACTTGGTTAACATAATTTACATTTATATATTTACATTAGTATGTACTTAGGTTATATACATTTATAACATATAATATGTATAGGAATGTTTATTCCATATGGAAAGGTGGTATCGCTTACGCAAGTGTATGCGCGAACGTACGATAGTAAAATGAGCAAAGAATGGTCATAAGAGAATGCTGCAATTCGCATTTAACAATTAGTTGCTTAACTGCAACAATGAGGAAGCAACCGGTCGTATTTCTTCTTTCGCTTTCTCAGGTATATAATATTTTATTAACATAAAAAGAGACCCGTCAAATACGTCCAAATTATTTCACATATTTTTCTATTCCAATTTTCTACGTATATGCGTGTGTGTGTGTGTGAATGCGGGTGAATTCTCATATGTAATGTAGTGTGTAATTTGATAGGTAATTTTAGTGTCGATCCAATTTAATACGATTATATCAGATACTAAAAACTTTAAATAGATATATAGTAAGGTAAAAGACCCAATATGATTATGCCATAACAGGTAAATGTCTATTTCATACAATGGATTAATTTTTCTTCTTTTATTAGCTACTTAAGTATTTTAAAAATAAGAAAAATCAGTTATATATCCATCGTTGTTCCGGTATTGTGTCTTTTACCTTATATCGTGTTACTAATTACATCACATATTTATTTAAAAAGAAAAAGAGAAAAAAACAAGTGTGTATAAAAGAAAATGTTATATACTTGGAATTCTTATATATCGTTGATTCGCGTGGTCGTCAAATTCTTATTTAACGTTGGACAAGGTCGTTCAATTCCGCTTGATTATAATCATTTCTTTACGATCCTTGACTTTTTCTCTACGCTCTCACGAGCACATATGTAAGTACGAAGAAACATATACTAGTTGCTCGTTTACATCGTAGATACGTAAGAGTCATAAGAAAATTGCACGAGCACGCGAGACACGCGTCAATTTTCTCGAGTTCGTTGTGAAATTTTGTTTTTTTTTTTCAACGGTACGACATAACACGTTTATGAGAAATTTTCTATGGTTGAACAGGAAATGCACGAAAAATCGTGAAAAGTGTTACGTCGATCACCCTGTATATATTTATGTTTAAATTTATAATAAATAGATGTATATAGGGACGGCTAGTTTCGCATTTTGCACATTTTCATGCCTACAGTCCCTACTACTGTATATGTATAAGTTCATTTACGTATCATTTCATCGTCGTATGCTATTATATTGCAAAATAAGATCAGACATCGTAAGTTGGCAAGCGAGTATCCTAATGTTACTTGTTATAAAGATGAGGCGTATTAAATGATGTTAGAGTCGTACTACAGAAGAGGAAATAATAAAAAAAGAAAAGTTTTGAAACGTAGGGAATCGTTTTAAGTAGGAAGAGCGTAACATTTGCCAAATGCGTATCGGTCATTTAGATTCTATCTCATCGAGTTTATTTTTATTGTTGAATATAAATAATGTGTTTAATAATAAATACATTATGTATATAACATCGATAAATCTAACGAGGAATTTTATTTAAATAATTTATCTCGATGATTCTCCTAATTTCTTATAAATTATAATAAATAAATTATAACCGAGCAAGAAGCTTTCTAACTGACTAATAAATAAGAATAAATTGATCGTCGTTCATAAATAATCGTCGAAATAAAAGAAAACAATTTCTATCTGTGCAACGTATTTACGTTGTAATGACCCTCGTAAAGCATGCAATACCATGCGCCATGTTCTCTGAAAGGAGCTCAACGAACAGAGAGAAAATAACTTTTTCGGTGATCTTACACGAGGCGTGCACGAGTTAAAATCTAATATTGTAATCGTGTTTTCTCTGTACTACGTAGATACCAAAATCATCATCTATTCATTTCATCATTACGATTTCATTCAATTTCAAAATATACACGATTATATGCACGAATAAGTTTAGATTTGTTTACCCTTGGGCGAGTGTAGTTTAGGGAGAAAAGAAAAAAAAGAAAAGAAAGAAAGAAAAAAAAAAGTATTATACATATCTCGTAGGAGAAGCCACGTCACAAGGCACGTTCAAGTTCCAAGTACGTGTAATGCGGCACTCACCGTTCCGCTTTCTTACCCTTCCGGGACATTCCCACCTCTACCCAAGTGCAGTTTCTAGAGCAGTGCAACTGGCTGGGGGAATGCTAATTCGTTTCTTCGATGTAACTTCTTCAGCAAAATTATATTTTTCGATACGATATCGGGACGGATCTTTTCTACGAGAGCACAATTATCACCGAGAAAGTCTTTATACAAATCTTTTATTAAATAATATATTTACATTAGACGCAACTTACAAGGGTAACACCAGACCTTAAAGTCTTGCATATTTTTCTAACTTTTTATGACAATACTTCTGCACTCTAGGAGAAGGTACCATATTCAACGATTTTCAAGATACCGAAGCGATGTATTTTATTTCTGTATTTTGCATAAGGTCTTCGCATGTGCTTTAATTCGCATGAAATAAAACTTATACCGTTAAAGAAAATCCATAAGACATGAAGTCGAGAAAATATTGTGTTAAAAGAATTGTGAGTGGCCATTAATAATGCGAATTACGTACTATTATAAAACAAGCCTTCACTTTTCTTCTTTTCTTGCTCGACAAAATAACATTAGGAAGTTCAATGACCACGTTGATTTCCCCCGATCGATTAATTAACGTTCAAGCAAAGAGAGAACTAGCGCAAGGACTCTTCTCGAGCCTATCAAATCATCGATTGTTTCATCCACTACCCTTTTGAGCTCTTTTCTCTTATCTCCCACCTCCCTCTTTCATCGTTAGAGAAGGACGGTGTCACGCTCAGGTAATCGGAGAAAGTCGTTGACCCCTTTAGAATCGTGCAACTTAACGAATGAACACATGCATATATGTATACATATGTATGTTGTATGTCGCGCATGTAGTGTATACTATATTTGTATTTGCTTGCGACATAAGTTCTTGAATCGACAAAGTTCTCGCCGAGTCGACGGAAGTAATGATGTTGAAAACGATACCACTGTCGTTCGATGAACCCTTTTACTGCTTGTGTCAGTCTTCCGGAATGAAAGAATTGTATTCTTTGCGTAAGAGTTTTACACGATTTATTCCAATGATGCAATACGATTTGATCGAATAATTTAACATTTTGTTCATGGATAATTCATTTAAGTGTTAAATTTCTTGAAATAAGAAAAGTATAACTTGGATTACTTTGATGGCATAAAACAACAGTTGATGTGTACGGTTCATGTTGTATACAAAAAATTGTTATAGTTTCGGTAAATTTCAAACCGATGTAATCTTTTTAATGTCGATGAAGATGAAAAAATATCTCACGACGGTCGAAGTGGAGGAGGATTTAACCTACGAACGAACTTTCGAACGTTCAAATGCACTTACTGTAGAAACTTTCTTTGGAGATGTGAGCCCGAGAAAGCAACTTGGGTTCCCTTATAAGCGCATTTCATAACTGGTTAACGTTCCGTAACGTAAAGAGTCTTAACTAAATAACGTGAAATACCACACCGTAGCTATTCCCATCAACCCCCATACTATCTATCTCTCTTTTTATTTTCTCTTTAGAATCGGAAGTTATCGCTTAAGTAATGAACTACTCTCTTGTAACATCCGCGTTTATTGTAATTACATTTATTTTTCTTCTCTTCTTTCTAAGATCTACGACACGCATGGAGAAAACTTTGATCGATATTATGACTGATTGTGAGAGATACAGTCAAATATATATTTTTTTTTTAACCGAGTTGATTGCTTTTTAAATATATGGGAAATAATTTATTATGGAGTTTCTAAAGAATATGAAAGACACTTTACAAGCGTATGTGTATTTAGAAAAAGTTTCTAATGATTTATCGTATGATAAATAGTTCTACATTTACTTTATACATCTGTCTTTCTCTCTCTCTCTCTCTCTCTCTCTGTCTCTTATGAAGTTTATTTAGTTATTATTCGATAATTATGAAAGGCACTTACTTAACATGCACATTTTGAACACGTAAGAGATGACTCATTTTGAATGAGTCATTGTTTGTCGTCAAGTTTACGTGGTATTTAAAATAAAAAGAAGATCATGATTTTTAGTAAAATTTAATTAAATAAATCGTATTGTCTTGTTAACATTTTTAATCTGTTAATCAACTTTACGTTCGGTCAAAATTAATTAGTATAATTTGAATTATGAATGAATGAAATTAGGAAGTAAACGTTTGTAAAAAGGAAAACAAATTCTTTTAATTTTATTATAAGAGTCACCTAATGTTCGCATTGTAAAAACATCAGAATGACTCATCGAAAAAAATGATCTTAATTACAATGAGGAAAAAGTAAGAAAAATTGAACAAAAAAGAAAATATAAAACGTTCTTTTATTTAATTTTAATTTTTATCTTTATTTTAAAGACCTCGTATACTTTCTTTCAACGTCAGCTTTTGCACGAAGAGAAACAAAGCTTGTAATTATGCACATCTCATAAATTTTTTATCTTCTTCAGAGGAGAACACATATGCAATTTTAGTTCCCCTTTTAACGTCCTCCTCCCTCCACCCTTTTCCCACCATCGATTACAACATCGAACGCAAGGAAACAACACACGCGTGCGCGTAGAAATGCTAATGCGATTCGTCGTTGTAGTTGTCGTCGAGTTAACGTCAAGGCGTCCTTTTTACTTTTTCTCGCGTCATCTTTGTCTTCGTTGTCGGTTTTCTTGCGAACAACGACCCAGCAGGATGCATGCACGCATGAGTTTCTGCATAGGGTTGTCCCCTTCCCTCCTCATCCCTCATCCCTCAAAGCTTAACCCTTTCCCCAGACTCTCCTCCAACCCACTCGACTCTTCGACCATCAAATCCTCCTCCTCCTGCTCACCCCCACTCGACTTCTTACCCATAACCTTCCAAGGTTCACCCCTTACTCCACAATCCTCACGTCTTAACCCTTACAACCCACCACTCATCCCTCACCTTTCACCCTTCAACGCTCACCCCACTTCCTGTTTCTTTTCTTTTAATTTTCAAACGATTTTTTTTTCATAGGGATAGGTCAATTTTATATTTAATTAACGAGTCAACAATTATGATGTTTTTTACGTCTTTAACGCCAATCTTATGTTATTTTCCATAGTATAATTTATTTATAGATATCTTTGATTGACTCGTGTTCTTTGCATACTGTTAAATGTTTTTAATAATGTTTGATAAGTTTTTAGTTATTTTTGTATCGTTAATGTTTTATTACGGTTAGATCATTTCTAATCAGAAAGTTGACTCGAAAAATATGTGAAAGTTGATAAATTATATTATATGTCACGATTCTCATAAAATAATTACTTTGACGATCTTTTATATAATTATATTGAACAATTTATATTTATATATTTTACATTTAATGAATTATTTAGAAAATAATACAAAAATCTGATGAAAGTTATTTTGTTATTTTGACAAAACGGTCCCAAGCAAGTATCTATTTGCGGTATAATGAAAATAAAAAAAGAAGCATGATCATCGCGACGAGCGTAATGACGCGAATGGGATAGAAGTTAAAAAACAAGCAGGATCTCGAACAGGTCGATGGTATGAAAAATCGGCGAGTGGTTTTCCCGAAGCGAAGCCAATCACCGGTACATTTTTCGCGGTGTATACATCATTCGTGTGAGTTTTCGTTAGTGTGTTCGTCCGACGCGAGAAAGTGGGTCGCAGAAAGCAAGGCCACTGACACTGGCCCCAGCAATGAGAACGATCAACCAAGATAGACAGAGAGAAAGAAAGAGAGAGAGAGAGAATTTCAATTGAATTTTGAATTTGACTTTATTCAGAAATTCCCTGAAAGGGAATTCATCCCACAAATGAAATGATCAAATATGAACGAACAGCACAGATAGATGAAATACATACCCTATTCAATAAAATCATAGAAGAAAGGAAATAGCCAAGCCAATGGAAGGATAGCATAATCGTCCCAATATTTCAAGAAATGAGAAAGAACCGATCCCAAGAATTATAAAGTCATTAGTTTACTTTGTACGGTTATGAAACTATTTACCAAAATACCACGTTGCAAGAATGGAGAACAACCGTTTACCCAAAATAGCACAAACTCAAAAGCCAAACACGAGCAAGGGTAGGTGGAGAAAGAACAGAACAACGTCCTAAATTAAGAGGAAGAAGAAGAAGAAAAGGGCTAAGTTGTCCCACTACAATGGAACCTGTTCTCATTGCAAGTTGGTTGATCTATCAAATCATATAGTATTAAGTAAGTATAGTTGTTCTTCCTTGTTGTAACATCCCTGACTATCATCAGCTCGTAATATTTGCTAGGTGAAAATCTAGAAACTCTCTCGTACGTTCTCTTATACATATATACACGGCAAATTATCGTTATGTCATCAGGAGTTTAGTTAAAAGTGATTCTACAACTCACTTTTGAACCTATTGGTATTCATAGCTGTCTATCAGTGTCGGTTACAATGTGGTAGTTTACTATTAATTTAACTATACATATTTTTCTATTATCACAACCAACTGACTAATTTTGAGTTCCCTACAAACCTTGGTCGCAAAGCTTATTTAATTTGTAATGTAAAAAATCATGTAAAAAAAATTTTATTTGAGAAAAAATATAAAGTGGGAGCAAATTTGTGTAGGTATGAATTAGAAGATCGTTAATTGTTCTTCCGGTTAAAGAAATATTTTGAGTGGGTTGATCAAATGGCCTTGTTAATATCTAACGTAATAGTTTTCTTTGATCTTAAAGATTATCGAAACTCGCCGAGCATGTTTTATGCAATCAATTAGATCCAGGTATCTGACGATTATTAGTTTCGTGAAAGTTGCATGTATAATTTATTTTCTTCCTATATATAATACATTATTGCACATTATCTCAAATTCAAGTTTATATAAACGTAAAATAAAGAATTTCAATGAGAATGGAACGATCAATTTATTATAACGACGATTGTTATTTTTCATATATTTTTATCGAAAAGAAAAATATATTTAAAAAGATGACAAAATTAAATCACGGTGACACAGAAATGATATTTCGATTCGTCATCCGGAAGTAAATTCCTTCGAAGAAAATAAGTTTGATGAGTAGCAATATATAATTGTTTAGAAGTAGGCAAAATTTTTGTTTATCTTTGAATAAAAATGCGTCAGAGAGTGTAACTCTCACTTCCGAGTTTCTTCCAAGTTCCGTTTCACATGTTTTCGTGGTCACGTTCCATCGAAATTTCACGGGTCGTTGCCCTACTTAATCGCGACTTTCTTATCGAAAACTATGACCGGAGTAACGTTGCGTCAGTCGTAAGACGTAAGAGAAGAATATCACGAGTTGTTTTTTTTTCATCGAACACGATTGGATTTAGTTGTTCGCCCCTCTTTTCGAATTTTGACTTTTAAGAAAATTTTAATAAAATGTACGATATTTGAAATTTGATCTTAAATCAATGAATGATTAGAAAAATAATTTGCCTTTTTGTTTGTTCCTTTTTTACTATTATACATTTCTAGAGTAGTTATCTGTTTGTCTATTAGATAACAAATGTAACACGTGCATATAGATATGAGTAAGAAATTTGTCTATTTTTACTAGTTTGCGTTATAAATACTTGACACGTTCGTAACGATAGATGACCTTAGTCGTTTCATTTATTTTTGTCCCACGCGTACCATCCTAGTTGATCTTATTCGTTTAGAGTTAAAAAAGACTTGTTATTTGCTTGGTATTTCCTAGTCAAGAACATGGCTTCGTGTTGTCTAATATTCTCAAGTAAAAGTGAGAAACCCTTAACGGTAAATAATGAAATAAACAACTTTCACTTGTTTCTATCGCATAATCCACCCTTATTGGGTAAACCTTCAATTTTAATCCTAATTATATATAATACAATATATAATATAGAACTTATTGTTTATTCCATGATTTACTAAAAAACAATTCTTTCTTTATTACGGTTGTAATCTATTTTGGAAGAGTTGATTCTGAAAATAAAAGAAAATGAAAAAACTTGGTCTTTGAAATATCGTGGATCCTAAGAATAGCCGCTCGAATGTTGTTTATACTCGGTCGATAGATTTGAATTTCGCGCGTTCAAGTTTATTGACACCGAGAAAGTGAAATCCGCTTTCTCGTTTGGAAGATCACGGCCCGCAGAAGATTCGAAAGGATAAAAATAAAGTCAGTATTTGATTCTCTCGATTGATTCGTCCTTGCTTTCACATATTTCCTTACTTGCATCATCTTTTCTTCTTTTTATTTGTTACTCTTTTTCTAGCCCTGTCCAAATATTCTTGACATAAGCAAACTATCATCTAATTGGTAATAACGTTCACGCGTCAAAATAGATCTTTCTTTCCGTTCTCAGGAACGAAAAGTTGGCACTTGTTAGACGTTAACTTTCTCCGATGGACACGCGAAAGTAGGCATAGATTTATTTCTAAACGTATACTTATTTACCGTGTAAGATCCCAACGTTCGAGGATCAACGAGATCAAGAAAAATTCAATATATTTAGGTTTTGGAATTAATTCGTAGTATTTTGATGACGAGGATATTATTATAATATATATTTTTTTTTTACCTTCAGAAACAAATTCATCGTAAATCAGCTGTTATTAAATGTCATTTTAAACGACACATCCTATTTTTCAATTGTTAATAACAACAGGTAGCAATTATTGAATTATATCGAAATTTATATCAAATAAAGTGTTTTTGAGAGAGTGTTTTATTTCATTATTTGAATATAAATAATAGTTATTTATCTTTTGAAAAAACGCTACAAATTCATTCCAACACTTAATAATACGTAGAACGAAAAAAGAGACAGATATGTATTTAGATATTTTACGATAAAACATGATCTAATGTTTTTCTCCAATTCGTTACGTATATAAAACTTCTCTTTGTTTTTTCTTTCCATTTCTTCTTATCCAATCACGACGATCGATTTAACGTCCGGTTTTCTTACGCGTAAGGGACGAGGAAAAGGTTTTACGAGAAACGTTAAATAGCTACCGTAAATACGAAAGTTGTCAATGACCCCTATGAAAACTCTCACTATTCCTCTCTCTTTCTCTTTCACATAAACGCGTATGTGTGAAAATTACCAGTCATTTTATAAAACGTTCACGTTAAATATATTCACCGTATTCTAAAAACAACAAAATCTATCAAAATAAATGTTTCTACGTTTGCATTCGAAAATTATTCATCCAATTACGACAAAATTTTGCTGAGTTGTTTTTTACACATTCGATAAAGTTTTCGTAAAGGTAGAATCATTTTACAATCTTTTTCTCAATACGTTCAATACGTATGGGATTATTACTATGTTTTTGTATAGCTGACCTACTTTTGTATCCCTGAGCTATTTTTCTTACCAGTGACCTACTTTTGAACAGCTGTTATCTATTTCTAATGATAGATTTTTATTTTATTTCCTAATATTTATATAATCAATAAGTATATGTACGTATATGTGGATTATATTCGATTAAAAATTATTACAAAATAATTATTTAATGTATCTAAACATTTCTGATAAGCCTAATTACAATACATGTGCATTATAAAAATCACAGAATATCATCCTATTTCATTCTTTTAAATTTAAACGGTCCAATTGTTATTACGAAGACTGTAAATATTAGAAAATTATTAAAAAATTCTTTCTCTTACATATGTATTAGTATGAATCATTTTCTGAGTCATATACTTACAAATATTTTCGTCATTTATGGTATGTGCATCAAACCGTACAAAACATGGAACATCGTTAGTCTAATCGGAATGATTCGCATGTAACACAACATGTTTACGGAAATAGGGGCTGTTAGTCTGATAATATTCGATCGGCAAATGTCGAGTTACCGAGTGTATTAAACACTTGGCTCGTCAGCAATTTGTCGTCAACATTGAGGGTACCTTTAACTTTGTGAAACTTGACGTCGTATGTTATCATCGTTAATTATTTCCCTTAATTGATATCTACCTCGATACAAAATTTATCTCGCAAAATCGAGCCAAGGATATAACTTTCGTCCGTGTACTCGGAATTACTGCGAATTCCTATTAAACGTCGCGTTTCACGCGCGAATGATTTAATCCGAAGTTGACGCTAATTAAGTGCGACTAAGTTAATTCGGCCAATTAAGCCAGGTGCTTATCTTTTCGAATAATACGTCTTAAAATTTTGTTTTCTTTTCCTTTTGCTAACTTTACAATTTGATATTTGTAAATATAAATTTCAAATGTAGAGAGAGAGAAAAAGATAGGATGAGGTACATTCAACGATAAAACTGCATCCTGTAATTTCGGAATGAATCATACAAGTGTATACGTGAATGCTGATTTCTTTCTATTCTTTGTATTGTTAGATGAGAAAAAATGGAAAATATCCGCGTAATGCAGCTCGACTTCTACTTTAGTCCATACACGTGTACTTCGTTAGACTTGTCTGGAATATTATTATTTTAATTAAACGATTAAAACATTTGAATTATTTAAGAAAAATGGTATTAAAATTATTAACCGTAGTTACTTCGTCAAAGTGTAGATTTCGCAAGAGATTGCTATTTTTGAGAGAAGGAAAATTGAAGGTGCCGTTGCACCGGACGCGAGTGCGCGTCTTCTTCGTCGAGGAAGTCAAAGTCGCGTGTGGGTGGCATTCGGGTTCTTCTTACTCACATCTATTTACACATATTCTTATAAAGATACACACTTATACTAGTTTGAAAGAGTGCGTGCAGCAGGAGGGTGATCGTGTGCGTTGCTATGGCCACCAACGGCGGAGGCACCGCCTAGGACAGGTCAGTGACAAAGCAAGGTCAGGACAAGTGCTTCTTTCTCTTTCTTTCTCTCTCTCTTTCCCTCCCTCACCCTCTCTACCCCTCTACTCGAGAGGTTTCGATCGGCCTGCGCACTCTTTCGTCTCTCGTTCTATATCGATATACATCGTATGCATACATATATACCATGTATGCGTGTATGCGTGCTGCGTGTATATTCTTTATACACGTTTACATCCTTTTCTAACGTCGTGCTAAAAGGTTCGTTTATTTTTCGTCGATTTTACCAAACGTCCGTCTGTTTTTTCGATCGAAATGAATTTTTTCTTTGATATTTTCTCTCATTTAAGATTATTTAGGTTGATATTTTTAGATAATCATTGCCATTTCGGTTTAATTGGTAAATTAGAATTTTGTTAGGTAGAAAATAATGTCGAAGCGATTAGAAGGAAGAGATAATAGTGTTGTGAAGAAGTTTGAAATTTATTGGATAATAGAAAGTTGCGGTTACTTGAAACGTTATTTGGTTTGACGGATGGAGAGGGTGGAGGGAAAAGGCTTAAAATCGCGCTTGCGCGCGTGTGCGGTTTTCGAGCGTTTATTGTAGCCTTTGTCGTACGCTATGTGTAGCCTGGGGCAACAGCACCGTGTGCCAGCATTGTTACTAAACTTGCGTAATCGTTCAATCGTTTTAATCGCCGTTCCGAATGGGGTCGTCGTACGTTCAGGAACGTATCGTCGCGGATTGTCGGGACGGAAATAACTCAAGGAACATGGCTCATAAAGTCCGTTGTACGTATGTACGACGCAATATTATTCTATCCCCCAGTATAAGTTGACTGGGAATAAATTTACCGAACTGTACAATCGATTCTTTCTGTATTCCTTACTTTATTTCATTAAGTACCTATTTTTATTTCTTTTTATTTTTTTTAGTTTCCAACAACGCTTCTCCTATTCGTATTTCGTATTTCGCAAACACGCGATAGTTTGTGTATTTATTTTGTTACGTATCTTTAATAAGAGTTTTATTTTATGCTAATTGTAAGATGATTCTTATTTATTGATTCAGTTATTCTCGAAAATTTATCCTCAATATTTTGAATAAATGATTAATATAATATATTCAAAATTTTTAATAATATTTTATATAATAAAATATCTGGGTGAATCCTGTATCGATACATAACTCTGACGCAAACTTGCTTCTAATATAAATGCAGCATTGACCTATTTAAAATACTGACAAATTATTATATATAAAACGAATATTAAGCAAATAAATAAAAGTGTTACAACATACTTTTAAGTTACTACGTTTTACTTTCACTCGTATATATTTAACATTTGTCTATTAAGAGTTCTAAAGAAATAAAAAATAAAAAAAATAGAAAACTGAATGAAGGAAAAAATTTATTTGCGTGTCCGGTTCAAAAAGGAAATAACAAAAAACTACAAACATAGATAGCTCATAGACTGATAAAGAAAAATCGTTGAATTTTTAAACAGAAGAGAAATATGGTTAAGTTTAAATTTTAATCTCATTACCATTGTTTAATTTAACATAAGTCGTAAATATGGATGTGTTTACTTTTCTCTACATATATTAATTTTTTTAAATCAACGTGCTATGTAATGTCAATGGGTTAACAATTATCGGTTTAATTACGGAAATAATTAAGGGTGGGTAAAATATCATGAAAATGATTGCTATTGTATTATTTTTTTATTCATTTTACCAAGAACTACGCAGAAATCAATTTTATTCAGGGAATGTGTCCTGTACGCATACACATTTACGTAGCTACGAAAGTACATGTGCTTCCATCATCGCAAAAGCAACGATATTGCAAAAAGAATGTTCAGTTGGGTGCTGGCCAAGGTCGACATTCTCTCGAAAATAAGAAGAGAAGTATTTAACTTATAGAAAGAGAGAGAGAGAGAGAGAGAAAGTATGCATATGTATGTCTTCCACATGATTTGCATAAATTGTACATTTTTTGAAAGTTCAAGTAGCCAATCCAGGATATGTTACATGAATTAATTACAAAATTAAATTGATATTCTTAATATTTTTCATCATTTCTCAAAGATCGTTACAAACATAAGAGTGATAAAGTACATTTTTGAAAAAAATAACGATTGTTTATTTATGCATAAATATATGGAATAGAAATTTTTGTCAATGGAATTGTAACTATTATGTCAGAAACAATGGACAAATTAAAAGAATTTTCTTGAATCTATGTTGAAATATGCATGAATACTTATTACTAGTTTGCGTACAATATGAATTGGTTTATCGAATGGTTTTAATTTAGATATCTTACTGAGGGATTGAATGGCCACATGAATTTGCCTTCTTACTCGGATGGACAGACGGGTGGGCTGGCTTTGCTTTCGGTCTCGGTCTCGGTCTCGGTCTCGGTCTTGGTCTTGGTCTTGGTCTCGGTCTCGGTCTCGGTTCGTCATCCGGTTTCGTTAACGTGGACGGATGCGCAACGAATAAAATATTCCACGAAACCGTTTGCAAAGACACCATATAACTCGACGCATGGTTCTTAGAATGTATCTAATTTATCGAGCGGTTAACATGTTCATTCATCGATTTACCAAAATTTAAAAAACCATCATACGCAAATTATTTTAGAAAATAACTTTTTTGTGTTACTTTATTTCAGAGAGAGAGAGAAAGAGAGAGAACAAAACTATTATAATTTTAATTACACCATTAATAAATTCCATATGAAATCGTGTTTGACGTTAAATATTAATAAATAAAAGAAGGGTTGATGTTTAAAAAATATTAGACGGCTCGAAGAGAATTTGAGGATTGTAGAACAAAGAGAAGAAGGTTCGAGCTCGTTCGAATCTTTCGCAGCATCTTCCACCGAGTGCACACAAGTATATACGACTACTAAGGGTGTGTATGCAGTTATGCGTGTGTGCGTTAGTACGAGGGGGGAAAAAAAAGGGAAAGATGGAACAACCGTGGGGGAAATTGGAAGGGGAGAGCAAAAGAGGCGCCGCTTTCGAAGGCGCTCGGCATTCGTCAGTAGGGCGAGTAGCAGACCACGAAGAGGTGACGTTGCATAACGAACTACATATTTCAAAGGCGCGGTTCTTGCGTGGCCCTTGCGTGGCCCTTATGCAGGGTTGCCCTTCTTCAATTTACAATTATAATTCTTATTATATTTCTTTATATTATAATTAAAATATAAGAAGACAAAGATAGACAAACTTTGCCAGAAGGCGTCTCTCGTTTTTTGCTTTCTCACTTTTATTTAATAGGATAGATATATGCATAGATATACGTAGGAGAATAAGAAAGAAAGAAAGAAAGATAGAGAGAGATAGAACGATAGTTGGTAGTCGAACGCTTTCGAACGAGAACGCAGAACGAGTGTCCTGCATAGGGGGCATCGGGACATTACCCGGGTGACCTTGGTTCGTGCGGATCGCGACGGCCGACGCTGTTTGTGCATCGCGTTCGAGCATTGCACCTTGCTCTATCGTACGAGCCAACCCTTCACCCCTCCTTGCTGACTCTCTCACTCACTCTCTCTCTCTTTTTCTCTCTCTCTCTCTGTTTCAGACGCGCCGTTAAAGACGCTCCTCCCACGGTCGTCGTCTCTCTGTTTATTATCGAACAAGCGTGGGCCGAATCACGTTTCTCTCTCTTTCTCTCTCTCTCTCTCTCTCTCTCGTTCTTTAGTTCTCTTTGGTGCTGGCGAACTCTCCTCGGTTCGCGATCTTTCGTACATCGACTCTCTACGATCGATCGAGCCTTGTCCTTGCGCTTTTCTTTATTTATTTATTTATTTTTTCTTTCCACTTTTCATTTTTCTATCTACATATGTTTTTCTTTCTTTCTCTTTTATTTTACGTCAAACGACGAGGGAGCAACGCTAAGAGAATCGCTGATTTTAGAAACCCGCGGCCCTTGACTCTCGGAATCGTACGTTCTCCTTCTCTTTTGAGAAAGATCATGGAACGAACAACCGTCGTGGTGTCACCTGTTTCTACATATTTTTAGCTTACTCGGCTTTTTTCGTAACCTCCGTCGAGGACAGGACATTTCTTTTTCTATCTCTATCACCATATTTATCTAATTTTTCAGTCGATTACTAAGAACTTTATCATTGATTTAAAACCTTCTTTGTATCATATCGGTATTACACTTATCGAGAGAGAAAGAGAATGTAATCGACGCGAAACTGATAACGACGTTTGGTTAACTGTCGTCGCCGATTGGTGCAACAGAGTTAAAAACGTATGCACATATATTTCCTTCTCTGACGTTTAATGCTACGTTGAACTTTAAGAAGAAAGAAAGAGAGAAAGAAAACACAGGCATTGACCAGGAGAATCATTTCTAAAATTGTTCTCAATTAGTAAAAGATAAACGAACGTTTTAACGCATATTATTTCTCGAATTTCTTTCTCTATCTCTTTCACGCTTATTTTTTTTTCTTCGATGTTTTTTTAAATTGTCGATCTTTCCCGTTTCGTAATCGATAAACAATGAACGTTACTCAAACACGTTATATCTCCCAGCTGTATCAAGTTTGTTCAAAGAACGCTCTCATTAAGATAATAGCGATACGTTAACCTTGAACAATGTCAAATGTCTACGTACACATATCACCATTATATTTCACACATCTAAATATGCAACGCACACGTATGTACATGTATCTGTCCGTAGCACTGACCCCGGTTTTTAAAATGTTATTTTTAAATAATTTCCAAATCTTTTCGACTTTGTTATATCATTCGAGCTATCAGCTATTTACGTATGTATTATCCTTTCCTTCGTGATTTTATTCGAAATAAACGTTTTTTAAAGCTTGCTTTCTTCCTCTTTCTCATTATATTTATTTATTTATTTTATGGGATAAGCCCATTATTCTACAAAATAGAAAATACAATTATAAGATATCAAAATAAAATACAAAATAGAGATTATAACATACGTCGAAGAATATTTTTTATGGTAGAAATTAATTGAGAGAGAGGATAAATATATATTTATGGAGTTTAGTTTTTATTCCCCTCATCTCGTTTATTTTCGGCACTGCCATCCGTCGATTCGAAAGATACGAGAGGTCGATATCGTCACCGAACGATACGACAAGGAACGATGCACTTTGGCGAAACGTCCGGACTGCATTCTCCGAAAGTGAGATCATCCGGTGCCTCGAGCTGTCTTCTCTCTCTCACTCTCTTTCATTCTCTATCCTTTCCCATCTCGTTCACCACAGTTTTCTTTCTCGCTTCTCTTGTCTCGTCGTTAAGATTCGCATTCGTCTAGGCTGGTTAAAGCTAAGGGTTATAAACTGCATCGTTTCTTAGCTACTTTCTTTCCCTTCTTTTTCTTTACCTTATTTTATTTACAGAAATACATTTTTCTAATTCTTTAATTATTCGTATAAATGCGTGTGACTTTTTATTTTAATAATAGATACTTATTTGGTTAGTAATAAATTACAGAAATATTTCAATATCTTCATGTTGACGTATATGTCACGTAATAATAAAAGTTAATAAATAAATAATTCGAGGTTTAATTGAAACGAAAGTCCTATAGTTGTTAGATTAATTTGAGAGTAAAATGCTTGGTGTGCGTTGAAGCGAGCAACTAATCGGTGTTAAGTAAGTGTAACATTAATGATCGAGTGTATTTCGCAAATATTTTTTTATACATGCTTTTTAAACGACGACTCTCAAAATGAATCATAAAAAAGAAAAAGATACCATTGAACGCAATACCATGTTTGTGTCATTATGTACATACACACTTATAACATGCATAATTCCAACACAGCAAACGAGTTTTTTTCTTTTTCATATTGAGGAACAAAGGCTTACATGATTGATACGAACCGATCGATACGATTGGAGAAAAAGACAGATGTTGTTCTCGCAAACATCGTTTCGAGTCATTCGTGCATGCAGTTAGTCCATGCACGTAACATGAAATATGCATACGTGTCAAAATATATATTCATTGGCAGTGACGATAAGACAATTGCAGTATATAAGGTGTATCCAAAATTGTATTTCAATCAACGTGTGAGAAAACATAACGTATTGCTCAACGTTATAAATATTGAGACTTTTAGATGAGTCAAAGAAAGAAGAGAGGAAAAGAAAGACTTTGAATGATAAGAGCGAGAATATATAATGTGAATAATAATAATAATAATCATCATCATCAAAATAAAGTCTTTTTTGGAAGCTTGTAACCTTCGATATTTTTTGATCAGCTGAACGTTGCACCCTATGCAAGGTTCGTAACATCTTTCCTTTGCTAGTATTCGAATACCGAGTGTTTGTATGTGTTTGTATGTGTGCGAGAAAGAGAAAGAGAAAGAGAAAGAGAGAGAAAAGGGGGGAAGGGGGGGGATTTATAAATATAGCTACTATAGCGCGCGTGTCCTGTCGGACCTTCGCCTCCGGAGAAGAAAAACGCTGGATAACACGGGCCGGTTGCTCGTATGCTTGCAAGATCATATTTCAAATATTTTCAATCTTTCATTCCGTCTTAAGATCCGTATTAAAGGATCATACTGATTTATTATATCAACATTTTTCGACTATTTTCTAATGTTAATACGGAAATATTCATTGGTGTAATTATTACACGTAGAAGGATTACACAGGATATATTTATATTTTGAAAAGTTAATAGGGTTTATATGTAGTGGGCTGAAAGGAACGAACAGAAACGATGAGTAGCATGCATGGATCCAGACTTTTAGTTTCGTCTCACACATGCAAGGTCATCCGGCCAGCGCACCAATGCTACTAACCTCAACCTCTGACTCGCGTTTCCTTTCATGAGTCCGCACCACGCTTCGATCGACATTATACACACACACACACACACACATATATATATATATGTGTAGTAGAACATTGAGTATTAAAGTTAACGTAATTAAAAGCATATTGTTGAAAATAAAAAGACAAGAGAAAAATATAACATATATATATGTGTATGTATTCGTATAGTAGGTATAACGTAATTTTGGGAGTTAAGATATTTGCCAAGATAAGAGAAAATTTGTTCATTCGGATAATTAGACTGAAATATCCATAAATACGACTGATTATGAGTAAAAAAACAAAGAAAAGTTCATTTAATTTTCGTCGTTCATTGTCTTCGCAATGATATAACGAATTCAATAATCTCCCGATGGGATCGTTGATAAGAAACGATAATGTATATGTATAATAGCCATTTCTAAATAAAAGCTTTCTTTATTGAACTTTGATATCGATTTATCTGAACGAGTTCAGAAATATCAGTCGATTCTGGCTGCACGAATCTGCGTCGAGTTCGTTCGCGGCGCATATTTACAAGGTCACCCGGTCACCGATCCGATGCTACTAACCTCGACGAGCATCCCTCCCTCTTGCATTCGCCTTCTTCTCCTCCTCCTCCACCTTCTCCTTTCATTTCGTCGCTCTGCAGCATCCTTCCTTCTCACTTTCTTCCTTCGATATTTATCTCCCCGAGCTATTCTATCTTATTTCAAGGCAATACTCTTACGAACGACTTCTTATGGGAGTCTACTAGACTCTAAACCACTTATAGGTAATCGCTAGAGAGCATAAGGTCGGGAAAGAGAATGTAATACGTATTATGCAACTAGATCGGCTAAATTTTTAACGAGCTAAGTAGACAATTAATTATTCAAGTTGAATACATAATTAAAAAGCATATCGCTGAAAATAAATAGAGAAGAGGGAGAAATATTATTAATCAAAATATAGGACGTAAAATAAACGTCAAATTGTAGTTGAAAAATGGCCAAAGAGCATGGTTTTTTTCGACCTAGACGCAAACGCAAGGTCACACGGCCAGTGCACCACCAATCGCTTTGAAAAGGCCAACCTTTTTCTTTCTGTTCGGAAGCAACTCCCTCCATTTCGTCGGAGGGACACCCTTCGGCCTCGTTTCTTCTCCTACTCTTATACCATTCCCTTCTTTATCCCCCTATATACCCACTGGTATACCTTAACAACAGAATCACCAGAACCCACTCCTACTTCCCGTTTTGACTTTCCTACTTGCACGCGTTAAGTTGCAATAAAGAGAAGGTAAAGAGTAGGTAAAGAGAAGGTAAAGAAAAGGTAAAAAAAGGTTCGCGAGCCCTACACCGGGAATGCGGCCGATTATGCAACTAGTTGCACTAGCTTCTTCTTGTGTCATAGAAATACACTCGCCAACACAACTTCGCAACAAGTAGGTTTGTACGGATATACATGTTTTACCTTGGTCCTATCTTACCCTACCCAATATTTAACCCTTATGGACCGAAATTTTTTTCTTAAATATAAAAAAATCATTCACCTCAAGACTTTTAAATATGTCTCATCAAGTCGATAAAAAGGATGTTTGTCTAAATACATTTCTTTGAATCTTTAATCATTTATTATTAAATAATTATCACTAAAATTAAAATGAAGGTCACCAAATTATCATAAAGAGTAAGAAATAAATAACTCTCTAGGGTTTATTCACATCCATGTATAATTTTTATCAAATCTTATTTATTTAATGACACATGTTGTAATTCGTGAAACGTAAATGCGAGCATAACATTTTGTGACTTAAGAATCTTATTCATTTTATTTTGTTTTGTTTTTTAACAAATTGTAATCTTTTAACCAGTCAGATTGGATTATCAAAATACTATAATTATTTTCTTTTTCCTCATCTTCTTACTCTTTATATTGATAATTTTTTTTCCTTTCATTTAATTATCTAACTTTTACCCCACAACGATAAATACAATTTAAATAAAGAAAAGTGGAGAAATCTTATTTACCTTCATTTGTTTTTAACAAATCTTTGCTCGCTCTTATCTGGTAAGATTCGATATCTTTTAGAGTTATCAGTTTTTATTTAATTAATTATATAACTTGTTGTTTAATATGTATGTATATCTTAAGGAGTTTCAAACTGGTTTAATTGCTCTATTAATTTTATTAGAGAAAAAAAAGGGAAGAAAAAAAGAGAGAGAGAGGAGAAGAATGTCCTCCCTTTCTCTTTCTCTTTCTCTCTTCTTTTTCTCCCTTGAATATACGGACCATAACTTTGTCGTAACCCTTCTTTAACTGAACGAGTTTTCTCTTATTTAGAAATATAAAATCTTATTTAAAGTTTTACGCGAATGAATCAGAATCGATATAACGTCTCTTCTTAATTATTTCCTTACGAAACTATTCATAGTTTAGAAAACTATGATCGATCGTTTAAATGATATTCGAGATTGTTACAATCAAGTAAGTTGAGTCATCAGTTATATGAGTATCAATCAGTGCTAATATTCTTTCAATAGGTATTAATTATCAGTCTTATTGAGTATGCCATTTACTTGTATGAAAAATATTGTAAGTATAAAAAGATATAATATAGAATGTAATATAAATGAAGAGAATTTTGCAAGATGAACGAAAGGTTGCATCAGATTGGAATAATCGATTGAAACAGCTGCAATGATGTTTACAGTTAAAATAAATATATAATCATTTAGTTTGTTTTTCACCGAAATTGTCATTCAAAGAAATAATCAAAAATAGACGAGAGCTATAATACTTTATATACGCGTTAAAGAAACATTTTGTCAAAAATTTCTTAGGAAATAAAGAAAAAAAAATACAACGTATGTACACAATATTACGTCAGAGAGAGAGAGAGAGAGAGAGAAAAAAAGAGTATTTTCCGATCGATTTGTATTTTTTACTCGGTACAAGGAAAAAGAGAAATTAATCGATACGTGTAATATTAAAAGTGTGATTTTACGTTAAAAAACAACATCATGGAAATATTAGAGTTTGTAATCGCGTGAAATCGTTTCATTTCTACGACATATTTTTACGCTTTGGCAAATCACCGATTCGTTGAATGACTCGTTCGTGAGAAAACGACGTATGGTGCTTGCTAGAGATAGATGACACCTGAAATTATACATTCGCGTAAGATCGTATGACTCATGCGCGGAGAGCGCGATGACGATGTTTTCCTTGCTTATGTATAGATTATAATACGTAGTAGTAACTAAGTATATACATACACATATATATATATATATTGTATAGTAGCTACATTCGTTTTTTGTAGTTTCCCATGAATACGTCTGACTACGAATGACACGAAAGCCTAGATTGGTTACATCATTGTAGTATATTCATGCTTCGTTGATAGGGGAAGATTCGTTACTGTATTTACCAGTACAGTATAGTCAATCCTCTTATAATTTGGTGCTCTGAAAACTGGGTTTTGATATAACACGTCGTAATGTCTTAAATGAAGCAAATGCAGTTTTCGTGGAAAATCAAAAAATAAAAGGATAAATAACTGAATTATAAAGAGTGGAAGAAGTGACAATAAATGTCGTGTCATTTGGATATATTTTGTAAAAACTCGTTTGCCTTGTAACGTATTCGCTAACTCTCTGAGCAATTCAACATAACTCTCATACTGTGGCAGTTATTTGCTAACATATATTTTTTTATCGAACCTTATACTTTTTATGACGCATACCTTATAATTTGAATCACCTAAACGTGTACATAACATTTTGCGATTATCAAATATATTATTGCTTGATAGTATTAGAAGAACAGTGCAACAGTACACAGGAAAGTTACACATAGTTAATAAAAACGTATATGAATATCTTTTTAAATAGAAATAATAATTGTTGAATTAATTAAAAATAGATTGTCAGTATTTATAATAAGGATTGCATCACGAATAAATCATATTTGTATACTTGAAAGAGTTGCGAGGTCATTTGCTTATCGTTGATAATGAACGATCAACAGAACAAGCACAGTATCTTAGACCGTAAATTGGATAATATCTTTCGCGCAAAATATTTTCTCCCGATATCTTTTCTTTTCCTCGAAGATCGCGCACGTCAGAGTTTAAAAAACGATCGGTGAAGGATGAAAAGGCGCGTATTTGCGCGCATGGTCGTGGCCGTATGCTTGCACAGGTGTAGGAGGCCGTGTACCATCGCGCTTTTAAGGTCGATGACCTTAACGTACGAGCGCGAGCGCGCCAAGTCTGCACTTTACGATCGTTTAACGTTCTTACGAAAACAAGGTCGTTAATCTGTCATGTTCACGTTCGCAGAAATACTCGAATGTAGCTTGCTACGATAATGTTATAGCGAGTATTCGCAAGGGATCGAATATTGTCCAGCGAGAGATCGATGCTCTTTCTAACATTCCAATATATAATAGCATTTGACAAGAAAAGAACAACAGAATCTCCCTAACTAATATAATCTTATCATTTACGTATCCTGACATCTCAGTTCTAAACGAGTATAGAGTACTCTAAAAAAAAATGAATCATCAATTAAAAAAAAATTAGAATTAGAATATTTCAAGAACTCGTTGCACGTAATAGAACGTGCACGCACACAAACACACACCTAAAGAAGGGGTTGGGCGAGACGAGTCGAAAACAACCGTTGACTCTTACGCAACTTGGTGGGCGCGCGCGAGCGCTCTCATGCACTTTCTTGTATGTGCAATGGGCCAACGTAAAGTAACGCGCTGGAGGGGTGCGATGGAATATCTCTCCCCTCTTTTCCCCTACAACGACGACGAGCATCGTGCAGCAGCACCACGATTCCTGGAATGCTCTTTGTGTTGCAGGCCTTTGCTCTCCCTTTGCTCCCCCTTAGCCCCCCCTTTGCTCCTTCCTGCCCCACCAAAACGGCCACGGCGTCGGCGTCGGCGTCTCCGGTATCCTTCCCTCCTCCTCCTCCACCACACTGCTGCGTCCTGTGCGTCCTCTTCGTCCGAGTCCGGCGACCTTGATAGCGAAAACTCGTCGTCCCGAGCGCCACGAGCCACCTCGAGGACCTGTGCGCATGCAACTCAGGTACACATATACCTTTGTAATCCTATTCGAAAAATCATATCCACCCACGCGACGACACTTCTTCTCTTTTCCTCTCTATCCTCTTCTTCTTCTTCTTCTTCTTTTATTTTAGATTTTCTTCATTCTCTGCTCTACGCACCGATAAACTTAAGACATATCTTTTTTTTCTTACAATCAAATTCGGGCTTGTTCTTTGATAACGATTACAATTTTCGGAAATAACAAATCCTGATGCAATGACCCCAAAATTCCTGTTTATATATATATAAGGTAATCTCTCTCTCTACTTTATTGTGTTAGTGTAAGTTGATAATAAAATTGATAACTCTCTCTCTGCTGATAAAACGTTTCAATATTTTGCTCAATGCTTCTTAGGCATGTTATATAGATATATCTATAATGTAATAATTTTTGAAGAGAACAATTATTGGCGCGCTCGGCGTTGATGATAGAAGGAAATTTTTATTTCAAGTGACGTCATGCAACTCAATTAAATTCATTCACAGTCGCACACGAGTGCGCGCGCAAGCTCGCACACACGCACAGCCATCGTCGTTGCATCGGTGAAAAAAGAAGGAGAGAAAAAAAAAATTCGACCGGTATTCTTTTCGAAGAAAAAACCATTCCTGGCAAAACGAAATCGTTCCTTCGAGAAATGATCTAAAAAAAGATAGAATGAAAGGAAAGGGAAAAAAGAAGATGCGAAGATAGCCCAAGTGTTACGTTTTATTTCTTCCCCTTTTTTGTTCTCTGTCCATCGAAATTTTAGAAGAATCGATTATTTTGCTTGCGAACTTAATGATTTATAAAATTGAACTTACTATTAATTTCAATTATCAACCCCTGATTATGGATTATATCGTAAAGGGGAAAATGAGAAGAAAGGGTTGTCGCCAAAACTACGAAAAGATCAGAGTCGGTGAACGCAATCGGCGACGAGGTACGCATGCATGCACGCACGCAGGCACGCA
The DNA here is from genome assembly GCA_023678845.1 of Mischocyttarus mexicanus. Taxonomy (NCBI): domain Eukaryota; kingdom Metazoa; phylum Arthropoda; class Insecta; order Hymenoptera; family Vespidae; genus Mischocyttarus; species Mischocyttarus mexicanus. The sequence goes on along the minus strand of JACGTP010000051.1, from coordinate 627,850 downwards.
CGCAGCACGCACACACGGACGCGTGCGGCGGCGGACGCCCTTGAGCGACGGGCAATGCACCGCACGAGGTTCAAGGCAGATCGGCGGCGTGCTGGGGCCGGGGCTGAGGCTGGGGCCGGGGTTGGGGCCGGTGCCGTCGCGCCGCCGCCTTACCCCTACCACTTTGTTTCGCTATATACGCCTTTGGGATTCACCCCACCCCGCTGCGACACACCACGCGACTTATTCTCCCACCACCTTTTACCGTGCTTTTATTCACCCTCTTCTTCTATTAGATACTCTCTCCTTTTTTCTCGGAGTAGAAGAACGCTTCACGGCTGCTACCAATTTTTATTTTTTTTACTTTTTCTTTTCCCTTTACCTTTCCCTTTCCTTTTTCCCTTTCCCTTCTTTTCCCCTACTTGACAACTTAACTTTTTTATCTTCTTTTTAATGTAGTATTTTTAGTTTGATTTTTTTTTTCCTTTGCAGTCTATCCTTTCTACTTCCTACCTTCCTTCTATTATCATTTCCATATTGCTTCATTACTATAATGGAGTAATATCAAGTTTATGTAATAAACTAGAATTATTTTATTACGTATGTCAATTTGTATTTTTATTTTTCATCTTATCGTTTATCCAATTCTAAATCTTATTATTTTTTTTTACGGTCGTGTATATATCAATGTTGTTGTTTCAGCTATTTTCAGCTTATGTAATAGTTCATAATGTTTTATTCATACTTGTTTACGATTAACACCTTTTTTTATATTCGTATCTCTTTTATACCTTATCGTCTTTACGTTTCTATATCTTATCATTCTTAGTCGACATATTTCAATATTATTTTCGTAACTTCTAGCTTACGTAATAATTTGAACCTATTTCTTACACACACTTTTAAGTACTCTAGATATTTTTTGTAATTTTTAGTTGAATTATATCACCGTCTTATATAACACGTTGACTACCCGTAGTTTAGTGACGCTTATGAGGTAAATTAGTAGGTATTTCAAAAGATAGTAGTGGGCCTTCGTCAGGCTTGGTCCTGACAGAGATTTTCTTGAAAACTAGCGTGACAATCAACGTGATAACAAATCAATTAGAAAATATACGTATGAAAATATTGTCGATCGTTTGAAAAATGTAATTTTTTTGTTACTTGTTTATGCTGTTATAGATGCAAAAAGTAATGATTAATTATGATAAATATATCATATCGAGTACGGTGTGCAGCAGTGCACGACAACCTTTAGTCTCAGGTGTTTCGCATAGAACAAGGCACAACGCATGGATGGGACTTTAATAGATTCTATTAAGTTTTACATGTACATAATTGGTCTTAAGGAGGAAATATTCAGTAGTAGTAGTAGTAGTAGTAGTAGTGATGTTCGCATAACTTCAAGAGAAAAGGGAGAAAATGAAAGAAAAAGCTAAAGTTTCGCGTTCCCACGATTGACTTGCTGCCTCTCGTTGTTATGCTTTGCGTGAGACGATTATTGCTAGTATTTTTAGTTTAAATGAATCGTTCGTAACTCAAAGAGTGAGTTGCCATAATTATTCAAATTATATGCAGATATAATATATCTAATCATTGTAAGCAAAGTATCGTTTATCGATCTTCCTACTCCATCCCATTTTGTTCTTTACCAATGAGGAAAAAAAAGGAATAACTTTTGGATCGGTAGAGTTGTCGTACCGTAAGCAATGTAACCGGGAATGCGAGCTTTCCTTCTACGTGACTCCGCAACAACACCACGTTTTCCATATAATCCTAGCTGAAAATAGAACACGCGGCTGTCGCAGGGAACTCACAAAATTGCTTTCACATGGATCATCGCCGTGCAACTCAAAAGTTTCTTTTATTCATATTAGTTTAATAATTATAAGAATAAATGTAATCGATCAATTAGTATGAGTATAAATTCATTGAAATCATTTTTCAAAAGAGATTGATTCAATTTCAACATTTGATGTTCTTTGGTCCGTGCGGCGAGAATTCGTCATTGAAATTTCTGGAAGGCCGGGCGGCACTGAGGCGCTTCCAGGGAGAAAGAAAGAAAGAACGAAACGCGCGCACACATATACACACATATACGAAGAGAGAAAGAGAGAGAAAGAGGGAGAAGCACGTTGGCCCGGACCGTCTGGTCTATGACTCAGGAATGACCCTCGTTGAACCAAGAGCAGTGCGTCCCAAACGCATCGTACGAGGACAACCGTGTGCCGGACGAAAGAGAAATTCACGATGCGTTTTTAGCCAGCGGCCTAAACCGAAAATATCGCCCGTCGTCGAGTCGCCTTCAAGAAATCGTCTCGCTGGATTCTGGATGCATCTTTTAAAAGCCTGCTTTGTCCTTCTTGTAAATCCTTTTTCACATTTCTTTGTACCAAGTATTAGGGTAAGCGTTGGTATTATTGCGGTAGCACCTATTACTGCTAAAATTGTTCAAAACAAAAAATCGATATATTATCCTTCTCATTAGATTAAAGAATATTCCTCGGTGTTTATATTTGCATCCATATGTAGATGCATACCGCAGATATATGAATGCACGAGAGCGCAAAACAGGAGTCCGTTGCCCCGTTGACTAAACTTAACTCTGTTCGTTCTTATGGCCACATCGGGCAGGCACACTCGTTTCCGGCCGTTCAGACATTTTTCCCAAAATTTCACGCAACGATCACGTTCCTTCGCTTCTATTTTCAAGCTTCCTGCAGGAGACAAAGTAAGAAATTTTGCCATGTATCGAGCCACCCCAATCCTTACTTTCTATCCTTACCCTTTTCTTTTTTTCTTGTTACGCTACAAATGGTTCATCCCCATTCCGTTTCCTACACATTTCGAGTAATATTATAAGTAGTTGTACCAAACGAGGTCTATTTAAAATTGAATCGACCTAAATCTTCCATAACGAAACATCACGATGGTTTGATTATCGGATCTATCAATTACTCACTGGTTTTCCTCGTTCGTAAATCGTTTACTTTTATACGTAATACCTATGTATAATGATGAATAATTAAACTAATTGCCGGAAATGGTAAACGAGTATACACCGACTTCTCTTTTTTATCAAATTCACGTTGATTGGCATAGGGAAAAAAAACTAATTTCATTGGTTATTCTCGTAGTTAGTGAATAAGACGTAAAAACTGGAACGATAGGTATTTAGAAAAACACGAGGAAGACCGGTCGGTAATTCCTTATAATAAAGTATTTCTCCTTAAAAATTATGCATGTAATATTTAAAAAGAAATGGATAAATAACTGGAAACAATGACAGAGGAAGAATACAAAAAAATATATCAAAAGAAGAGTCTCTGTAACGCTGTTTATCTGGTGTTTCCTCGTTACGTCTGAATACACTTTGCAGTATTGTACTCACGTGAGCGACACGACTACGATGACTTTCTCATTATTTCCCAACTCACGCGCAATACGTGAAGTCATTCCAACGGTTAATTACTCCCCGTGTTAATTTAATTACGAATCGTGTATTCGCTCTTTAGCACCCGGTCATCCTTACAAAGTGAACGAACGATCGGTGATACGTTCAAGATTCTAATAGAATTTCTAAACTACGAGTCGAATAAAATAAGGTAGTAAAGTAAAACAATAAATGTAAGAAAGATGAAAAGGACTCGTGGGTAGCAGTAGCAGCAGCAGCAGCAACAGCAGATGCAAGCGAGCTTTATCGAGAGCGTCTGGCATGGCTGCAGTTTGGCCGTCCATGACTACGAGACTTTGAAGGTCCCTGGAACGTTGACCATTTGGCTGTTAAAGGATTCTTTCTCCGTCAAGGTCACCTATTGAGTATCTTCACCTCCTTTTCCCAACTCTCCACCTGACTATATCTCCCTTATTCTTTCTTTCTACAAGATCTACGTCCATCCTTCTTAGTATCCACTCTACCTTCTCGCTCCATTATCCTCACTGTCATTAATGCGATACTTTGCTTTATTTGCATTCATCTTATGTTTCCCGATTCCAAGAATTTGCAACTTGCTTAAGGCGTCCAATAAATTTCGAACGATATAGGTATCTGACTCTCGAAACTTTGGTATAAAACGATCGGTGAAGTAGTACTTAACTTAATGCGAGAGACTACAATGTTCTTGATTTTAATGATAGGAATAAAACACGAGTGATAACATTCTTATTACTTTCAATTTACAAAGGGGATGTTAGAAGTTTTTAATAAAGCTTTCAACTAGCTATGTTTTTATAGGAATTTCTTTTTTATTTTTCAGTTTAGTATACGTTTATAACGTTTATACGAAAAAACTTCAGACACCTTGCTTATTTAAATACTTATTATAGAAAGAATATAATGTATTGAGTTTGCTAGTATAATAGCGATAATAAAAGATATCAATACACCAACAACAAAATAAAAATAACAATTCCAAAAAGCAGCGTAGGTTAGTTGATGTCTTAGAGAGACATCGACTAAAAAAGAAGAAGAAGAAAGAAACATACGAGACAAAAAGTTGAAATGTAAATGGATATAAAACCATTTAATAAATCAATCATTTTGAACTAATTGATAAATTAGAACTACTAATTCTCGTTGACTCGTGTATGCTCGAATTTAAGTACAGGATGCTAAATATTTATACGATGGAGGAGTTTCGAATGATCGCAAGGTAGTCATAAGACAGTCATTAACTCATCGTAAAGATTGTCGTGCTTATCGTTCGCGAATGATTTCTCTACGTGACGTATGTAACGTCCTCGTATGTAAGTAAGTACATAAATACACTCACATGCATGCACACATACACAAAATATACGTCCTCGAATTTATTCACTATATCTTTCCGTAGTACTTTGAGATATTAAAGACGAAGAGATGCGAGACTCTTCGTCTCCGTCGTCCTCGAGAAGAAGTTGCAGTCTTACAGCGATCATAATCATCACTTTGCAAATAAGGCTACGGAGATAATCGCGTTCTATGCACTCGAATTCGTCCTTCGATCTTAACAAACGACTTCGTCATCGATCGTGTCAATGATATTACTTTTCTTTTCTCTTTCCTTATCTTCTCGTAAATTATAAGATAGTTTATATAGTTTAAAAACGTTCTCCTACCAACTATTGCATCGTAAGAAACTGGAAGCGGTAAATATTTTCATTCCAACGAGAAAGGTTATCCTGGGCCGGGGATATTTTCTTTCTGATAATGAACCTGCTCTCGGTATTAAATTTCATTTATTCTTATCCCCTTTTTCACGCTAATCAGTTACCGATTAAAGAGTAGGAAGTATGACAAAGCTAAACGTTATTCTGTTATATCCTAGCATCGTAATAATCTTGATCTATCCCTAATCCATTATTATTATCTTCATCTTTTCTTTTTTTCTTCTTATTGTCAGATATAGAGCAGATGCCAGAAAGCTTCTTCGGTTGTTTATCGTATTCATAGCCCGGAGAGGGTTGCCTCTTGCTTCTCGTCCGATCGAGCTCGCTCGCTGCGAGTTTGCTAATCGCCGAAGGCCAAGCCGAATGCAAGTCGATGACTCCTTTCTTCCGATCTTTCACATCAGCTGCCTTCGCGCTCTTACATCTACTCGAAAATATCTCTCTGCATATGAGTGTATAGGGTGTACCAAAGTTTCCAGTTACATCAATTTACTACTAAAAGTATCTCCACTTTTTTTATTCTAAAAGTGCATAGTTGCCCCTGAGATATTCAAAGCTAAATATATTCTCAAGTCGAATTGATCCCGCGTGCATACTGAGGGTTAACAGAGGGACAACATTTTCTTTTTTGTTGAGACACCCTGTATAAATGTATGTGCGTGCGTGCGTGTGTGTGTGTAAATCGTTGAATCGATTCAGGTTCGCAAAGCGATACTGCACACAACGTGGCTTCTATTTTTCTCAAGTTAAACGAGAAGAGGAAAAAAGAAGAAGAAGAAGAAGAAGAAGAAGAAAAAAGAGGCTTCAGGGTCGAACCTGGACGAGGTCAAACTGAGAAATTCTATAAGGGAAACTTAACGTGTCCGAAGAACGGCTCTTGTAACGCGTTAAATGCCGATATCGCGTATACCTGGGGATGACTTCATCCGGATTCACCGACTAATATCTATGTACATGTAACATACCTATACCTATCATTATGCATTTCATGTTTCTCGGTATAAGGTATAATACTTCGTTTTACTCGGTACGATCAGCTAATCGAAGACTTTGTGTGACGAACTATCAATTCGATTATGGAATTCTTTACAGTAATTTATTTATTTATTTATTTTATGAGATAAACCTATTACTACAAAAAAAAAATGTATGTAAAAGAAATAATATGAATTGAAATGAAGTAATATTTTCATTGTTGTTTAAGTATTACATGTTATCTATCCTACATAAAGACCACCCTAATTCATCAAATTTGACTACTATATTCTATAAATAAAAATAAGACAAAATATCATCAAATGATTGTATTTATTTGATTAATTTAGTTAAACATCACCACTTGCAAGGTGAATTCGCACGTTCAGCAAGATATTTACGAAGTGGTAACAGTTCGCGCGTGCTAACACGTGTCGAAAGATCGTCTACCTTGCACGTTAAAGAGCGAATAACCGATTGCGAATGTGCAGGACAGGACGTAAGCGAGTTCAGACGAACGATGTCTCCTTTAACGTCAATGCCCGCCCGGTTTATTGAACGTTAACAAAAGGAAAGATAATCAACGATTGTCTTTCTGGGTGACTGCTTTTTTTTGTTTTACTTTCAAAGTCAAGTTGTAAATTAAAAAAAGTGTCAGAGTTAAAATTGTTTCTTGAAATACAGGTGTCCCTCGTTTAACACGATTAATTCGTACCATGTTATACGAAACTTTGAAATAATATTAATCAAGGTAATTCGTTCCGTGTTGTATCCAAACCGTGTTAATAATTAAATTAAATAATAAATTAAATAAATGATAATCTATTATAAAATAAATAGAAGCGGCTTACTAGCATCACAAATTTAATTTTAATTTATTGCCGGAGTTTGCTCTCCTTGAAATTTCATATTGTAATATCGAAAATGTGTTATACAAGTATCGTGTTAAACACCTGTACATAGGTCTATGCATAAGAAAGATTATGGCATGGGATAAAGTTTCGAAGATATTTTTTAAAATATCGTCATTTGTTCAACATAGGTTTCATTTTACCATTTGAAATGAACAATTTCCAAATCAATAACGTAACTTCTGTGACGACCGAATAAAACTGGCTACGACAAAAAGAAATTAAAAAAAAAAAAAAAAGAAATAAATAGAAAATGAAGGAGATGGGCGGAACAACGCTATCGCGAATCGAATAGAAGAAAGAAGAAAATATAAAGAAAAAGGAACGGAAGGAGTGGTGCCGATTCATGGAGTGGGGATGCGCAAACGAAGTGGGGACGACTCTCGCGAATGCAGCAGCGGCAGCAAGCAGCAACGATGCAATTAGGCGAGTTATGCAGAATGACGTCACACTTCGAGCCGGGGTAACTGTGCTGAGTCAAGGACAGCCTACCCAAGGCCCACCTTCTTTCCCCTTTACCCTTCTCTCCTAACCATCACACTAGTCGTGCAGTCTCTCTTTCTTTTTTATTTCTTTCCTTTTTTCGTTTTCTCTTTCTCTCTCTCTCTCTTTTATACACAGCAAGCCTACGCTCTTTTAGTATACATATATTATATTATTTCCTCTCTATCTCTCTCTTTTTTCCTCTTCTGGTTCCCTCTACTACCATGTTACCTTTATCTTCGATTTTTCTCATTATTTGAGTACAAAATGTATTGTCGTTATGCATTTTATAATATAAGAAAGAAAATTAGCTCTTGAATTTAAAAGAAAGTAAAAGAAGAAAAATATTAGATTGTAGATGTTTTATAACATATTTTGAAAGTGGTGCAAGTCCATTTAAAGAAAAAATTAAATATCAAGTAATTTATGCATAATTCAATGTAAACTTTTTTATTTATAACTAGTTGGTATTTAATAATCAGAAGAAGAAGAAGAACTGTCGTATTTTAGTTACAACGTGTTAGGGTTTCTTTAAAGAAATGAATGAATGAATTAAATCATGTACCATTGGTAATGACGGTTTAAATAAAAGCAACGGAATGTCGTTGTCGGGTGGGTGTCACATTTTCTTGATACCATCTACGTTAGAATAAGAGTGTGTGTGTGTGTGATTGTGTGTGAGAGAGAGAGAGAGATAACGCATAACGCATAAATACAACGTCGACAACAACGTTAAACTCGATCTCGATAAATTGACATTTATTCCATGGTTCGATTTGTTGAAATGCCAAGCAAGTTAAGCACAACGTACGTCCAAGAAAACGATGACGCAGCTTCTTGACCGTGCGGAATACGGATTCGTCTTTCTTTGTTTCTCATGGTGATTCCGGTATCACCGTTTAAGGAAGGATAGATAAACGTAACTTGCAAGGTAGTAATCTAATTAAAGCATTTAATTAACCGACAGTTAGACGTTTTAGTTGACACCAGAAATCACCTTCGCATTTTTTTGTCTTCTTTTTAAAGTACTATTTACGTACTTTTCACGACCATTTTGATCATTCTATGCATGGTCAATGTTAATGATTTTGTTGTTTGTCTTTTACTTCCTTTATGAATAATTTATTTGTACTTTATTTTCTGTTCTAATCATTTATTTAACTTTAATTTAATGTAAGATAAATGGCATATCTCTTTATTGTTCGAATTGAATAATCTAATTGGATAAAACAAAAAAAGAATGACTGTCAATGTAAATAGAAGTAATAGCCACGTCGTAAAGATAATATTTGTTATTTCGATAGCATCGTCTGTTACAAGAATTAATTGGCAAATCAAAATTAACCGAACGTAAGATAAGAAGATTAAATTTATTTTTAAAAAGATCGCTATTTTTTTCTCTTCTTCAACGTGTTATTTTTCTACGAGTTTTCTTATCTGTGTTTTGTTGCCGCATTGATCGCGTCATGCCGTAACGTGTCAACAGATTAATTTTATTTTTCGCTTTGTTTTTTAATGTTATTTTTCTTTTTAAAATAAATATTTAGGTGCATCATTAAGAAAACAATATACATATATATTAGTATAAAATTATGTTTCATAATTTATTTTTTATTTTAGCTAATAATTATGAAAATGGTTTATAACAATAAGTCAAAATAAAAGTAAAATTGAGTTTATCAGTTATTTCATATAACATTATTTTAAATTAAATTAATTCAATATAATCATTACGATATTGTCAAAAATGAGCCATTAGAAATAGTGGTTGTAATTTCAACATTATATGAAATTCATGTTTCAACATTATATGCAATTCATTAAATATCTCGAAACAAGAAATATATGACTTAGACCACTTTCATAATAATGGGCAAATATAATTATTACATTTAGTAGAGATCACTGATGTTAAAAAAAAAAAGTAAAAGAGGCAGAAATGCCTAATTAACATGGACGATAAAATCAATCATTTACATGTAGATTAAATTTAATTATTATATATACAAAGGGTATAAATTAATTATATTTGTGAATATAATTGTAAATTTTGTAATAAATTATATAATAAATAAAAAAAGAAAATATATAATTTATATAATTGATGATAATTATTGATCGATTTCAACCCAAGTGCGTAGGATCGAACAAGCTGATAATCGATAGACGGATTGATTCTCAGAGTAGATAGATCTTCCTCGATTTCATAATAACATCTTGGCGATAAAACATAGGTAAGAATATATATCTATCTCTTTCTCTCTCTCGAGATTCTATGTCATGGACCGAAGAGCCTTGAATTAAGTCCACGACGCGGCCAACCTAATTATATATTTATTTACTACGTAATATCGCGCGTTGGCCCTGATCCGACCGCATGCGATTCTTATATAATCGTCATTATGTAACACGAGGGAACCAAATGACGATCAACAATATTAGAAGAGACTCCGAGTTGGCCCCAAAGCGTTAGATCTAACTAACTTTCATTTCAATCTAATTATTTCGTCGAAAATTAATACCTACTTGCTAAAGAAAACAAATGTCTACTTCGGTTCTATATGCGACGAAAGATAAAGTATATCAGATGTTGGAATTAATTCGTAGCCTTTTAGGAGAAATAGCGTGGATATTACTGTTTTCTGTTTTTAGTTTCAGAAACAAATTTATCGTTAATCAGCTGTTATTATGTGTTATTTTTACGACAATATTAAAATATGTAGAAATTTATGCCAAATATAAAGTGTTTTAGAGAAAGAGTTTTATTCCAGGTAAGTTTTCATTGCTAAATTGTGACGCTGCAATTTTGTGACAACTTGCAATAGAAAAACTTGTGGATCTTGTTGAAAGTTGAAGTTCTGAGGACCTTTTTTGAAGATCATTATATTTCATATCAGAAGAAGAAAAGAAAGAAAGTTGAAATTTGTTGACTGGTGTAATTGAATCGTTAAATGCAACAAACGATAGGGTAGAATTACTCTGACTGTTAAGAAATGTCCTATCTGCGAAACGCAGCAAGGAGACGTTGTCGTTGTTGTCGTTAGCGAGCGTGTAAATGGACACAAATCATTATGATAGACGATAGTTTGTTCAAGATAGGAAGGTAGTGTCGAAGGTGAACAGATTGAACGGCGGATCGAACGGCGAATCGAACGAGATACCGATCGTCAATGACATTTCCTTCAACTATATTGCACATACTACTTTGTACGCTGTATTTGCGACTGTTCGCGAGTCATTTCACCTTGCAATTATGCTGTTTCTAACGGTACTAACTACGGATGAAGGGAGGAATCAAGAAAAAGAGAGAAAGAAAGTATAGTTTATTATCCATGAATATAAATGAAATATGAAAAGTAAAATATATAGACAATAAAGGATGTCAAAAGAAATTTCTTAATGTTTTATCTGTTTGTCTCCGTCTCTTGTGATTCTTTTTTATGAAACGCGTATTTCATAAAGCGCGTAATCACGAAAGGTAAGCGTTAGTCGGTAATAAATGTACGAGGTCAGTACCGAGTATGAATAACGTTATATAAAATGGGGACGTATATCGTTGTTACGTAAAGATGATCATTCTTTAAGAAAATAATCCTTGTCCGAATTAATTATGGAATTGGGAGTTTATATTTATTCATCGATATATGAAAGATATGAGACGATACGTATTTTTAAAAAATATTTATTTTTCCTTTATTTGAAAATTTCAAGTTTAGGTAGACTAAGTTTGTTAAATTTTCGCGTAAGATCGATACATCGTCCAGGTGTTTCGTTATCGCGTTGTTCTCGAAGTCATCGCTGACGTGGATCAAAGAAAATTCTATCGTTCAACTCATGGACGAACTCGAAGGACGTTTTTCTGCCAGGAACGGTAAAATGACGAGGATTCGAAGCGAAGCGCCTTCTACCTACGCGTTCGACCTCTCGTGCTGACAAACAGTGTGACACAGAGACGATGGTATCGAAGAGATCTTTTATCGCGAATTCAATTAAATATAAATTATTATTTGGAGAAAATTACGTAATACTTTTTACTTAAATATTCAATGTTAAATTTTAAGATAAATAAGATTAATCAATCGACTCGAAACACTTTCGTAGACTAAAACGTAGAAACTTTAGAAAAATTTACAATTCATCGTAGGATTCATTTACCAAGTTTCTAATTTTCCATTGCTCTTCGATAAACTCATTTTATTTTTCTTTTACCCAAGATTTCATTTCTTTTCTATCAGATGACATTACTTTTTTATGTCGCGTTAAACAGTGATGTAAATTTAGATGGCGCCGGAGAAACGCATTTAACAATAAGCGTGTTTTGGCCATTGTCCCGTGTACAACGGATCGAGCCAAGTTTATAAAATTATACGCGTAATTCGACGGAAAATCGTCAAACGCATTTGTTTATATTTGTATTAACGTATATTTAAAAGTTTGGTATTTCCCTAAATACGACGTGTGAGATCGATGAAATGTTAAAAAGAACGTGTCATGGTCGAAGGATTTCTTTATTTAGTCTTTTCCGATAGCAACCGATATACGTTTGTCTATTTCGAGTTAGTTTCGAGATTAGAAAGGCTGCTAGGGTGTTCTCGATCTGCTCGATTTTGCATGCCTCTCTTTCTATTCGTTCGAGTCCATGTCCCACTGGTCTACTCATCGTCTCTAATTCTATTCTTACACGTAAATAGTAGAACGAATGTACGACGACATAAAAGGAAATCGATGGGAAGGGGCTGTTTCCTCTCTAGTTCGGTTCAATCGAGTAGACTCTCATCAACTCTTCTTCTCCCATGATCCCATAGTTTCTTTTATTTTTCCGTTCCTTCCTGATTGGTCGTTGCTCGCATTCAACTTTTGGCATTCTCTTAAACCTAATGTAAGTAGTACCGTCACCGCTTCGCCACGTGCAACCAAGAATGATCTTCGACGTAGATGAAAATAGATTCTCAGGAAAAAAACCTAATAAAAGAAGTAAGGGTACTAAGAAAGAAAGCAGCAATGGTATTTGGTTGCCTAAGAGACAATTTAGCGAAACAAACACATGACCACAAACTGCAAGACTTGCATTGACAAAATCAAAAGACTGCTGAGAAGCACGGAAATGAAGATCCTACGAAGATCCTATCCTCTTCCTGTTCTCTGAGCCAGGAATCCTTTTTACGGGGAATAGGTGGCTAACCTTTTCCCAACCCTCCTCCTTTATCCGGGCTTGGGACCGGCAACAGTGTCTCTGGGTTACTCAATTCACCCAGAGAACTGCAGGCGGAGTTAAAAGAACACTTCTTAAAATAAAAGGAAGAAGAAGATACAAGTAAACCTAACTTTATTTTTCATTTCTATTGAAATTATTAGTTATTGAAATATAATGGTATATAGAGAAAACTCTTTTCCTTCAACTTGTTTATTTCCTTCAAAATGTTACTTATTTAAACAAAAATTGTCTATTTATGCGTAAAAATATATGAGATAAAAAGTTAAAAGTCAAAAAATAACTGTTACATCAGAACTAATTGAAATTTTTAAGTTTCCTCTTCAAGTCTTAATAAAGATAGAAAGAGTTTGAAAATAATGATAAAAGTAGTATTGTAAAACGATAACGTTGTTGCGTAAAAAGATAGATGATCGAAAAGAGTAATAACAGACGGTGTCTAATGTCGTCTATTTGTCTGTTGTGAAGGTAAATCACATATAGATTTTCGTTTTATCCTTATCAGAATTATTTTTGATCGTTATTTACCTTGTTATCTTTAAAAAAAGAATAAGTTCATACGAAGTATATCTTTAGTAACGCTAATAGGATTCGTTTCTCTCTTTAGAAATCGCATTTATAAATCGTTAAGGGGATTTTTTGTCCGTATAGTTAGATTGGGATTATGCAAACCAAGTCTGTCAAGTTTTTATAACACTCTCATATTCATATTCATATTTATAAATACGTAAGCGCTAATCATTCATACTTAGGCATTTTTAGATACGATCGGCATGCGGGAGTAAGTCTTATGCAATGAAATCTTGCATAGAAATAAAAAAAAACATTAGCTCGTTACAATTTTTGAGAAAAATCAAACCTTTTTCTATTCTATTTATGCGAATCTTGGTATTTTTCTAAATTTATGTCTATACGCGTGGGTAGATATATTTTGTGTGTGTGTGAGTGTGTAAATGTGAGTGAATATTTCCGGTTCTATAAAAAAAAAAGTAGCTGAACCAAATTCTAACTTTTACCAACACATGCCGTTTGGTATCTAATATTTACAATTAAAACTTTATAAACTAGTTTACAAATTAATTTTATTATCGTTCTAAGAAATTGTATATATACTTATTCTGTTATAATAATTATTCTTTATCTAATAATAATAATAATAATAATAATGATAAAAATGTTACCTTGTATTACTTCACGAATAAAAGTCGATTAGTAACGTTCATAGGATAAAGGATTCGACCTTCGGTCATTATCGTTCCTGAGTCGATGATTAAACGTTTGAGTAATTTCAGTAACAGAAAACATTTAACGTTCTCCGTTTGCGTTAGCGATGAAACATTCGTTGGGATATTTGCAATAAGCATGGATTACGTGTTACGATGTATGTATACATATACAGGGTGTCCTAGTAGCGAAGCAATATCCAATTTTTTTCAAACAAGTAGTTTTAAATATTTTCACTTAATTCAGAAGTTTAAGTTTTTATTTTTATTTGTAATAAATTATCTATTATGCAATATTTAATTATATATTGTCGTGCATGTTCTGAAATTTTTGGTACTGGTACAAGTTATCTTAGACACTCTGTATATATCAAATGTATAAGAATAAATACGTATACTTATTGTTAGACGTATAAACATGAGAACTGTTATCGGTTTGCTGCTTCGCATATATGATTCATTCGTAGCATACGTAAATTAAAGTGCACCCGAAACGCGTAATTAGATTGGCACGACGTTCGACGTATATAGAAATATTTATATACATATTACACTTACATTAGGATGTACACGTACGTGTAGGTACCCTTGTATGAGAATCGGAGCAGATATCGCTTTCGTTCGTATGTAGTGCTTGAGAAATTATCGAACAAAAGACTTCCTTTTTCTCAATCGACAATGAGCGCTAGATTGCGTTTAATTAGAAATTCAATTGTTTTCAACGTTCCAAATTCATCCTTTGGCAAATCAAGTATTTCCACATAAATATATTATTTCAAAAAACCTCAATTAAAAATTAATTGAGTAAGAAAAAACAATTTCAATGAATTTATAACTCTTCTTATGTTAAACCTGAAGCTTATGTTTTACTGGGCTGGGTCATTCTGAAAAACTGACATCCAGCTATCTCGCTATCTTTTTAGGGGTCTTCCTGGTAGTTTCAATCCTTGTTGTTCTATTATTCTCTATTATTTTATCCATAACCAAATTAAATAAGAATTGACTTAAACAATTAGAATTAAGTTCTTCAATAATTCTGATGATTTTTGGTAGAACCTTCTTTTCTTTTAGAATTTCAGTTATGTTGTTTAACCTTACTCTGTCAAAAGCTTGTCACAAAGCATAAGTAAATTAGACTTTCATACTCAATGGCTTTCTCGACAATTTGATTTTTAACTGTTACATCAAAACCAATTAAACATTTTAATAGTTTTCTTCAAAGCCTTCTACCTACAATGATTTCGTGGTAATTTAGTATGTCACGTGAAAGCTTCGCGTAATGCAATTGAATCGTTGATGTAGCTACTAACCAACGTTCTTGATTCCATTCGAAACTGGGCGAACGTTCTAAACAAATCGTAACATTGGCCGATGGAAAGTTGACTGCACCGCGAAACCTTTAGCAGGATCAAGTTCTCTATTTCTAGCTCTCTCTTTCTCTTCCACGGTGAAGGTTTCGTCTCTGTTAACATGACGGAAATCATTCAATCATTTTATTTCGATTCTTAGATTCTCGTATATTCGATAATGCTTGTCAACAACTTACGACAACAAAGACAACTAATAGGAGAATGAAGAAGTATTAGGTAAACGCACGGAAACATGTTAGACATCCAGTCTTCCTGAGAAAGTTGCTTACGTCATTCGGTTGTATCACAGGGAACTAGGAGAGATTACGAAAACCGAAACAGCAACAATGCGTTGGACCCGAAGACAGTAGTTTTCTTTTAGAATCGATCATTGTGCAAAATGGAAATATTTCCTAATCGTCGTTCGTCAACCTAAGATCCTTGGAAAGCAATTTTCCACGATGTTATAATCGTCATCATCTCTGATACTCCATTTACAGAAAATTATTAACTAAAATAGGTATTGAAGAAGTCTTGGTTAAATACAATATGCGACAACTTTATTTTTTTTTTCCAGAAAAAAGAGAAAACGATTATTAAAGAAACGAGATGGTGTAGAAGAGACCTCGATGAATTTTTGTTCCGTTCGTTAATCTTTATCGTTCACTAGCGTTTATATAAATCACAGCTACTATAGACGTCGACCCGTCGAAGAAAGTTGATTAGAAAGTATGGTGGGAGGGTGGTGAGAAATAAAAAATGACTTATTCGAAAGATACCTTTGGTATCCGGACGTGTAGTCGTGTGGGTGTTTCTTTTCCGTAAGAACGAAACGTATTAGCTACTTTTTTCTTTTTACAATAGATCAATCAAATTTTCTAACAATAAGTGCCTTCGAAAGTTGGAAAGAAGAATATAATATACAGATTCAAAAAAAAATAAGGAAGGAAAAAACGATACAAAAATTATTATACGCGCGATAGGCACGAAATGGAAAAGTGATTTCATTTGAAGAAGAAGTTAAATAAAAATTTATGACTCGTAAAGAAATTAAATATCGTAAGTATAAAAATTATATGTATAAATATATAGCATTACATCTCTTATAATTATTCTTTCAAAAATATCATTTATTACACTTTTATTATATAAATAAGTTAAATAACTTGAAAAAGATAAATAATTGCATCTTATAATATTGAAACATGATTATCCCACGTTTACGAATAGAAATGACAGTAGCACATTTCACTATACCCCATTAGCATAAATCATCTTGTATACTTTCTTTCTGTTCTTTCGTTTTTCTTATATACGTTAAGTTTATTATACGTGTATGTGGAAGTGCAAGTTTTCGAAGAGATAGGGAAGGAAAGTGACGAAAAGGAAATGACGTCGAAGACCTTCCTTTTCTTCTTCGATAAGTACTTACTTACTTACTTACTCACTTACTTACTTACTTACGAAACGATGCAACTGTCGGGAAAGGTGAGACGAAACGACGTCATCGTCCTCGTTGCACTTTCTTCTCCGACGATGCGCGCGAACGCATGCACTTCACCTTTCTCTTTCTCTCCGTCATGATCGTGCGAACACCGTTTTCGATGTCAACGTTTATGTTCATATCTATCCAATGCAGCATAAAGAATCCATGAAACTTTCCAATATCTCGATCGCTCTTTCGAATTTCCAATGAGTTTGTGTCTTTTATCAGACATAATAGATTTCTTTTTAAATCTCTAAGTCTCTCATAATTTTTTTTTTATTTAATTTCAAATATTAAAGGATACATTTTCATTGCCATTATTTAGATAATCATTCAAATAGCTGAAAGTATAAAATGAGAAGTGTCAAATAAAAGATGACATTTTTTTCTTATGTTGGTAAACTCGTCCCGAACGTATGTTCATAATTTCAGCTATATAGCATTTTTTATTGGTTTGTGAGATGCACAAAGGTTACAAGTGTTTTGCGTGTTCGATGATTTTCTGCTTGTCCCAAAAAAATGGCAAAATTCAAAAAGTCACCTTACTTTTTGATCTCACCTGTTATATGAATGTTTCTACGCATACACATCGTGGGAGATGGCATTTATTTTCTACTCGAATCGCGGCCGATGGAAAGCTGAAAGTTTTATGAAAGTGCATCGCGTGCCAGTAGTTAGGACGCGTGTGTTTGAGGGAGTGACTGATCGTGAGAGGAAAAGAGGAGAGGAAACGAGAACACACACAGATACACACACGCAAATCTATGAGTCCCTTCTTTCGTTTAGCTCTTTCCAGGTTTACCTTTCCCATTCTTAGATCTTTAGATCAAACAGTAGTTTACAGTAACGCAAAGTAATTGGCCAGTGTAAGTCGCGAAGAAAGTGCAGCAGGCAGACGCGTATAACCACTTGAGTAATCGGTTTGTGCTCCCTCGTTAACTCATTTGCACTCACTCACACGATACCACTAGACAATCGTGGTTACATTCAGGGAGAGAAAATCCTTCCCTCCTCCTTACACTTCTTCTACTTATTTCTCGTCCACGGTTAAGGTGAATCACAATGACTTGAGATTTTCGCATGCTCGATTAAAGAACGAACACGACAGATTTAACAACGAATTCATTCTGTTTCTATTTTTTCTTACCAATGAGTAAGATAAGAAAAGAATTGTTAATCATTTTTTCTTTAGAAAAACAATTGGTTGATTTGTTAAATCTTCCTTTAATTATGTTGTTCAATTTGAATATGATTGATTATATCGAATTGTATTTATTACTTTGCTATAGTTCTCATTTTGGAATACATTATTTTAGGATTTTTGAAAAGAAGCTGAGAGTCAAATCAAGTCCGAAGAAAAAGGGAAAGGGTATATCTGTTGAGAAACGAAGATTAGATCCATTTTAGTTACAATGATAATAGTAAGAATGATATCCTGTAAGAATAATGATAATATTAATAAACATAGTACATTAGGGAAAATGTTGAGAATAATGATAATGACAATATTAATGATAATCCTTATAATAGGAATTATTATTGCAATAATGATGATAATAATGACAATAACAATGATTATAACAATGATTATAATGATAATAATGAAAATTACATTTGTAACAACAATAATGATAATAATAGTAAAATTATTATTCATAATATAGCGGTAATAATAATGATAACAATAATGAAACCGTATACGATTTTAATTATGATAATTATACTCAACATTTATACGATAGTATCAATATATGCAAGGAAAACATGAATGTTGCAGTAATTTTTTTTTTAATATTAAATACAATGTATCTGATTAGAAATAGATAAAGTGGATATTTTTTTAAAACTATAATGTTTATAAAATACTGATTAAAATAAATATAAATAATCTGGTACTCTTTTGTATGTGTCTTATTTAATCCATTCATATGTAGCACGAGTTAATTATAGAAAAACAAAAGTGTTTAGGAAATTTCGATCTTTTATTTTATCTTTTTTTATAAACGAAGATTAAAATTCCTTTAATAACATTTTCCTTATTATAACAAAATTTCTCGTAGATAATTTTTAATTGATTAGATTTCAACTTTCTCCGTGATACGTGTTTAGAAATAAAATAAAAGCAAAAAATAAAACAATCTTTTAAGAGAGCGCATAAGCATTTTATTAATTAAATAACACCAGTCAGCAAGTTTATGTTCTCCAATCGACATCCTCCTCCGTACGTTTCGTTTCTCGAAATAATTCGTTCGATAACGTTAATTATACGATTACGAGGAATCCACTTCAAAGATTATTCTTCCTCACGAAAGCTTTCTAAGAAAACTTTTACCGATTATGCCTTTCACCCGACATTAGATCGTTCCGCATAACGCCTCTCAATCGTAGTAACAATAGTTGCAACAGTAACTACTACGGTCACGATCATAAAATGATAACTGCATCGACTGTGCATCGACTATATCGACTACAACGTCATTTATAATTACGAAAGGATAGAAAAAGGGCGGAAATTATTTTTATGATAATTAAACAACTCGCATTTGTATGAATTATTCGCAATTCGCTTATATTAAGACCAAGGCTCGAAGGAAACTATTAAAATTTTCAATTGGTACTGATGTAACAGTTACTTTTCTGTTCTGAGAGAACAGTTATAAGTATACTAAAATTTTTACTCCACGTATTTATGTTTATACATATACAATTTTTACTTCTTTCGGAAATGGAGAAAATGTTCTAATCGGACAGTAACAGTTATTCTGTTTTAAAAACATTCAAGTACTTTTTAAAACAAATTTATTGTTTAATATTACATAGATAAAAATAGAATAAAATAATTGTATGAAAAAATCACGACTTGCTGAGTTATCTATATAATTTCAATTTGTATATATTACTTGAAAATATATACGTTAAGAGAAATAAATGTTCTTAATCAATTTAAAAGAAAAAGTTGAAAGTATAGAAAAGTAAGTTTTATTTATAAAAATTTAGAATTTTATCGAAACCTTGGTATTAATACAAGTCCTCGTTGATAGTTACTCGTATTTCCGTTGATTTGACTTGATTTTTAATATGCAAATAAATCGCGTATTTATCTTGCCAATTCTATCATTGAATTTATAATCTTTTTTTAACGTTAATAACTGTTCAAAGAAATGGAGTCACGAGAGAGAAATGGAAAAGGAGACTTTCCCCCGTTAGAACGTACACCTTCTGATCTCCCTCTTTCCTCTTCACTCTCTCTCTCTTTCTCATAGCTTATAACATTTCTTATTTGAAGTTGTGCGCGTGCGTATCGTCGTGGTTCCCTCTTTTATGGTTAAGGTAACTCGCCTGTGTAATAGGGAGAGAGCAGGAGAAAGAGAGGAAGAGAGAGGAAGAGAGAGGAAAAAAAAAGGGAAAAGGGGAAAAGGAGAAAAAGAGAAAGAGATACGTTATGGATTAGATGCGATGAAAGTGCAGCGGATGTATAATCATTTAGGTAATCGCCGTGGGACAATCTAGGGAGAAAATCATCGTTACCTGTGCCACGGCCAAGGAAAATTGCGCTTTCGATTCCGTAGTTGCTTCTTACGATCTCTCTCTCGTTATTATTACCTAGATGCAAAAATAATTGCGTTTTTTATTAGTTTTCATTTTAAAACTGGCGTAGTTTTTATGTTTTCTAATTTACTTTTAAATTGTTATAGTCATGTAATACAACATTGTTCAAAACGAAATCGACGTTAACAATTTTTTCTAATACAGTAAAATCCTGTTAGTTATGATCATTTTAAAGCGAATTTATTTTTTAGATATATATATAAGTTTGCGAGAGATAATAAAAGCCAGAGTTGAAACATAAGTTGTAGGAGTGATAATCGATAAGATGTTTTCACTATATTAACGCGACCTACATCTTCTTAGAGGACCGGAATCGTTGATTTTATCGAGCGTTACTAGTGTCACCCGAGAGAGTAACCTACACACACACACACACACACACACACATATAAAGATAATATACTACAGGAGAGAAAGTTTTCATCTGGGAATGAGGAGATTTTCACATAGAATCTTATTTGTCATTTTTATCATCTTCTTTTTCTTCTTCTTCAGTTTTATCTTGACAGTAGCCGATCGTTAAAAGATTCAATCGAAGAAAGAGAAAGAGAATAAATACAAATTAAGAAAAGGACCAAAATAGATGAAAATAAAGTGATGCGAAAAGTCGAGTTCTCTTTTCGTTTCTCGGAGAAAGTGGATTAAATGTATTTACGATCGGAAAGATATTTCTTGTTTAAGATTCGAGCCTTTTATTTCTATTCGAGTTCGTTACATATAACAAGCCTGATCTTAATGAACATTGCACGTTCAAGTTCAGACGGGTTGGTAGTGATAATGGTGATACTGGGAGAAAAAGCCTAACTAGATAAACTGGAACTAAATACGCACATTTCCAACTTTCACTACTTCCTATTTATGAATCGATCGATCGATCGATCGATAGGTCTCGTTACGTTTTGTTAGATCGAGACTTGGACGATGAGAAAGCTTGAAATTTTTAAATCATAGATACCTGTTAAAAATGACAAAAAAAAAAAAGAAAGGAAATTATATTCAACTGCTATTGAAATAATCATTCGTGATATTTCAATGAACTCATGGTGACAATGAACTTG
Source organism: Mischocyttarus mexicanus (assembly GCA_023678845.1). Taxonomy (NCBI): domain Eukaryota; kingdom Metazoa; phylum Arthropoda; class Insecta; order Hymenoptera; family Vespidae; genus Mischocyttarus; species Mischocyttarus mexicanus. The sequence goes on along the minus strand of JACGTP010000051.1, from coordinate 606,417 downwards.
TCCGCCAGCATGAACCTGTCTTTCGAAATTACAATCAATGACGCGTAATTCACTTAGCGTGTAACACAAGCATTGGATGATGTATAATACAGCAAAGGTTGGCTCGGAATTTCGAGTGTGTTCGAACTCCTTCCTTTTCTTTTTCTCTTTCTCTTTCTCTTTCTATTTCTCTCTGTTTCTTCCGAAAACTTTCGAAGACATTGAACTCGGTACAAACTGAAATGGAACGAGAGAGTTAACGCCGTGTCTCATTTCGAGGCTTGCCGAAATCAAGTTCAGGGACAGCAACAAGCAGGTTTGTTTGGCCTTCGTTTCTTTTAAGAACGATCTACAAATTGTTTTCTTTTATAAGATACTTATAACTTTTTCTGACTTACATTGTACAATTATTTGTATTAAAAAATAAATCAATAAAATTAATATTTTTTCTTGGTAGTGATCAGAATGATAATTATTGAACACAGTTATTATTAGTTCTATCAAACAACGAGAACCCAAAGGGAAAAGGAGAGAAAACAAAAAATGATGCAGGAAAGGGGCAGACGTTGTTGGCGAATAAAAGAGAAGGGGTTCAAAAAGAAAAAGAGAGGGAGGAAAAGAGAAAGACTGTAAGAAGAAAAGAGAAGGGAGCGGAAGAGAAGGAAGAGAATATCGAGGTCAAGTGCCACGATAGTAGGCAGCGATGAGGCCTACTTTACTTAAACTAGACTGCTCGTGGTAAAACGCAAAACAGTATACAACTATAGTACATATACCTTCGTGTTTTACTACAAGGAGAAGTTGCTAGCGCACTTGGATGCGATCGAAGAGCAAATGCACAGCGAATGCACAACGAATACACAAGCAAAACTAACACACAATGTCGAGAGTCTTTCTCGATTTGCCATGACGCGGACCTTTCTAATCGGTTGGCCTGTATTTCGACCGTTCGGAGCGAGGTATTATCCTCGTTACTTCGTAAGTGTTACATGGCATCGAACGCTTCTCTCCGTTGTGCTTTCTTAAACCGCGTAACAGTACGACTTTAACGGCTAACGTTGCTCTCAATTCACGAACTGTATTACAATATTACAATATTATTATGTTTACCAATTCAATTTCACAATCGAAAAATTCTAACCAACCAGTTTCCTATAATAGAATCTTTCTTTCGATTATAAATTTTCTTCTGACATCTCGTTAAGGGAAACGATCAACATTAAGGTAATTTTGGGGAATTTTTTTAAAGAAAAGTATCCTATCAAATGTTTTAAAAGTTTCAGGATATATTTGTCTATAATCGAACTATGTTCGAAAAATTGTCGTTTTTCGATGCCACATTGATAATTATTATCCAATTAAAGATATCTTAGGTTAAGAAGAGAAAGAAAGAAAGGTAAAAGAATACGGATTTCTTTGGACTTTCAATGAGGGTCCACAAGGAACGATAATGTTTTCTAAGCAAGTCTACGTGCGTTACGACAGTCGGAAAGACAATTATGTAATCTCACGTCTGACAACGTGGATCGATTAGATAACAACATTGTCGATGAGACTGTAACGCGCTGTATTGAATTCAAAGTTCACTTCCTGCACTTTGTCGTCTACTTCGTGCTAAATCTTATCTTATAGCTTGCTCGTTCTTCCTTTTTTTTTATATATATTATTATAAAAATTGTATAATTATACAAGTAAAAAATACAAGTGCATTATTATACATATTACATATAGCACATAACTCTGAAATATATGGGTGCGTGTGTGTGTGTGTGTGTGTGCACTGCGTGCATTCATTTTTATCAGACTTTATTGTTTTCTCGGTTTCTTTATTTCTTTTCTCAAAGATTAAACCAAAAAAAAAGAAAAAAGAGATATATTTTATTCGAAAATAAAGAAAACGTGTTCGAGATGCATTTCATAATGCAATCAATCGTAAATTAATCCGATATAAATTTGTTATTCTTTGTCGAGAAAAATGCGTTGATAGATATTGGCATTAAGATAAATTAAATAATAATGCTTTTGTTTTTCGCTAATAAAAATTTGCTAAAAATATAAAGCTAATAAAATCGCGTTATAATGTTAAGATTTCTCTAACATAAGATCATTTTAGAATGTCTAGGGAAAGCCAACTAGTTAGATGTTAGCTATAACTAATGAAAAAATGCTTAAATCGCAGGTAGTTTAGAAAGCATTAGAAGTTTCAAAGTTTATACAATCGAGAATTTGGAGATGTTGTTTTTCGTAAAAAGTAGTTCTTAGACACGCATCGTCTTTGAGAAAATACTTATTCACGTTGTACGTGATGGTAACTGCGCGTGCAATGCTAAAATGTCGGGGATTCGTTGGACTCGAAGAAAGAAAAATATCGGCTATTATTGTCGTCGTAAAATACTTTGCGTCGTCGTGGTAAGGTGGAAACAAAGCGTGGATTTAACGAAAGTTTCCACGTAAGCTCTTGCAACAACTAGAAACACGTTTGCATTCGTTGTTTGTTTTGACATGATCGCGACACGTTCAACCTTATCCCGTGTCAGCAATTTCTTTCTCGCATTCCAAGATAAAAGAAAAAAAAAAGAAAAAGATATAAATTTTGTTCTTTTAAAAAGATAAATTGGATATTATCGATAAATAAATAGAATAAATAAAATTGTCTTGTTTAATCGACGATTCGAGCGGAAAAACGAGATGACCTTAATTGCATCTGCACATACACACACACAAACACAGATACACATAAAGTAATGTATTTAACTTTATCGACTAAACTTTATTCTCTTTCTTTAGTTTCGACGGGGCTAAACGGACGACTCTCTCTCCGTGTCATTCGTTCTCACGAAGTTTATACTCGGCCGAGTCGGTTCTTTGTTTCTTGGCAGTATTTTAAGCACGAGATATCGGGTAATTCGTTCCAGAACAATGCCAGAGCCAGCACATCTTCCAAGATCCTTCGGACACCGGGAAAGTAGGCCTCTCAATAGTATTTACTATAATGACGTTGAAATGTCTCACAATCGGATCATCCAAACAGTTAAACGATCTTCTTCTTCTTCTTCTTTCTTTCTTTCTTTCTCTACCCCTAAAAAGAGTCACAAGTCGACGACATTTTCGAGATACGCTAGAAATAAATTTTACTCGGGTTTATATATATAAAGTAGCATCAACCTCGATTTCGATGAAAATATTACTGTTCTCTAAATCCTTTTGTCCGAATAAACGTGCCAGGGTTAAATCGATATCTTCAATACTTTATCATGATTTTTTATCATAAATATATATATAACGAAAGATTCACTTTTATATTTTTATCTTTTCAAATAAATACTAACTTCATGGTATTAGGTGTTGAAATTAATTCATTTCTCTTTCTTTATACGATGTTTGTTATTTTATTAATTGCTCTTCATACAAAAATATATTGAAATAAAATATTTGACTAATCGTAAGCTTGTATTTTGTTTTTTATTTTTTTGTCACGATGATTACATCACAAACGATACAATTAATAATTTTTTGATAAAAGAAAAAGTATAATAAAATTGTTAACTCAAAGTCAATGTGTAATAATCTAGAACTCTTTCTATAAATTTCTAAACAGGTTGACGATACCAATTAAAATCTATCAAGTTTAGATCGTGATCATTAAATTTGTGGTAATAAAGATTTAACGATAGAAAATTTCTAATTCGCCGAGAAGGCTTCTGCCAACTAAGAAAGATCATGAAAACGAGGAGAAAGTATGTAATCATTGTGAAAAAGTAGAGGACTGAATTTTCTCGCGAAGTTGCATCGCGTGCTTTCACTCACGATTTACACACCACCACACATCCTAAACACGCATAAGAGAAACAACAAACAAACAAACAAACAAACAAACACGTTCTCGCGATGACAAATTATACATCGACCGATTAATTCGCCGTATTTCCTCGCCGATGAGCTTAAAAAGAAAAAAAAAAAAAGAAGGAAGAAAAAAGAAAGAAAGAAATTAAAAATAAACAAAAAGTAACAATAGCGAGGGCTATTTTTTTCCACACCTTTGGCACGGCTTCTCGTTTCCAAGTATTAGAAACTTGCGCTACGTAATTAATATAATATTTTTATCGAATTCCGATAGTGTGAGCTATATTTGGGTCACGGTAAACGCGCAAAGTATAACACAAGGTGCGTTGATTTTATCATTTCACGTGGACGGAAAAATTGATCCTCGTTTTTTTTTTACAATTAGATAAGCAATCAAATCTTTTGCAGCAGATAAATATTTTCTTTTATGCATTCTTTAATTTTATTCCTTCGTTTTTTTTTTTCTTCACTTTTAATATACTTTCATTTACCGAGAGAAAGAGAGAAAAAGAAAGAGAGAGAGACACTCCTACGATTGAAGTCCGATAAGAATCTTACAATTTCTCCTTTCTAACTTGACTCGAATACTTACTTGAAAAACAAAGAAAAGTAATAAAAAATATATTCGATGGATGACTACCTATTTGTTTATTTCTTCTTCTTCTTTTTCTTCTTTTTATTTTTTTATAGTTTTTACGTCACCTGCCAATCTCGTACCTCGAGAATTGGTTCTATTTATTAGCAAACGAGACTTTCGTTACTTTCCAAAGCATTCGAGACACAGTAGTTACGTTCTTCTAACTCGTGATAGTAAAATGCACAACGAGCTACGTACTTGTTTAGAATATATATGTTGCTACATGTGGCATATAGGGTTTCTCAAAAGTCACTTTATTGACAAGAGAAAAAAGAAACAGAAAATCTTTGTAGGTTTTATAACAGAATTATAATATTTAGTTTTTTATTTCGAGACATGAATGTTTAGGTAAAGTGTTAGAAAAGTTACGACTGGTGTCTAAATTACTTGCATATCAAAAATTTCGAATTTTTCAATTTATCAAAGAGATTGTTGAAACACCCTGTACTGTACGCCATTAGCTACTTTGTAACGCCTACGGTCATCTACTTTGTAGTTAAAAATGGTGCAATAATAGATACATTAAAATATATTTGAAGTGAATGCATAAATATGTTGAAATTACACACACTAGTAAGTAATATGCACATGTAAATATGTGATAGATGTGATTAGAAGTTTGTAAAAATATATAAAATAGGGAAAGGTAGTAGGGAAAAGAAAGGTGACGGTAACAAATCGAATACTTTCTCATTGAAATACACACACGTAAATACGAAGTATAAAAAAATCATATAATACGAAGAAAGTAATGGATTGAGACTAAGAGCGAGTAGAGATGTTCTAAAACATTTTAGAAATTTGCCAAACAAGAAAAAAGAGATATAAAAACAGGGGAGAGAAGGAAGTATTTTAAAAAGAACGATCCCGGTCATCAATCAGTTACTTCCACGTTTTCTATGCACAGGAGTATAAGATTAAATAAACACGTAATATGAAGAGAGTATGATATACATATATATTAAGATTACACATAAACATATAAACCTATATAATACATATTGCCATTAAGAAAAAGTACAAATGTTTAAAAGCAAGTTAGTAAAAATTTGTAAAGGAAAAAAAAGGGAAAGAGTTAATACTTGCACATGAAAGTGTATACACGCGAATAAAAGATTTAAATAAACATGTATAATACGAAGAAAGTATATAGGTTGAGATTACACACGTATACACACAGGTAAGTATGCAACTATGTAATAGAGATTGTTAAGAAAGAGTAGAGATGTTCAACGACTTTAAGTAGAAATGTGCAAAGCAAGAAAGAAAGAGAAAAGACAAACCTGCGAAAGGGGGATCAGGCCAGGGAAGAAAGGGGCAAAAGGGGAGGTGGAAGAAGAAAGAGGCTAGCCACCAATCGAATACTTGAATACTTTTTAATGTATATGCCTTCACCGCAGGAGAAAGTGCCGATTCGTTTGCTATCACAGCAGGGAGAGTAGCCGAGAACTTCTAACTTTACGACGACTTTTCTTTCTCTCTCTCTCTAATGCACACTTTTTCTATCTATATCTCTCTGTCTTTTTCTTTCGGTCTTTCGCATCGACCTCGAATAGACACGACGTGGTTCAATGTCCTATTCGCTCGTTCGTGAAAATGAGAGAGGCGAAAGAAGAAGGATAGGAAAAATTCAAGTTAAATTCTCTTGGCACAGTTTACCTGATTCGATCTTTTCTTTTCTCATTATTATCTTTGACTAAGTTTTCTTTTCTCTACATTTTCTATTTATAATAGAAAAACTTTCTTCTAGTGGATATTGATTATTTAACAAATAAAGGATTCTATATTAATCATATTGCATATCTTGCTTTATGCGTACACACATAAGATATTATGAGAATAACTTGCAAAGGGCTATTGTACAATTTGAAACAGCAAGAAAATTCAACCTTAATAAGGAATTGAAGACACCTACGAACCGTCACAAGCAAAACACTGTTTCACCACCAATGCAACATCCAGGGTATAGTTTGATGGACCTGATAAAGCAGAAGAGGCTGGCGAGATCACGTTGCAAGAATGGAGAACAGGACAACGTCCTGAAGACATAAGATATATATTTTTTTGCAGATATTCGGGACTATTGCTACGATATTTACTACCAAAGTAAAATAAAACAAACAAAGATTTTTATTTATGCAAGCAACTCGGAGATAGAATGTAGTTCTTTTAAGAGCAAACACCGTTTTCTTTATTTTTCTTCGAAATGATTCTTCATGTTAGTTTAACAGAAAAAAAAATGAGAGAGAAAAATAACGCGTAACTAGGTATGATTTTGATCTTACTTTTGGTAGGTCGAAGCACCGATGGATCCGGACAATGGGTTGCGTTGTTTCATAACACGATTAAGTAACCCTCGACGTACGCGATGCGAGAAAATAATGCCAAGGTTTTTGGAGAGGAAGAGACGGTCTTCGTGGTGGATACACTAGTCCAGGTATACGTATACAGGTAAATACATGTACGTGCGTGTATGCAGATACGTTTTTCTGTGTGTTTAATATGAGATAGGTACCTGAACCAGGTCACCCGTATAATTACATATTGTTTCGTATCGATGAAAATGTTTGATATTACGCATTTTATGTTCGTAGGATTAATTTGTGCAACTTTTTAATGATTTTACTAGCTTCAAAAAAGATAAATGATACGAGAATTGACACTATTTCTAACACGGTTTTGCGTATACTTATTTCGATAAAAATAATGTACGTCAAATTCGATAAATTTAATTTATGTCGCGTATTAATTTGGAACGATGTTAAATAATCAATTTATAACAAAATAAATGATACATTCGATATTAAAAAAAGGTATGTACGGAGTAAGAAGAAAAGAGAGAGAAAGGAAAACGTAGGAGGGTAGAAAGAGGAGAGACGGTTGTCATTTTGTGGGTCATGGCGATGACGTGTTCTCAAAGGGGCTCGTGTGTAACGGGACAATTTGTGGGCTGCCGGTGGACGGTGTCGGGTGGGTGTCCGGATCGAAAGAGTGGAAAAGAGAAGGAAGGGAAGGGGCAAAGGCAGAGGGGGAGGGAACGGAGAGAACTAAACGAGGGTAATGTAGGTCAGTAAATGTATATCCAGCACTTTCTCCGGACCGTTCGAAAACTGGCTTCGACGTGAACACCGTACATATTCTCTCTCTGTCTTTCTCTCTCTAGCTCTTTCTTTCTTATTCGCGTGTACGTGCACGAAGCACTTATTCCACGGTAACTGTGCTTCCTTGTCAGCGGCATACGGTAACGGGACGCACCCGAAACGGGTTCTCCTCTGGCATATCATCGTTCTCGTCTCAGGAAGCATTTTTGGAACGTATCAAGGCCGAAATTTACGTGCTATATGATTTTAAACGTGACCCTCAAAGATCCTTAATTTTCTTCCTTTTACATATCTCCGTGCGATTTGCAATATTTTTTACAACAATGAATAAATTAATGCGATACAATCATCGAAATACGAAATAACTAATGAGAAAATAGTCGAGGTAGTTAACACGTAACGTAAATGTTTTAGAGAGTGAAATTGCAGTTTAGATCCGGTGACATAGAATTTGTTTACCGTTAGATCGTTTCTATCGACTGATGTCACGGTTGAGATAAAAGAGACCAAACTATATTATCGAATAAAAATTCGAAGAATTGACCCAAATTCGCTTATCTCTCTTTCTCTTTCTATCTTTCTCGATAGACCCGGTAGAAAATGGACACAAAAAATTAGGCGGAGTCGTGACGCGTCTACTTCTAACGGTTTCTATTTTTGTGTGAACCACAAACTTAGGCACGGGCCACGGTAATAGTACTGTTATCTTCAAATTCGTTGGGAGAGATCACGTAGATATTATTTTCGAGACCAAATTCGAACTGTTCCTCAATTAACGAGGTCATCGTATAATTAATCATTCTGTTTTGTTTTTTTTTAAAAGTCAGGGTTGTATTGTGGTCATCGTTATTTTGATTATAAGTCAATCAGCGATTTTAATAAAAATTATAATAAGATAATCGATGAAATAAGAAACGTTGGGATTGAAACATTAAAAGATTATATCGCGTGGAAGTCGGAATGGTATTCACGGTCGAACTTCCTCGAAGAAATTGTTGAATCTAACCGTGGAGAGTTGGTTAGAAAGGCACTGTAAGAGGTAAGGTAAGGCAAGGCAAGAAGCCAGGGAGGGTAAGTAGTTCCCCGAGGAAAGTTAGCAGAAGAAAATAGCCAAGTGAGATAAGACCACCGATGCCGATGTGCATTACATTCGCATAGCGAGGAATATTACGATGCGAGCGCGTGAAAGTTGGGCTCGTTTTGCTGCCACTACCGCGACGAGTAGTTTCGTACTTTCATAGAACTTTTCACCATCCTCTTCTTCCTATCTTACTTCCGATTCTCGATTTAACTTATCTTAGAAAGAACAGTAAGAACTGTGATTAATGAGTCTATTTCAAATAAGAGAAGGAACATTTCAACTGCAATGTCTTGTAATATTATGTTACAAAAATTACTAGAATAAGATTATTTATTTATTTTGATAGATTAAAAGTAAATTTACTCCGCCAACATGATTGTTGGGTCAATGATCAATGATCAATGATCATGTTGTCGGTCTTAAGCCTGGATAAAGAAGGAAGGTTGTTGGGCCAGGTTAACACCCTAATACAAAATAAAGCAAAATCCTCGCAGAATCAAAAACCCGTCTCGGAGTAATACTAATACTTTAATGACGACATAAGCAAGAAAAAGATATACAAACTGGAAATATAAATAAAAATATAATGCGATTTGCTAAATAGAAAAAAACAGTAGAATGAGCGTATCAACAGGATGGAAAGACATGAGCGAATAGAAGCAGACGGATGAAGATTAAACAGGCATTTTGCCTAAACCAAAGAAGGAAGAAGAAGAAGAAGTAGAAAAGGAAATTAGTGTATATAGGTAAAAGAAAATTTGTATTTCTCACGTGGATATGGATCCGTTGCAGTTATGAAACGGACTACTACACGAACGGATTACGAAACGAGAGGACGTAGTACGTTGTTGAGTCAACGTAGGAACATACGATCATATACGATCATATACGATCACATACGACCACATACAACCACATATGACCGCATGAGCGCACCGACACCGATCCAGCAAACCTCTCCTCCGCTTGTACCGTTACATTTTCTCTCCGTAAAAGTCTGATACGCCTGCTCGTCACAGACTTCTCTTTACCTGTCTAATACCATGAGAGAATACATCAACGATAATAAGAATAATTTATTTCTATTCATTCAGAAATTGATTAATTACGTTAACCAACGAATTTCAATTTTTTTCCTGTATTTGACTTGAGGTATAATTATCTTCTCTAATTTTGAGAGTCTGAATGCAATGAAAAAATCAATTTTTTCTCAATGAGATCACAGTGTTTATTGTACTCTTAACCATATAATACTAAACGGTAAATATCTTCGAAATTATTTTCAAAGTAGAATAACCATTATTATCCAACTTTCTTATATTCGAAAAAAAAGTACAAATTATTTATTCATGCGTAAATATATAGAATAAAAGTTGACGTGAATTAATAAAAATAACTGTTACATCAGAACTAATTGAAGATTTAAAGAGTTTCTTTGAAGCCCTGACCCTGACGGTACCCTGATGCAATCCTGACCTTTTAGGATATCTTGTTTATTGGAAAGATCCTTGAGCAATCTGTCAAGAGGTACAAGTTCAATGTAAGAAGGTTTCTCATGACGCGTTGGTCTTTAAGATACTAGAAGAGGAGAGAAGGTTATACGGTTAAAGAGAAAGAGGGAGAAGAGGGACAAGGAGGGGGGAGAGACGTTGACCGCCATAATTTGTCAGGGTTAAGCGCACTTTCACGTTACGTCTGCCCCATCCTTTCCTTTCTCCCTCCACCTACCCCCTTTTTCGCAACCAGCAACCATTTCTTTCCCTCTCTCTCTGTCTTTCTTTCTGATTCTCTAGCTCGTACAAAGAAAGTGTACATGTAACGCTTACATGACGAGAAAGATCGACGTAACACGCACACCAATGCAACGTAGAACGATTTAAACCTTTCGATCGAATCGGTCTGTGGATATAGTTATATATTTGATTAATTGCATGATAGTAAATAGATATAAGTTAAAAGACCCAATATCGAAACGATATGACACTTATTTATATTAAATTTTATTATTCAATGCAGTGAGTGTTTTCTATAAAAAAAAAAATGCATGAAATATACATAAACTTAAATATGTATAATAAAAATAGACCTTTTTGTGTTAAATGTTCTATTCAAAAATGACTCAATTTTTATTGTAACTTTAAAATCTTTTGTATTAATTTTATTATTCAGTTGAGAAAAAATCTATTTTTAAATACATTGAAAAAAAATGAAATACAGAAAAACTATGCGTTGCATTTTCTCTACGTATAATTAGAGATTTATGACGTTAAGATTTATCGTTGCGATCATTATTCGAAGACAAGGAGAGAGAGAGAGAGAAAGAGAGAAAGACAGAGAGAGAGGTCGTTGTCATTAATAACTGTTGACGAATACATTTTCTCCTTTAAGTTATTTCTACATTAATACATTCGAACACACATATGCATATAAATATATACATATACATATATATATATGTATACGTGTCGACCTTTCACGCGAATACTAAATCGATAACTACGCTTTTACGTGTATTTATTATGCAGACTATCGCTTAGACTATGGAGATCATAGACTAATATAGATTATCAGATACCAGAATTAAGACAACAAAAATAGTGCTGATCCCTCGAATGCTAAATATGTCAAACGGGAAACTCTTAACTACGAAGTTTACAAAGTAAAGAAATAAAATTATCGATCCGTTATTATTCTAAATTTGTTTACCCGTCATTTCGATAAAACAATCTACCGTAATTAACGTTTTCTTGGAATCTCGCGTAAATAGAAGTCCGATAAAGGTACCGCTGAGGCTCTCATAATCGATCAGAATCTTAGGATAATTTTTGATAAATAAGATCCGCAAGTTCTGCTCGATGATTTCGATCGGAGACAAAGAACGATGAGAGAGCGGTTCTGACGTAGTCGTTCCCTCGATCTCTTCTGGTCGACATTTTCAGAAACGTAGCGGTGTGCTCCACTTTGGTATTTTTAAACCTCGCGCGCGCCTTCCCTTCCCAAGGCCTGCCTGTCCCCCTCACCCTCACCATTACCCTCATCCTCCTTCACCCCCTTTCACCACCCTATCGTTTGATCCTTCTCTTCGGCTCTCTTTTTCCAGCCTTTGGCTCGCAATGTTTTCTTTCGGTCTACTTTCCGTGTCGCGAAGCGTTCTCTCATTCTTTTACGAGTGGGGGATCCTCCGGTAAATATTTACAGTTAACATCGTTACATAATAAATGTATAGACGATCTCCGTGCAGCCGCTTTCACGGGCCAGTGGATCGCGACGGCTCAAGGCTTCCATCGGCCTTCTTTCTCTCTTTCTCCCCTCTTCCTACCCCTCACCATTCCCCCCACGACTCTCTATCTCTCTTTTTCCATCTTTCAGATTTTTTATTTTATTCTACGACACCGCCGGTAATGGTCGTCGGTTAGGTTGTTACAAAATTGAGGTCAAAACTTCCGAGTCCGAAATTGTACAAGTATTAAATGTATCGTCTAAATAATATCTCAATAGGTGCATATGGGTTTATATTGCAAATCATAGTAATATATAGTAAATGCTTACCAATTTTATTTACATTGGAGAAAAATTATATATAGTATGGTAATTAAAATTTTATTATTATTTATGAATTTTATTATTCGAGCTAAGATCGAATAATCAAAAGAATATCATGCAATTAAAATATTGACGAATCTAAGAAAGAGATAAAATAACAATTTCAATTGTGAAATGTCGATTTGTTGATAGTTGAATGTTATTATAAGGAGGATTTAATAGCGATTGAAATTAGCAATTACAAACGTGTATAGGAATCGAAGGTGAACGTGGTTCGTGATATACGTTTTGAGTTATTTGGCATTGAAGGTAGCTCGCCACGAAAGGAGTTCACGGAATAAAATAAAGCCAGGTGTTGTTGGCTATCTCGAAGGAACGAAAACGTTTGTTAGTTCTCGAGCTAGTGATATCTTTGTGGATTGTAATGATGGTGGTGGTAGTGGTGATGGTGGTGATTGTGGTGGTGGTGGTGGTTAGAATGTTCGAGGAAAAATGTAACGTTACGTAAGGCCTTATGGTCGCATAACGCGTGTAAATCCTGTACAAGCAACGTTGTGTAATTTTTATGCGGTGAACCGTAGAGAGCACTTGCTTTGCCTCAGTATCCTGCATTAGACACGTTTATACGCGAAACGAGCTTGTAACGGCAGCTTACCGGTGGTAATGCCGTAATCCTTTACGCCGCCATTTTCTCATTGTCCGCCAATTTTAAACGAATTAAGAGAAATAAATCATTCTAACCGTTTCAACGAATTCACCTTTTTTTATTTTATTTTATTTCTTCCTTCCTTTAGCATTGTCTTAATGCGGCACAAATGTATTTTCACTTAATTATTCGCATCTTTTTTAGCCCAATTACTGTGGTTTTATTTTTACATTAAATTTATTTTTACTTATTCAATTTATTCATTTTATAATAAACTCGGTGTTAAAGTTGCATCGATTGGTTTCTTTTTTACAAATTTCATAATTTGACTTTCAAATTGATGAAAATACATCACGCGGAAATTGGCTGCTCTTAACGTATCGTTTGTTTTTTAATTTTGTAATTGAAGAGAATTTAATGATCTTGAAGATAGTCGAATTTCGAATATAATGACGGAGTCATAACTTGTTTCAGAATTACTTAATTTGGTGATACCTACGGAATACGGAGACTTATGAAACAGAAACTTATAACAGGATTTGATAAGAGAGTTACACAGCTGTTATGTTCCACTTTTCTCAGTCTCTCACACTTTATTCTCATCGTATCATTATTATTATCATTTCTAACAATAATGTTACTCCAATTCAACATTGTTATTTGTATTTTGACAATTTTAAAGATAATATGCTTCATTGTTAAATAATCTCTTTAATTATTCCCTTTTTTTTACAGACTTATGCTTCGGCTGGTTAATAAACGATCTGAAAAAATAAAACCTTCGACATAATATTGCAAGAATAAAAATGAAATATAAATATTTAAAACGTCGCATGTATATTCATCGGGAAAGAAAACTCATACAACTAATTATACCTACGTGAATCGATTTACGCGTTCGTAATAACAGCATATTTTGTATTTTTAAATCCTACCGTAACTGATTACCATTTTTTAATACATAAAAATATATATAATTGCATAAATTACGTAACAAGATAATTCTTGTAAATAAGATTATTCACTTTAAGGAAAAACTAAATAAGCAAATACTAACCCCAGAGGCAATAAAATTAATTTATCTTGGTTTTTGAAATTTATACCAAACAACATTCTACATATTTATACAAACTTATACCGTAACCAGTTATTATGTAAAAGTTATACATTTTACAATATACAAAAGATAATAATAAACTAATAACATTAAAAAAAATGAAGTAATACCATAATTATAATTATAAATGTCATGAAATCAATTGAAGAAAAGTACAAAAATATCAAGTACAGAACATTTATTAAAAACATAAAATTCATTGTTTTACCAATCACTTTACATTATTACTATTAAACAAATTACATTAATTACAGTTTATTATCTTGACAAAAACAACAAAAATAAAAATAAAAATAAAAAGAAATTGATCATTATTTTTTAAATGATCACCAAACGATAATTCACTTACTTAAAATTGTAACTTCTGAACCGGTCTTTACAAATTAATAAAAAAAATATATAAATTTATATCGATTGATGTATAATTGGTGGGATGACTGTTAAACCAAGATATAGTGAGAATAAAAGAAATAAAGAAAGGAATCACATGATAGGAATCGTCATGAGCAAGCACACACGGACATTATCGTTTACTTATCTGGCGTCTGTAGAATCGTCAGTCGCTTTCCGCATTTCGATTATCCATTCTTGGCGGAAGTCACTAGCGGAATCCTTATACCGCTGGCATTGCTCTTACGGTGACTAAACCTCTAATCGCTTCCCGATAGTTTACATAACGTTCTTCGTGTTCAAGGATCTCTCCTAGGCAGTTACGAGTGCCCGTCAAACGATACCATTTGTCTCTATACGTGCAAGCTATGCTGAGTCTCCTACAACTCATTCTATCTTTTTCTTTTCTTACGAAGGAAAAGTATCTCTGATTCCTTCTCTTCTCTTCCTCACCACCTATTAACGATCCTACCATGCAACATTATGCACCACGTTACGTATACGGTTGCTACGACCTTGCGTACCTGAATTTATTGCACCGGATAAATACTCGACCTATCATTATTGGTATTGGATACAAATGCTAAGTGTTCCGGGATTAGAAGCATCTCTTTGATGGATTCTACCACTTGATTCTCTATCAATTTTCACGATATATAAAAATATAATATATTCTTAACTTATATAGTTAACTTATAACAGTTTTATTATATTAATGATGATCGATGACTTATATTCTTAAATTTTTACTACCGGTAACAATTTTATTTATCCTTTCATAATCATTTACATTTTTATTATCATTCTTATTTTCATTTTTTATTGCACCCAGTTTTGTCCGTATTAAACTCATTTCTAGTTTTATTTTATCATCATTTAGTTTGTTTATTTTGTCTACCATTAAAAGTTTATTTTCCATTTTTACAATCCTATCCTCCAATTGCAATATGTCTTTTTTCAATTTGAAATTTTCATTTTCCCTTTCACTTCTCAATTTTTCCGCATATATACTTATATTCTTTCTTATTTCTTTTCTCATCTCTTTCATATTCTCTTCTATAATTTCATTCATTTTCTCTTTTAAAACCTCTTTCATTGCATTTCCTACAATGTCTTTAATCGAATCCCTCCTCGTATATTCATCCTCTTCTTGTATCTTTATTTCATTGGTTATATCTTTTATTTCACCTATTTCGTGTTCTATTTTTCTCTCTGTTATTACTTCTCCTATCTTTCTCAAATTCTTCTTCAATTTTATCGATTCTTCTTCCAAATCTTTCTTCATTTGCTTCTGTGTTTCCATGTTTAATTCTTCTATTTTTTCCATTCTGCTCGATGTTTTATTTAATTTACCTTCCGAACTGAACAATGTTAGTTGCAATTTTCGTCCTTTTATTATATTCCCATTTTTAGGGGTTTCCTTGTAACTCTCTTCTCTTGTTGCTTCTGTACTTTCCATTTTCAGCATTTTGAATTCTCACTTTTCTAATTTTTCTAATGTCTAACCTAAAACAAACCTCTATTATTGTTTTTTTACTGAATTTACTCTCCTTAACGAATTTATAACTTTAATTCTTCTTTATTATCCATTTATTATTTACCAACTAAATTTCTGCTTTAACTTATAAATTCTATCTTTGTTTATTCTAACTCTTATTTCTCATCCATGTGTTTTTCAAATAAGTCTAGAAAATCTTTTATACTGAACAACACACCGTCCTTTTATTTACTGAAAATTCTAAGTTTTCTGGAAGGAGAGACACCTTCAGGACGAATCCTTCGACTCGATTGATCAATTTGCAGATTTACAAGATGGCATAGATGTCCTGTGATATTATAATCGATTCGTATCGATAGATCCTTCGATATTTTCAAAACTTTCTACACTGTGCGACGAGTCCTTATTCTATTGGCTGAGGATGCTAAGATTTCTGGAAGGAGAGACATCTTCAGGACGAATCCTTCGACTCGATCGATCAATTTACAGATTTTCAAGATGGCATAGATGTCCTGTGACATACAAAGATCGATTTGTATCGATAGATCCTTCGATATTTTCAAAACCTTCTACACTGTACGACAAGTCCTTATTCTATTGGCTAAAAATGCTAAGATTTCTGGAAGGAGAGACATTTTCAGGACGAACCTTACGATTCGATCGAACAATTAACAAATTTTTGAGATGAGACGAAAATTACTCATATGAACATTCAATCGTATTTTATATATTTACAATGCAGATGATTGTATTCGATTCAAAACAATTAATTATTGTATCGTTAAAAATAAATTCTTCGATGCATAAATAAATGTATGTTTATATTTACATGAATGAGATAAGAGAATTCGGTGGGAACACACAAGAGATAGGATAATAAAAGTGTGAACTAAGTCAGGAATAGAAGTAGGGCTTTGTTAAGATTACAGAGTAAAAAATAAAAACGTATGCAATTGTTAGATAAGTAGTTTCTAAGTTTAATTAGGATTAGTCAAGATATTTATTATAAAAATATGGAAGGATGTGTAAATATGATAAGATAATTGTAAACCAAGTTGATTCTTAAGGAAAACCGAATAAAGCAGATATTATAATTAAAAAATCTTGATAACGCGGTAAATAAATACATCGCATTATATAAAACATGTTAAATTATGCTATTTAAATGAATATACAAGTGTTTGTATTGAAGTATTTTGAAACAAGGTTATTATTAAAATAAAAAAGTAACACGTTTATCAATGGTTAATAACCATTGACTAGATTTAACCGAACAGGAAAACTAATTGTTTTATTTATAAAAGTGAAGAAATCGGAAGATCTCGCGAATCGTCCTCGTCGCACATCAATGATCAAGGATTTACCGTGGTAAGTACGTGGTGAATACTTTCGTAAGCGATCCTCGTCTTCTTACATCGAGTTGCGTTTGCTAGCTGACTATCCCGGTAACCGATAAATCGCGATTGGCCTTGATTCAAGAGACATGACTCGCGAGGCACAGCAATCGAGAAATCGTACGTACGGGCGTCGTTAGCGTTTCTAATAACAACAGAACAATTCTAACGGTCTTGTAATACGTATATATATATATATATATATATATATATATACNTATTTATTTGTAGGGAGAGAGAGAGAGAGAGAGAGAGAGAGAGAGAGAGAGAGAGAGAGAGAGATATGTGTTATGCGGTATATCAAGTTGATCATTGAATCGATCGGAGTGGAGCAAACAGATACACCGGTTTTTAAACTTCGTCGAACCATTCGATATTTCATTTTGATGAACGCCTCCTGTTCCAACCAATACTAACGTAACATAAGATTACGCTATTAAATAATAATTCACGATTCAATGAAAAATATAATCATTTCAATCCGAAGGCGTTTCGAGGTCATTCAAATTCGTATTCGAAGTATGCGTTAACGTTAAGTAAGTAAGAAATAACGGTTAAACGTCATTGACGATCGAACCGTTACTTATATGCCACCTTTAACCTATTCAATTTTTAACTAATTGATCTAACTAATTATCTACATATTCATTGTTTGCATTCGTTAAATAAAATCATTAAAGTTACCTGAGCAACAGTATTATTCGCGTACTACTTTCAGATTGATATCTTGAATATATCTAAGGGAATGATTTCTTTTTATCATCGGTAAAGATCGACGAGACGATGAAAAAGCTGTGATAAGATGAAATTCACGAAGTAGTATTATCGCATACTTAGATTACGTATTCATTGTAAAAGAATGAGCAAGTTTGCCACGCAATGAGACTTTTTCTGGGTTTCAACCAGTACATATATATACATACTCATATACCACATTAGCTGCATCTGGGTCAATAGGTCACACGAGCGAGTTTCCCGTTGCCCTCGCTCGGTAAACTAGTATCATATATATGTATTTTTTGAACGTCACGGATCTTGCTTTCGTTCGAGATAAGGAATTGCCTACTTCTTCTTCTTCTTCTTCTTCTTCTTCTTCTTACTTTTTTATCTTCTTTTTTATCTTTTAGCACGAACGCTTACAGTTTTGTACATCGTTATTCTTGTAACGAGAGACAAATGAGAAAAATGTAAACACTATTTAAAACTACTATCTCAAATGTTTTTTTCTTCTTACGTTAGACCCGAAGCCTGTGTTTTATAGAGCTGGGTCATCCTGAGAAACTGACGTCCAGCTAACCCGTCATATTTTTGGGGGTTTCTCTGGTAGTTTGGATCTTTATGGTTTATTGTCGCATACTGTTTTGACCATTCTATCAGCATTCATTCTAGATTTGTGTTCATCTCAATTTGTTCTTGTGACTCGTACTCATCTGACTATGTCCTGGATATAGCATTGTTCTCTGATGTTAACATTTCTTATGCGATCTTTTCTTGTTTTTCCTAATATCGGCCTTAGAATGTTCATTTCGGGAATTCTTAATGCTTGTTATGTTTTTTCGGTATCCGCTCTAGTATTATTTCTATATTATTTATTTAATTGTAAAACAATGCATTCTTTTAACCATGGGAGAGCTCGAGAGAGATATCTATGTATATATAGGAGGTATTTTATGATAATAACAGCAGCTGTAAAACCCGCAATGAATTACGACGACGTATATGTATGTATATCCTTGTACGCTTTTAAAATAATCTATCAAAGATTAGAGTCCTTGTCGAGAATGGATTAACAAAGACATTGAAACGTTTACGTTCTTTTCAATGCTTTTTTACTCTCTTTGTATATAATATCTAATACTATTATATTACGTATATATACATGCACAGTCAATGTTTTTGTCCTTCTTTTTCTTCAATTATTGACTTTGTGCCAAAGGCCAAGCTAGATAATAATTATTATTGACTTCTTCGATTCTTTGTTAGTCGTGAAGTATTTGATAGCATATTATTATAGAAATGATAAAACTTTTCTTCAATTAATTGAAATCATTAACAAAGATAACGAAAGAGTTCACCCTATGAACTCTTTTGAGACAATCATTTAGTTTTCTTTTTCTTCTTTTGTATTGATTAAATAAATGTTACAAATATACAAGGAATTCTATTAATTTAAAGTTATTATTAATCCCCAGTGTTGTTCATAAGTCTTAGTTTAGTCATCCTGTAATATCCAAACATTTTTGGGTGTTATTTTATATGTATTAAAACTTTTGAATTTAGTATGACAAGAAGAAAATATACAGTTTTAATACGAACGTCACGTAGTGGGTCACCCTGTATATGTATATAGATAAATGTATTTGTGTCATAATGATTACTTATTATGCAAGGATATTTCTGTACTTGCTAACGGAGCTCATCGAGGATCGTTCGTTAACGAGCAAATAATAGCTCTTTACGAGAATGTTGAATCGTCAAGCGACCGCAACCAAAGATCTGCTTTTTCTACATAAAGGAAAGATTATAAAGACTGATTCCGAGGATCATTTTTTGTGATTGTGCAATCCCTTATTTTCTAGTCAGGCTCTTTTCAACTTGTAACTTAACGTGGGCGAAAATGTCTACGGAAATGTTCTGTGTTTAGAGTTTGTTTTATATCATTGCTTAATCGATCGTGAAATTAGATTTTTATTGAAAAGTATAATAACTTTAAAATACTAGCAAGTAAATTACATGGAAGTAGGAAAAACACTCGGTCAGAGATTAGATTAATAAAAATGATACATTTAATTATTTCAAAACGTAAAAAACCCTAAATATACAATAGCAGTTGTTCTTTACCATGTAACCGGTTTAACAGTGACCTTTGTAAACTCTAAAAATAAAAATAAGAAAAAATGAATTATTACGTTACATGGTCCCTACGATACCATAAAACTTTGATTGGAAATATTTGTTCGTTTAACTAATTTGAATGGCATACTTGAGTGAATCATCCTATATTGACTGAAGTACATCGATGACGACTTCAAAGGACGATGAGGTAACCGGCTAACGGATCGGAGTTGAGCGTTAAGCAACTAGGGGACTGGTACACTCTACAACGGAATCCTATCTCTCTTTTTCTTTCCAGGAGTCTCATAAGACATTGCACCGCTTTCCTGCAATTATTACTGCAATTCAACGGACATTGATTCTTCGAGTATACGAGATTATTAGAATTTCCTCGAAGTCTATTGCTAATATTGCTTCAATTTTTTTGTTCTTTTATCTTTTACTAAACAAATACATGCGTATACCAATAATTACGATAATGCATTAGCAATAAAAAAATTCTACAAATTTTCCTTTATTTTCTGTTATTTTCTCGGACTATGATATACTCTGTTGACACTTTCCTTATATTAAATGTTCAAAATATTTAGCTACTGTTTAAGAATGCAAGTCTCGGCACGTCTTCTTATTAAGTTCCAAGCACGCACCCGAATTCTTGGTATAATATGCCTACTTATAGCTGGAAGTACGGTAATCCATTTACGAGTGTTTCAAATATTTAATGTAATACGAAATAAAAGTACTATCTTTGAATATTTTTTATTTAATTGCCACTCTAACTTCCCAAACAATCTAATAATACTTTAGATTTCATTCCAGTTAATAAAATTAGAATACACTTGATATTTGTATGTATTAATTTACATGTGCTTGATTACGTTTACTTAGTTTAATTTTTTTATATTTACGGAATCGAAGTCATTGACGCGTTTATTGTATTTCAGCACGCAAACACGTGCCTGGAAGATAATTCATTGATGTGATTCGCAATGGCAACGTGATTATTATGAAAGAAACAATTTTGATGAAGTATATTAAAGTTCTTTCTTTTTTTTTTTCTTTTCTAATTTTTTTCTTTTCTAATTTTTTTCGTCTGCCCATTTTTATTTTCTCAAACACTTGATTATCTTCTCTACGAAACGTCGATTATGTTCGAAAGACAACACGCGTTGCAGGATGGTTAAGGTTATTTCTGTCGGCTGGTCGAGGCTAATGTAAGCATTGTAAACGTCAATTACAGCTTTTACGTAATATCTTAGAAACGGCGTTGATCAAATAGGATAATGTCGAGCTAGACGCGTCTGACGAAACATAACAAGCGTCGGCATTATTATCCTGCATTTTATTGTGAAACGACACAGAGACTCGTGTCAAATCGGTCTTAGATCTAACGCTCTATCATATTTCTCGCTGATTTTTATTTTTCATCATTTTTACTATTATTTCATTCTAACCGACTATCAAAAAAGCATATTTTTTTCTTTTATATAGAATCCAACATTTTGTTTATGCGAATAAATCCTTCGTTTACTTCGTACGATATTTTGAAAAAAAAAACAGAAAACAAAAAATCTCCGATGATTCATGCAACTATAACAAGCAATATCATCTTTTTATTTGTTTGAAGTTAGAAAAAGTTGTTAGAGGAAAAATATGAATGGTACGACGTGGAATACATATTCATGATTACATATATTTATTTTCCAATGTCTTTGTGCATTTTCTTTTTTGTACGAAAATATATACAAATACATGCGTATGCATTATTCAAAATTGTAACGATCAAACGTTCAATCATCATCGTGTCTCTAATTCTATAGAAACAATTAAAATAATATATTTCTAAAGGTAGATTTATTGCGTTCAGTGTATATAAAAATAAATGATATAATTATTTTGCACGGTGAAGAAAATGTGGGCGAGATAATTTACGATACGATTAAATTTTTTTATTAGGTAAAATTTCATTTTAGAGCATTTAGAGTCGTATCGTATATAATACTAGGCCTGAAAGACGAGTGCAACCATAATCTCGGAGACTCTTTACGTCTCGTAACAAGACGAATACGAGGGTTATGATATATCCTGGCAATTCTCGCGCACGCCTCAGTGATTTTCATCTCTTTATACTAACGCACCAAGCACAGTATCACGAATGCTATGTGACTGTCAGAATTTCAGTTAGAAGAGAGAGAATTCACCGTTAGTCATCGTACTCGGGCTAAATGTTAGAATCGAGAAAACGGTTAGACCTCGATCCTTGCTTCCTCGAATGTTAGATATAAGTATATATACAAGGTGTTTCAAAATTATCTTATCTACAAATACATATGATCGTTATATACAATTCAATTAAAATGATTCTTTAAAATTTTATTCAACCTGTAAAAAAAAAAATAAAAATAAAAAGAGAAAAATTCTTTTTTAATGAACGTTGAATAAATATACTTACGTATTATGAATATAAATGAATAGATTATCTAATCAAACTGAATAATTCATGAACATTTCTTATAGAGCATCACCTATTTGCTTATGGTTTTTCTAGCAATTATATACAAATCTGTTTACTCAATATATTTTCTGTGCAAGTATATTTCTTGCGTAACTTCTTAATAAAGCATTTAAAAATCCATGTTTATGTAACCTTTTTTTTCCTTCTTATTATTACATATAGAGTATAAGGTTGATAATAAAATTTTGCGTAAAAAAACTGAGACATTTGTTATATTAGATTTCCTTCAATCATATAATCTTTTTTTTTTATATTTACTTTATATAATATATCAATGGAATGGTACAAATATAATAATGATAGGATGAATGATAGAATAAGGATAGCTGGTTAAGGCTAAGGAGATTGTCCTGATTTGTTTCTTTCTTTTGAAAAGTATATACGTTATTGCTATTTCCTTTGGCCCGGATACGGTCGACGACGTGCCAGATCTTTGCTTCGCTCGTAGCACTCGCGCGCGCGATGTGGAGCAAAGGTGAGGCCCCTTTTATAAAAGCATGGTAGCTGTAGTCGCGAGAAAACCTTCCTTTCGGATCGGTCCGTCTTGTACGTAGTTGAATTACCGTTAAGCTACGCACTGATAGCTTCTTCAAAACTGGGTGGTAACTTGAGCGCATCGATTGTCGTTCTACTATATATATATATATACATTCAGATTTACCTTACAAATTATATCTTTCAAGAGTAGTAAACATCAAATAAGTTATTACACTTTAAAACTTGATGTGGTCGTTAGAACGAACATCAAATATCTTTCTACTTGATTCTTCAATACCATAAACGATCGATCGCAAGAATTTGCATAAAAATAAATGTGATTTGTAAATAAAAATCAAATTGATTTACTAACAAGTTGATTCTACAGATGAGTTAATGACTGTTTTATGACTACTTCGCTATTATTCGAATTCGAAAATATTTAGTATCCTGTACTTAAATTCGAGCACACGACTCAACGATAAAAATTGTGTAAAAATCCTTCCCTTCCCCCCCACACGCCCCTTTTTTTCAAACCGTATTTGTCATTTGTCTCTCATTTATGTCAGGTTACATCTTAATTGCAAATTATATCTTGTTCTTGAAAAGAATTAGTTCTTTCAACGACTTCCCTTTCCGGTCATCGCATGAAAGATGGATACATGCAGATAGTTAGGGACAATGAACGCGAAAATTTATTCAAATAAGTTGTAGTTCATGGATCGTCGAATGTTCGAAAGAGTCATAAAGCGTAAACATGTTAGGCATATGGTTAAATATAGTTATAATATAGGCATCCGTATACATAAGTAAAGAATCAAGTGATAAGACAAGTGTTTAATAATTTCAAATACTATTGTATATCAAATTTAAAACACATATCATATTTGATAATTATATTAAACCGATTAGAAAAAAAGAAAAGAATAGAATTAGTATTTGTGTTGTAATTTACTTAGAAAATATAATAAAATTGAGAAATGATCAAAATTCTTAAGAAATTCATTCTTCGTGAGTCAGAATAATAAAACAGAGATAAATTTGAAAGACAATATCCGATGGACGTAGATGAATATTCTATAATTAGATAAATTCTTCGAATATCAAGATACATATGTGAAATTTGGAAAATGTTGATTATAAATTATGGGCGTTATTCATTGAGGTTTATGTTTCGTTTGAACTTTTTCCAGTCTGGACGTAACGGCGAACGGTTACCGTTAGCGATCACGACTTGTTCCGATTCATTACCGATCTTTCGGATCGATCGATACTCGATCCACTTCGTGTCTTATATACACTCGCCCACACAAATTGTATCTACCTTTGATACGGTACCTACCTCACGCCGACAATGAGAAGGAAGAGAGAGAGAGAGAGAGAGAGAGAGAGAGAGAAAGATGTAGCTTGAAAGGTGGGTCGGTCTCTAATTCCGTTATGGGTGCTGCATTCTTTCATCTAACGGTGAAGTTCGGCAATAATTTCACTGTTAATCTTACATCACGTTTCATAACATCTTTAAAACTGCCTAGAAATGGCGAGATTTTGAATCTTTTCTAACATCGAATTATATTATCATCGAACGAATCAACAAAACGTTAGACTCAATTGACACACTTTAACAACGATTAATACCTCGTTAGTTGGGAAATGATTAACTATTTTGCATCACACGGAGGATGACCATCTGTGTCTAGGCCTTCGTTACTTGTACCATCTCATATGAGTGTCCAGTAAACATGGATTTACTTTTACTTTGCAAATAATCACGATCTTAATACTACAAATAAACTATTAAGTCGAGTCATAAGTAACTTCTGATATAATTAATTGGCTAATATAGTTTTTTGTTTGAATGTTAACAGACAGACAACCATCGTCATTTTTACGAATACTAATAATCAGTGTTTCAGAACCATATGGTGCATATATATTTTTATAATTAATTAATTAAAGTAAAATGTCTGATAAAACCAAAAAAAATTGTAAGTTATTTATGACTCGACCAAATATAACCAAAGAAAACGATTTTGAAGCCAGTCCGAACATAGGATTGTCGTACGAGTCGTTTATTTGTTAGATGAATTAACTCAAGGGGACAAAGAATCAAGAAAAATTGTCTAAATGTATTAAGAGTTTGAATTTATTTCACTTTAGCAAAGGTTGGAAAGTTGATGAAAGATCGGATAAGGTGATGAAAAACTGAGAAAGAAGAAGAAAGGGGACTCGATATTTTTATCGACGTCGTTTAACACTGAAAAAAGGTATTTTTTTCATTTTTGTATGTTTCTTTTTCCATTTGCCAGCCAAGTTACACTCGACAACGAGTCATAACTCGTATCTGGTACATGCAAAAAGGAGGATACATGCCGTGTATAACGGAGAAGAGGAGGAAAAGGAAGGCTAAGCGTAGGATAACTCGCTGGTAAAAATAATGTTTCGCGAACGTCATTAACGGCCGACGAAAATAAGGCTGTGAAAGTGCAGCTTGCTGAGGCAGTAAGTAAGGAAGGAAGAAAGAAAGAAAGGAAGGGTTGCTTATGCATGTATTCATGTATGTATGTAAAACCACCTATATACAGGGTGTACAAACTTGACACGTTACTATTTTACCTGCAAATGATCAAATAAATAATCATACTTTATGTGATTATATTATAATTTAAAGGACTTAACATTTAATGTCGAGATCGTGTTATAGTTTTTTGTCGAAAAGAAAAAAAAAAAAGACTTTAATGAAATGAAATGAATACGGTTAAATCGACGTATAAGTTGTCAATTTATTGCCGAATAATTTATTTCCATCTTAAATCATTTGATCGAGAGATTAAAACGATTATGGTCAAAGAAATGTACGACACGTACATTGGTATTGAATTAATCGATAATCATTTTTCTACACCCTGTAGATAAATGCTTATGGTGTAAGAAAATAGGGTTGCAGTTGGTGCGGTAAAGGACGAGGAGCGAGAAAACGCGGCCAAGACGGACGGACGAACGAATGGACGGACGTTTGGATAAATCACGGTAGGCTTTGCCCTCTAAGACTCTTCTGCCCGATCTCTATTTCTCTTTTGGCAAAGCCAGACAAAAATCGTAAAAGAGTTGAAGGGAGCGAGGACGCCCACGGCGACGCGACGACGTCGTTGTCCTCTCTCTTTCTCTCTCTCATTCTCTTTCTCTCATACCGCCTTTCTTTCATATTTCTCCTTTTCTCTTATTCTCTTTTTCTCTTTCTGAGGATCTCAAAATTCAAAGTTCTTTCGTCAGAATTTCTTTCTTTATCTTTTTCAACTTTGCCACCTCATTGTAAGTCCTCAAATCGAATTAGTTCATTTCAACGTCGTTAATATACACAACTTTTTAATATACATTCATTTAGGTATAAAGTTACATTCTTCTTCTTTTTACATTAGACTTGAAGTCTTTTCTTATCATTAATTATTATGCTATAGCATTAGGATCATCCTCCTCAACTTCTTTTCTAATGATTAAATTCATTGTATTTGTCATTAACCATTACGTAGTTAAACATTCTATTAACTTTTATAAATAAAATTTTGTTTATTGGTATTATAATCGAGGTATGCGTTGATATAAATCATGCTTATATAACGGCGATAACTTCAGCGGTTAACGATAGTAATAGCAGTCGTCATTAGATACGACTTTGCTAGATTCCAATTGGATTTTTCTACTCATGTTATTTTCTTACCGTTATATCGGCTTTTATACAGTCAGACGAAGTTTGCATGAACATTACTATCCCGATGAATGATCTGATATATCCTTGATAGACCACTCTAGAACCCTGATGCAACCCAGACCATCAAAGTGACTTACAATTAGACAAAAAAACTCATTTACCAAGAAAATACTATTTTTTATAGATCTTATAAGCAGTGTAAGTAACCATGAACTATATAACTCTTAAGAACAATTAATATATCAAAAGTTAAATAAGAAAAGTCTTATCCAATATACTTTTATACTAACAATAAGTGTCACCTTAAGACGAATGAACACGATCGAGAGATCATAGATGTTTTGATGAACAAATAATATTGCCACGTATCGTCCTCTGTGAAATGTAACTTTAAGTATTCAATCTATAGACAATTCAGGATCAACGAGAACCGGTTTGAAAAGCAGTCAATCCTTTAACGTAAAAGAATCATTCTCTCTTTGCGCGGTGCGTACTTTTAACTTCAATTGGACCTTGTTCATATATCGTAAACGGGTTACTGTTTCGAATTAGCACCCTCGTTTGTAGAAAGAGTAAGTTACTCGATACTTTCATATTAATAACCAAATTTCGACTACTTTTCAAATTCATCATTTTCCTTATTGTATTTAACAATATCCTCTATTATAACATATATCCTCATTATTTTATTTTTCTATTCTTAGTTATGGAGATAAGAAGGATTTCTTTTAATAAAATTGAATCAACGCTACAATTCCCTATTATTGTTTAATTATTTTCAAATTTACAGTTTAATGTAGGAAGGAAAATTATTTGTAATAATTAGACATTTATGTAAAATAACTTAGGAAATTCATTCTGTCCTTGACATTGTTTTGTTTATTTTGTTGAAAATGTTACTGAACGTTGAAATGCCGATTTGATATGAAAACTCCGGAAAGTAGATATTTGAAAGGAATAATTGATTTGTTTCAGGTGAACTAGTTTGGGAAAAATGACGACGTCATTAGATACGAGAATCAGATACTTGGAATATGAAATAATTGATATATATAATGAAATAGATAGTCTAAAAACAACAATCGAGTCTCGTCATTATATATTCTTTAAAAGTATTTTGCCTTACTTAATGTGTCTTTCTGAAGAGGAACTCTTGTTAGTTCAATCAAGTATTTTAAATATAATAAACGAAGTAATAAATCCTGTATCATCTGATTCAAAATCAAATATCGCTAATAGCTCCACCAATGACAATGATTCCTCGAGCTCTAAAACTTCATCACTCAAATCAAAAAGAAATGTCAAACATTCTGAAATATTTTGATTAAATTACTTTACCTTTATATTGATTTTACTTTTATGATATTACAATGCACTATCTCTACTTTCTAACTGTTATTTTATTATAAATAAATAAATAAATAAATATTTTCTGTTTAAAGATATTTATGCGTTTTAATTAAAAATTCATCCTAGTATGTGTATAGATTTTGGTAGAGACTACTACGTTTCCAAGTTAAATTATCTTAAAGGTGAGCATTGCACGGAGCAGCGAGCAATGGTGTAACGCAGATCTCATATCTCGCCATTCCGCAGAGTGAAAGCTAACAACCTTGATTTAATAATAAAGGTTGTGATCCCTGCCATCGCACAGTGGGTGGATTATTAAACGTAACGTATTTTCTATCAACTACCATCAATTTGCATATTTGGGCAGTCCATTATTTTTAAATATATTATATTTATTATTTATCTTATTTTATTTTATTCAGTACAATTTCAACAGCTTATATATATTTCATATATAATAAAATTGAATAAAGTTCACGATGACCGAGGTCGAACCTTCCTATTTTAATAAACGAAAAAAATAAGATCGTCTAATATAGATATACACAGAAATCTTACCAAAAAATACGCTACGATAATCACGAGATTAATTTCTTCCGTAGAAAAGCATGAAAAAAAATGTTACGATTTGTATTGAGGTATTAAATATTCTTTAGATCCCGCCTACGTGATTATGTCAATGTGTATAAAGTTTTGCATAACAGTCCAGCTCGGAGTCGTTACGCGTCATTATTACGATTCTATGTGCCTAGTACGATGAGAATGCAAATGACCTACGGTGTTGTGCATACATATTAACGAAGGTGTTTCAATCTTTCTTTTAAGATAATCATAATAATACTAAACAACAACAACAACAACAACAATTGCAATAAGGATAACAATGATTCTAATCATTTCATTTCCCAAATGACTGTCATATTTTTTTTGTATTAAATACAGGCGTCCTTCGTTTAATACGGTACTTGTATAACACGATTTTAAATGATTTAATCCGTACGTCTATATTTACTTTTCTCAATCGGTCAATATTTTACGAGATTCAACAAACTGCGATTTAAACGAATACCGAAGTGTCGTCTTGTAAGTAAATTATGATGCACATATACATATATTTATATTATTATATTATATATATATAGAAACATAGATACGCGATAGAGAAATACACGAAGAGATCTCGACCTAGTTACTCCTTGTAGGTTACCTAACTCTTCTAGAGATTACTATAAACCATCGTGCACAGTTGAGCCTATGTGCATGGTTGAGTTGCGGTCTAGGGTCGCTGTTGTAAACAGATCAATATTCAAGGAGTCTTTAATCATCAACCACATTGTATTTTCCTTCGATATGTTCTTATTCTCATTTTCCTTATTTCCCTTTCGGTTTATACAAGATGTCCCAAAAAAGTTAGAATCAAATTTATGCCACGAATTAATGATGCCAAATAGGTCTAAAAAGTTCATATAAAATTGTGTTATTTATGATTTAATTCACTGTTATAATTACCTGTCGTATATTTTTGTAATTATAACATATCGAGTTAGGACGTTTGGAAGAGAAACAACGCTTGTTCGTTCAAGGTTCACAGGTAAGTACATACACACACACACATACTTTTATACACAGTAGATGTCCTTCGTCGTAATTCAATGCACGACCATCGGCATTGATTTTTTGTTGTCTAGATCTGAAGAGTTTTCTGTTACTGATAACTCTAGATCAGTTTCGTTGAACGATTTTGCGAAAATTTGGATTTCAATGAAAAGTTTCCTAAATTATAATCAAACATTATCGATAAGTTTCATTTAATTTTCATTATTATAATAGTTTTTATTTAAAATTTTTCTACAACCTTCCACGATACCTTTGATATACGAATATCAAAGATAGAAATTGTTGGGTAATAAATATACTTATTTTCATTTACAAGTATATTTTTATCAATATTGATCATCAATGATCAACGCGAGGAAAAAATAATTATATAAACAATTATTAATTATGTATATGAAAATTTGCTGACGTATGCATCCGCGTATAGATAACAAAAAGGGCAAAAAAAAAAAAAAAGAAGTGAAGTAAAAGAATAAAAAGAATATTCCTGGGATGTGTGTAAGTACACGCGGAGAGATCAAATTTAGAAAATCGATAAAGTCGAAGGACGTAGCCTCTTTCCTGGAATGGCAGTCTATCTCTATCGATTCCTTCGTTAAAGCAATGATATTGTTTAAAACTTTAACTTCAGACCTTTCAACAGATATATTTTCTTTTTCTTATTTTACACATGGACAAAGAAACGTGAGATCATCGAGAAACAAAGGTAGACAGGTAAGTCATTCTAAAAAAAAAGTTTTACAATTAATTCAGGACATTATTATTGATTTTGAAGAAATAATTAATCCAAGAGTGACAACTTTATGATTTATTAAAGCGTTCTCGGCATATGTTACATCTACTTTAATATTCGTGGAAATGCGGTTGTGTGTTCATCCTTGCGTCAAGGTTTATCCCTAACGAGAAAAATCAGGATAAAAATAATCAAAGCTTTCTTTTCGTCGTCTTATCTCAAAAACAATTTCACTTTTTTCTTTATCAAATTACTGTTTTAATAATTTCCAATGAAATTTTTCTTTTTTTATATACAAAAATATAAATATCCAAAAATATCAATCAATAAATATCAATAAATGAGCAATACAGAGAAGAAATTAAATTAAATTAAAATATTATTATTATTAATTTAAAATATTCAACTAAATAATAAATATTTAATATATAAACGTATAATCAACGTTAAACTGGGTTCAAATAATTCATTTCATTCGACAACAATCGTTATTACAAATTGTTTGATTTATTTTTCTTAATTGATCATTTAAAAAATCTAAACATTCCTTAAAAATCTGATACGATATAAGAACATATGCATAAGATAATCTATTGATAGAGTTTAGCGTTAATATAAATGTAAAATTGTATAAATTGAATAATATTTGTTTAAATACAAGATAAGTATCCAATGTAAAGGTGTTGAATTTTCTTGATAAGTCTAAGCGAACTTATCTCACCGTCTATTACCACTATTTGCAATGATAACAAGAAAACGAAAAGGATAACTGGGAACACCTGTCGCGTCGTTTCGAGCTCGTATAATAATCCTCTCGTGTCGTTGTGTAACTCTCACGTTTTTCTTTCCCTCACGTGCTGGCCTCCCAGTTAGAAGGAGGTTCTCTCGCTTTTACACGTAATAAACTACACAAAGTAATTATTATAGATTTGATGAAAGAGAGGGAAAGAGAGGAAAAGAGAGGGAGAGAGAGAGAGTGAGGGGGAGATAAACAAGCAAACAAACAAAAATCTAAACAATAACAGGAATAGTGGGTGATAGAAAGAGAAAAGAAATATATTGGAAAAGATAGGTTGCAGTCTCTGTATAGATGCAAACACCGATTTCGTACCGTATGAAAACGTGCGTGCGTGCGTGCGCGCGCATTTACTCACGAGGGAGACACGTGCCAGTGAAATACGTAATTTACGAAGAAACGTTACGTGAATGAAACGAGGAAGCGAGGGAAACGATCACGTGTTCCAACTTTTCTCTCTTTTCTCTCTATTTTTTTTTCTTTTCTTTCTTTTCTTTCTTTTCTTTGGTCGACTAAGCAAGGGAGTATTTCGTAAATTGCAGATTGCGTTTTGATGTGGATGATATTACCAAGGGCGCGAGGGTTGTGTAGCTTTCTTAAGAAGAATCGAGTTACGAGTTATAGGAGAAGAGAACGTTTATAAGGAATAAGGAATTTCATGTTTTCATTATGATATTAATCACTGATGCCTATGTTACTCAGCACTAAATACTAATCAACAGTTCCAGTTAAATACGAATTTATTTTATATATGACAAATTGTTTTTTTTTATCTAATGACCTGATGAAATATAAAGCGTTTTGACATAATTATTATTTTTTTTACTCGACTATTTTAAAGATTATTTTCCAAGTTAATTCTGGTCTGTTATTTTTCGTCCTTAATTAGGATTTTCAAAGTTTCATCGATTGATTCAAGTGTGTAATATAATATTTGAATATTTCTTCACATATATTTCGATTATACGAATACTTAAATCTTCTATTGAATAAATAATGCATTATACACTCATCATCAAGGACACTTGTTCGTTGTCGACCGTTATCGCACGTCGATTACGTTATATTATTTAATGTTATTAGACAGCACAATTATCTACTTCGTCGTCGTCGTCGTCGTCGTTGCGATAATTTCTACGATGTTATCCCGCTATACCAATTCTAAATTCATTCGTCTTCTATCTTAGTAGGTCGGATCGAGGGAAACATATTTATCATGACCCATTTCTCGTTTCTCGAAAAAATCTTTATATAACTGATGAAGCATGTTAATATATTATGCATACATACTGGCATACGAATCGTTCAATTGCTGAAGTGATTAACTTCGCAAAACTTAAATAGCGGAGAAAAATGATTAAGCATATATCGTGGTTAACGTGTTGTATACCAACACATTTAAATGCTCGTGGAAAGAGCAACAAAACTTAATAATTTCAATTATTTTATATTAATTTTGATTGAAAACTCAATATAATACGATCAAATGAAGACTGAATTCGTTCTTAGCGTTACCAAAATAGCAAAAAGAAGTTAATAATATTTAAAACAAGGAAAATCATATCGGTAGGTGTTATTATTATCATATTTATGTTGGTTCAGTACAATATTACTATTAAATTTATCACTGCGTATGATTTTTATTTTTATTTTAAAACTTTGTTAAGAATTTGTCTCTTTTCCTTGGTTTTAAATAAAAATTTAATATATTTGAACAAAACTAATTAATCATGAGAACTAAATAACTTCCTAGTAATAGGCATAAAAGAGCTCATATAAATAAACTATATTATTATTATTATTATTATCATTATTGTATCTATTTTAGCAAGGTCTTAACGAGACGAAACGAAATGAGACGATAGGAATAAGGGATTAGAGAAGTGGGAAGAACATGTATTCGGCGTTATGTAACGCAAGCACGAAGTAGGCGAGCGACGTTAGAAGACAGTCACGTGCCTTCATGGCACGGGATGGTTTTACAACTGGCACTAACGAGAAGGTAGCCTTTGCAAAACCATCCCATTTCAGACAAAATTGGCTTGGATATCGAAAGAAATAGAGAAATTCGCTTGAGGGTTGAACAAAAAACCAAAGAAGTTACAGATGGGAATCGAGAGAGAAAGAAAGAGACAGAGAGACCAGTTTATTTTCCCATATTCTCCAATTTCTTTCAACGAAATTCATATAATGTACGATACATCAGAAAAATGTCTATTGAAATTAAAAGATATCAAATATATGGATTCTTTATTATTTCTATTATTTATTTATCAATTCCATGTAGCCCTTTAACTCTTTTTTTTTTTAATCACGTTACAGGAATATCCTCATTATTGTATTCTCCAACATCGAGAGAGAATTGTTAATACGATTTTATTAAATATCCAATATATTATATATTATTATTATAATGTACATTAGTTGAAGAACTGCTATGGAAATATTTATCGATGATAAATATGTCATCGATGATCATATATTTTAAAGTTTTTTTAATGATATTCATGTTTAGTCATACGATTTCATTATATAAGTGTTTATCTATAGATATTACTTGTTTTCATAGTTGTATCCATTCAAGTCACATGATTTTTTTAGTGATATTAGAATTTGTTTTATTATAATTTTTATTTATTATTTTTATTCAATATAAATCATAATTGATATATTTAAATAATTGTACATTTCTAATGTAAAGATATGTAATAAAATAATATACTTATAAATATTTATACTAACGCTTATCATTCTTTTCATTCGTACGATTCATTTCCGGACTGGTCAATGAAAAACAAAAATTAGAGTAGATATTAACGCGTGACGTAACATCTGTGGCAACGTGCCTACGATGTTTTGGATATTTTTGGCAAGACCGATTTCCATTTATGGATCTTTGCTATTAATTATTGATTTATTATAATAAATGAGCCTTTCTATTCTAATCGAATAGAATTAGTCTCTTTACGTCAAGACCGACTTGATCGTATACAATACTGAAAAATCTCAATTTCATCGAGATCGTTTCGTAACCTGTCCATTTTGTTATTTATTTCTCCTTTTGATATTATCTCAATCATTTCTGTCGTATATTTATTTTCGTATTTTTATTTCTATCGAACAATCAATATTTTTTTAATTAAATTTTATAATATTCTTTAAGGGGTTAATAATTTTTTTAAATTTTTCACGATAGAAAAAAATAAAAATAAAAATTATAAAATTATTAACAAAATAAATAATTGTATGTATTATGTATATAAGTTTCTTTATATATTTTACGCGTACAATCCTCGTGAGTCATTCACACGATTCCGAGATACACGTGACGAACGTCATTGATGACCCGCCGTGCAAAAACGTCAGCGTATTACGAAGGGAACGTTGCGTAAGTCAAGATTACAAGCAAAATTTCACAGCGATCGAGTAGTCGTATTTTTTTAATGAGACGATTAATATAACATATACATGTTACAATATAAAAATATGCATGTGTGTAAGAATGTATATCGGACGGTAAAGGAAAAATACAACAATAATAAAATGTTACTAAAATAAATACCTTTCTTCTTACTCATTCTTAATATTTTCCTTTTTACGAAATTCACGATTAAGGTAAAAAAAGTAACGTCATGGTTACGTAGATTATTCGGAATTTTGTGTTATCTCAAAAGAGGAAAAAATACAATTAGACAATTGGACGTAGAACAATTTAGAATAAGTCCTATCTTTAAGGAACCTTACTTAACAACTTCTTGTCCTATAACCACGAGTCTCACTCATGGTAAAGAAAATATAGTAGACATAATTGAACAATTGAATGCCACAGCACTCGACCAACTTTCTTGTTTACTATGACACGCGAAATTTGCAAATATTTTATAGGATAAGGGGTTAAACAATAGCAGATATTAAAAAGATCAAGCAAAATATGAACTACATCGAAATGAGACTGTTAAGGAGAATACTAGGATTAACTGTAAGAGATCGATAACCAAACAGCAGCATAAGACAAAGATGCAACGTTGAAAATATAAATAAATGGATAAAGACAAGGTAAAGAAAGGCTGAAACGAGCACGTAGACTGGATGAATTCAGACTGATTGATCAGCAGAAGATCAATTGGAAGACCATCGAAAAGATGGAAAGACAATATTCAATACAAGAAGACTTAAATAACAAAATTGCTGATGACTAGAAGATAAGATTAACTAGAAAAGATTACTAGAAAGTAAGAAAAAAGGGGAATAACGTATGTACTATTGTATAATCCGGTTTATCGCAGTTGTAATCGTATTACAAATACTCGAACATCCTGATACCAATTGAAATAGCCTATGAACGAGTTATTTAGATAACATGTTAATACGATTTGCACATGCGCCTGATAATAAAACTGTGATATGTATCTGTACGAAAAAAAAAATATATAATTTGGTTACTCTTATCTTACATGACATTTGACATAACTACCATGTTTGCCTAATAACATTAGCTTCCTAATTTTTTAATAGTTTTAAAATATGTTTTCTTAATTCTTTATTAATATTTTTGATAAAAATATCATTGATACTGCATATATAATATAATGCATATATAATTTTAAATATTGTTAAATCATAGGGTAGAAATTTTTTTTTTTACAATTAACATAAATTTAAATATTATAGATAATTGTTTATTATACTTTTTGGTACCTCTAAATAAGCGAGGAATATTTAAAAAAGTATATAATATATACTTTCGTATGCTTAAATAAATATTTTCGAATAAAGCAACGATGCATCAGGAATAGACCACCGGAAAATTTATGCAAAAAACTGCTTCTCTTTACGCTCGAGTGTGCGTTAATATTTCATTTTTTTACTTAATAATTTAATTATCTTCATATGTGTCAGTAATTTATATTCAAATTTTTCATATTGATTAATAAGTATGAAAACTTACATATAAAAATTATATTAAACAATTTCTAATAATTATATGAATTATTTAAATATATTTTAATATAGTAAGTGTGAAAATAAACTTAAATGACATTGAAAGACCATAATATTTAGGTCAATGAATTCGTCACAAAGCAGGATACACGTCCACCTAACTAAAAACATATATCTCCATTTAAAAAGCAAAGGTCACTTTGAATACTCGGAGATAAGTCCACCTAGACAAGATTTGTGACTATTACAATATGTCACGCTCGAAATAAAGTAAGTTATGTTTGAAACACTTTTTTCTATAACCAATTGGATTTAAACTTTGATACGAGACACCGCGCGTGTATGTTACATCGTACAGTACATATTATGTAATAGGAACCATAGGTGTGTTCGAACGTTTTCTTTAGTGCGTGTAAACGTAACAGCGTTATTCAACGATACTAAACTCGAATGCATTCGTTGATACCACGAATAATAATTATTAATAAAAATCTATTAAAAATATTATCTTATGAGTTTATTTAAATGTTGTTTAAATCATTGTTTTACAATATAATAATTTAAATGTAACTCTCGTAGTGACATCTATTATAAATCCGGAGAATTTCAAGTCACGTCATCGATGCATCAGTTTAACAAAATTTACACCTATAATTTCCTTACATAACATAATTCAATTAATTCAATTAATTCAAATAAAAAGTAAACGTTATAATTAACCAATATTTTATTCTGCATAAATAATATATTTAATTCTTATTTTCCGATTGTAAAATAATTAAGAAGAATAAGAAAATGATGATCGTATTTTTTATGCAAATACAGAAACAGAAAATAAAAATAATCCTAGATCAATGATAATAATTATTAATCGGCGAGTTGCATCAGGTTTAAATGTAAACAATTAAAACGAAAAGAGTGATGTAAACGTAGAGGGAGGGAGGGAGGATGAGGTGATATGTGTGTTTGCGGGTTGTGGGGGTTAATTTGATGTTCGTGCTAAGATAAAATCGCAACATGTTTTTTTTTCGAAGAGAGCTCATCGTCCTATCGCAGTCGATTTTTATCTTCTCGACGGTCGACCAAATGTGCATGTTTAAATATGTTGTTTGTGTATGTTTTAGGATGTGTGCGTTGTGTATGCGCGTGTGTGTGTGTGTGTGTGTACTTTTAATGCGCGTGTTTTAATCTGTATATCTTTGTGTGTGTGTGTTTGTGTGTTTCAGTATGCGTACGTGCGATCAGAAGGTTAGGAGAGTTAAGTAGGGGCGGTGTCGGTGATGGTTAGGAGTAAAGAGGGGTTGGAGGGGGGAATGGAATCGAGGCCCGGGCAACGTTTAATCTTGCATCATGCGCGATGACCTTGCGACGTCGGCGGAGGCCGTCGAACTTGTCTCCTTGATTTTGCGTTCAAGGTCGAGACGTGTGCAACTTGAGAGGAATTAAACGAAACTTTTAACTGAATGAAACTCTAAATGTTTCAGCGTGATTTAACAAAGAAGACAGAACCGTGATAGAATATTGTCATCGATTATTTATAGTTTCAAAACGTTTCTGATTTTTATTTTTCTACATCGATTATGAGAAATGAAGAAACTTCTTGGTTCTAATTATAAAACCTTCTTGAACCATTTTTATATTTTATTGATCGGTCTCGGTGTCTTTCACGGTGATGTGCGATGAACACAGGTAAATATGTTTACATTTTCTTCACTCACTCTCTCTCTTTCTCTCTTTTTTTTTAATTATCTCACTAATAAAATGTTCGAGTCACAATTTTCTGATAAAATATTTTTCATTCGATAAGACTTGAAAAAATATCACGTTGTCGATATAAATCAAGGAACGTTCATGTGCGTGATACTCACGTGAAGAAAAATATTGGAAAGGTCACTTTTTGCGCTTACTTTTTATTCTATTTTCGTTTCTTTTTCTTTTTTTTTTTTTGCTTCTTCTTCTCCTTCTTCTTTTTCAATGCGTTAAAAACGTTTGGTCGTTGTTTATATTAGAAAAATTATCGACGATAATTTACTTCACTGAATATGTTTTTTTTTTCTCATCTTCTTTAGCTCGTTTAGTAATAACGTCATCTAAAAATCTTACGTGTTTCGCGAACACTACCTACGATTTTGAGGAATCTTTTAAACATATCGATGATTTCGTTGCTTCGTTAAAATAATATTCGTTATCAGGAAACATTCAAGATTATTCAATTTATTCTTTTACAAAATCAATCATTCTTTCTTTCTTTTTTTCCTTATTTCTAATTCTTTCAGAATAAAAAGAACGAGAAAAATATGACTGTTTTGCTTAATTTTGTTAAAACATCTTATAATAAATATTAATATAATTTTATAAGATACAGAATTTAAAAAGTATTATAATTTATTGGCAAATTTAAACAACTTGTTTCAGTTCTTTTCTTAGAACGCAGTCTTTTCCAAGCGCGTTAATTGTAAAAACATTGATTATCGGAGATTTTTTGATCGTTAAAAGTGAAAGATGGTTTTCGTTACTTTTCGACGGTTATTTCGAAATAAAAAAAGATAGAAGGACAGAAAATATCGTATAGGTGGTATAATAGTCACGTTAGAATAGAAAAATCAATTTATCTGTTGAATCTAAGTTTGGACGTGACTAAAATCCAGTTCTACCGCCTCTGGCGCCGGGTTTTCAACCTTCTGTCTCCCTAGCGACTATTATGTATTAGCATTATGGTAATATTACCAACTTTGAATAATAGCTAAACGTTTTTTTTCCTTTTCTTTGTTTAGACAATAGGCATGAATATGAAAAAAAAGTGTTTTCTTACAAATACAACATCGGTTTTAAAAATAAATGAAAAACCGAAACATTATCATTTAACATTTAATCAAAGATTTTAATACAATTTTTTTAACCCGTTTGTTTTATTTTTGTGCTTCATTCAAGAAAATATTAAAATTCATTTATTTCCAATCTTAAATTCGTATTTTTGTCTGTAGATACTTCGGTTCATGTAACTTCGAAAGTACTCTACTTGAAATTAATTTGCGTGATTCGTAACGTTTCTATATTTAAAGTGATCGCACTTTGATATACGAGCAATTGGCGAGAGAAGCGTAAATAAAGATTGCGCAACATGACGCAATAATTATCATCGTCTCCGAACACATGTACCGACAAAAACGAATTTTTGATCTATCTCTCTCTCTCTTTCTCTAACTGTCCCACCATCTTTCAATCTTTTTGTGAATAATTTTAAGCGAGGTCAGGTCTGGCATTTTTTGATTTTTATTAATACAATATACCTAATTCTTCACACTCACAAAGGCCATAAATTTGAATTTCTTTAATTAATAAATAATAACCGAATTTTCTCTTGTTGAACACGAAAAGAATTAAGAACAAATTCTAATTAAAATGTATAAATATATTCAAGAGACAACGAATTGGAAATATTAAATTAATTGACTAATTGTAAGATGGATATGCTTAAAGAAAAAATAGAAT
Source organism: Mischocyttarus mexicanus (assembly GCA_023678845.1). NCBI lineage: Eukaryota > Metazoa > Arthropoda > Insecta > Hymenoptera > Vespidae > Mischocyttarus > Mischocyttarus mexicanus. Next base: position 566,726 of record JACGTP010000051.1, on the reverse strand, counting down.
CTCTAACGAGAAGATATCTCACTTCGAAGTTTTAGAAAAATCTTTTCCTTGGGGTCCTTTTTCTCTTGGCAAATTTTTTATCGGAAGAAAGAACGGTAATGTCAGTGCTTTAGTTCGACGACCCGGTCGATGAAACGCATCATCCTCTTATCAAAACATCGTCGAGTATTTTCACGCGCTCGAACAGTCTAGACTTTTATTAAACAAATAAGTCGGGGAGGTTGCTTCGATGCTTACAACGAATTGCGCAGAAACATTTTTAACAGACGGTTATGCCAAAGGCTTTGGAACGATCACATTTCGGTGAAAAGCACTAATTGCAAGCCAATTTTTCATTCCAGATTTTTCTTCATGAGCTAAATAATTGATATTAACATAAATAACTACCAAAAAAAAAACACAAGAAAAACGAAAAAATGACAAAAAGAGATTCGACGAGTAAAATAGATCAGTTGACGATTTAAGAAACCTTGTAGAACTTATCGAGTTACTCGTTCGTGAAATAAGGAAGAATAATAATCGATGAGAAAAATGAGAAGGCAAGCATTTGATTTCACGGAAGGCACGCGAAGGTTCCTCGTGACTTGGGAATAAAATTGGTCGATTCGTTCTCAACAGAATAAGCCTCTTGGTATCTCGATAAGCAACGGTTCGTTCACCAATAAATTATTGCTCGTTTCTCTCATACATTGCTGCTGTATTACGCAACACAGTCGTTGTTAATGCTTCTAACGGCACTGAGTTTCTTTACATTTTTTTCGCTTATTATGAGCTTCTCTACCTTTTCGCATTCCTTCGATAAATTTCACTCAAACGGCATACAAATTTAAACACGTATATTGGAAATAATTGGTTCGCAAATAGTATTATTAATCAATTTTACTCAAGCAGCCTTACATACTCGAATATGTAAATATATGTATAGATACGTGTGTTTTCAATATATTATATTCAAATAACATACAAATTCTAATATTCATCTATAATATACCAGAAATAATTATTACACATATATTATTATCCATATATTTAACTCAAGCAGAATGCAACAAAATGTTCTTTCAAATTATCGCTATTTTGGGAGAATACCTTCTTAAAACTATTAAACAATTTTAATATTTTAAAATATTTTCTCTTTTATTTTTTTTTTTCAATTCAAAATAGAAATATAATGAATGTCTCCTTTTTTATGACTCTTAATTTCGCTAGTACGCATGCACTTTGAATGTAAGAAGAAAAAAAAAGTACAGAAATAAAAATAAACAAAAAGATACATATAAACGTTATGTTTTCAGTACTAGAAAATTCCATGTTGCCAATAAACGTGACGACACGAAAATTTGACGTTATTTCCTATCTAAAATTACGTATAACGTTTAACGTCTTCATTCTCCCTCTCCCACTCAGTTTTTCTATCTATCCAAGAAATATCTCATTGCAGTGTATATAAGTATTAAAAATAAAGCTAACGTACCGATAGTTCCAACTACTTTATCTATATTTAACTTTCTCACTATTATGCATGCAAGTTACATCAGAGACCGATTAAAATAGCAATCCCGCGAGTACTCGTGTTTGTACGTCCTCTTCCTTTTCTCACTTTTCTATTTTTCTCTTTCTTTCTCTCTTTCTCTCTTTCTCTCTCTTACAATCTCTAATAAGCGATTCCGACCGTTAAACCACAGCTGCAACGTAAACGCGATAGTGTTATCAATATGCGAACGACGCGACGTTTGCAAATATGTAGCTGAAAATGCTATTCGACTGATATTCCTACTCGTGAGTATATTACATAGCCTCGTTTATTTTATCGGTTTTTTTTTAATGTTAGTTTTCATGTTTCTATGAAAATTTTATTTTAAATAATAATGTTATCGTGTAGGAAAAATAAACAGAAATGAATCATTAGAGTTTCAGTTTCTATAGAAATATTTTACATAGTCCTAGTGAGAAAGTAAAATATAAATTAAATATAAGAAATATTCTTGTTCCTTTGATAAGGTATCTGTAAAGATCTAAAATGCAATTAATAAAAGAAATAAAGTGCCTTTCTGCATATGCATTGTTGATTATTCGACTTCTGAAAAAAAGTTAAAAAAAATAAAAATATTCTCCATAATTCTATATGATACCTGTAAAAATATATAATTTATTTAAAAGAAACATTATAAAAGTAATTAGTTTCTATAGACAAGATAAGATTCACAACTAATAGGAATAAATATATGATATTAATTAAGAAATGAAAAGAAACTAATNACACCTTCTGACGATTCCATTGCTAAATGCATATCCGATGCACATCAATCACGGTTTCAAAGAGAAAAGAAAAGAAGAAATATCGTACGTTCCATTTACTGAGTTAAACACACCTACATGAATATGCATGCTATTCATGTAAGTATAGTTTATACAAAGCAAGAAAATATTTAAAAATTAATCTAATAGACATTATAAAAGTAATTAGTTTCTATAGACAAGATAAGATTGACGACTAATAGGAATAAATATATGATATTAATTAAGAAATGAAAAGAAACTAATAGAAATAAATATATGATATTAATTAAGAAATGAAAAGAAACTAATTACAACTATAATGCCTATGGTAAGCGGTCTTTGCTACATCTTACTTGACATGGAATGCATAGCATATTAAATATGTTAAACATTACATAGAAAGTAAATTGCATTGCCCAGGTCTAACCACGAGGAGGTAACCGCTTCTGAAGACCCAGGAGGGATATTCGTCATATCCGAATAATGGAACCAACGATGAACCAACGATGAAACAACGATGAAACAACGATGAACCAACGATGAAACAACGATTAACCAACGATTAACCATTTCGAAAAATAATCATTCTCAAATACCTGACTTCAAGAGAGACTCATATAAAATACATCAGAACTATTCTGGACAAAACAGAGTAATTACAAGACACAGTCATTGAGAAATGACGAAATGAAAACGAGGGGTGCTCCCCAATACAATTTCAATAGACATAAAATGACATGAAATAGTAAAAGATAGAAATAAAAGTAAGATTATTAAATTACAGTGTATTAAAAGTGTGCTCCTGTCCACGATCCCTGCGAACACATAAAATTTCTTTAAACAATTATTTAATGTAATTTTCTGTAATAAGTTTATAACATTACATTGTATAAAAATTATAATCCAGTCCATGATACCTGCGAACANAGATGATACCTGTAAAGAAAGTATTACTTCGAGATGATACCTGTAAAGAAAGTATTACTTTAAGATGATACCTGTAAAGAAAGTATTACTTTAAGATGACACTTGTAAAGAAACTATTACTTCAGGACGATACCTGTGAATATATGAAATTTATGTTAAAGATAAATTCTCTCACGTAGATATAAGTGTTCCTGTATTTTGTCCTTGGTAATCTGTGAACATTTAAAATTTCTTTAAAAAATACATTTAAAGAAAACTTTATCACAGATTTGCGATGCTAAGGAGAAAATAATAAATTGATTAAAATACTTTTTTTAGTTTTAGAGAAATATAATTATTTTATTTTACCATTTAGCATAACTCACAGTCAGACCTCTTCTTTTTTTCTTCCCCCTTTTCTGGACGGAGTATTTAGTCATCTCCATAGTTCATCCTGCTAAAAAAACACGGATTCTGTGTTCCGTTCATGGTATCTGTGAACATAGAAATTTAAGGAGGGTGGAATTTTTCGGGAATTTTTTTTGAGTGGTCTCGTCATGGTTAGACTAATCAATTGACTCTAATCTTTATTACGAGGAACTTACACAGTCCCTATGCTAAATGCATGTCTATGCTAAAAGCATGTATATGCATATCAACTCGCGAATAAAAAATAAAAAAATTATATTTGTTCCACTTCAAAAAAAGGATATGTGTAGTTGGGGAAAATTTTAGGTAAGGACATGATTTCTCCCAAGGAGAAGGAAGAAAATTATGGCTCGCGTGGGCAGGGTCGCATCCCTGAAGTAGATTCTCTCTTTGCATTTTTTGCGAAGAAAGAATCTACCCGCTACCCATTGAAAACGATGATTCAAAGACTCTGCAAACTTATCTGAAAAATAAAAGATTTGTTAAAGACTGCGAAGATGGAATGGACGTAAGCCTGGACTCTGCAACTTGACTGAAACTAAAAAAATTTAGTAAATATATAAATGTTATTTAAAAATTGATACTTACAACTGTATTAAAATGAATATTACCCTGAAACAGAATAAAATGAAAATTAAATTTCAACAATTTGGGATTATTATACTAGTACCTGTACCTGTAAAACTACGAAAGATACATTAAAAAACATTATAATGTAATTAGTTTCTACTAATGAAATAGAATATAAAAATAGGAACGCGGTGGGTGATTCGAAATTAGAAAATGATAAATGATAAATGATATATGATATTGGAATGGAAATTCGGGAGATTAAGATAGATTGGGTATCGTATTATAATTAAAAAGCATTCTGTGTTTTGTTTTAATGAAAAATAATATGAATTAAAAGTATTTTGAAATACTCGATTTATCTGTAAGAACGATGATTTAATTTGGTTCATGAGATAGGTCCAACGATGATTGCCTGAAACATTCAGCAGAGTGTGTTAATCATCAATACTTCAAATAACCATAGTAAATTATTGACATGCAAATTATTGACATGCAAATTATTGAAAAGCAAATTATTGACGAGCAAAATAATAAAAAGACAATAAAATATGACTAAAGAGAAATTCTCGAAAGGTTCGACCATGCTGTTGAACCTTTGAAAATAACTCAGTAGCCTGTAGTTGCCCTCTTGAGCCACAGTTTGTGGGGGCCTCTTCGGCATTTTGCCTCTTCTTCCCCTAATGCAATCGGACATTCCCTACGTGCGAGCATGAAAAGAATTTTCGATTAAAAATGTCAATCGTTTAAAAAAGTACTCTCATAACTTGGCAATATTACAACGAGTCAGTGATATAGAATTAGAATCGTCCCTGATACTAAATAATAAAATGATATCAACCGAACGCGACCTAACAAAACCCTAACACAACCTGAAAAGAAAATTTTCATTAGTAAACATCCTGAATTCATTTTGCATAGAAAATAATTCTTGCCTTTTGGTCGAGAGATATCTCTTCGCCGAAAGGAAGATCATTGACCATGTAAAATATCAATTCTATTCTAATACCATGCCGTTGTAATATGCCAGATTATGATCCTACTGATTATAAACGACTTAAAGACATTTTCGCACAATTACTCTTAACTGCTTTTATAATACTAATATCAATGAAGAATATTTCATATTGCAATGTATGAAATATTTTCATTCGCTTTATTTCATCCTTACTTTGAAATAATTCCATTCTCCGTGATGAGACTCTGTTAAAAAAAATGATTAAAACATTAATTCACATTTCGCGTTAGCTATCCTAGCTCGTGGACAATCAACGAACTTAGAGTTCATCGACTGTGCATATTTACACGAGCACATTTAATCGAATGTCCGTGCAGATAATAATTCTAATCGATGACCTAATAGCACTTCGCACTTTTAATATCAAGTAATATAATCTAATTGAAATAATTTAATGAAATGAAATGCATTTTCTTGCAAAATACTTTTATTTAATTTATTCGTTATATTGAATTAAATCAAATATTTCTAACTGTAAGACAATATCGCGATAGTGCAAAGTGCTAATACTTAAAACTAAGTATCAAATTCATCAAAGGCTTTGCGAATTATGAGATAGAATCTAAATAGAAAAGCATCTTACAAATGGTTGCAAATACCTTTGAATCATGATACATATTAAATAACAGAGAACCGTCACAAAATAAATTTAAAAACTACGTAAAGAGAATGAAAAGAATAAAAAGATATAATTTTGTGACCATTCTGTATAAACCCTGAGATGGGACTTCCACTTCCGAGTGGAAGGAAACGCAGCGCAATTCTCAGGTCCTACCTGCTTAAAATTAAAGTTTCACACATTCATTCAGAAAAGTATGCTACCTGCCTGCCTATTACCTATATTTAAAATAGCAAAACACACACACCAAAAAATTCACTCCACGGTTCTCACACATACCACCAGGGTGCATAAGCCTAAACTAGAGAGCATGCCCCGAGGCACCTCCGACACCCCAGTTCAACCACGTATTTTCTAAATTTTTGGGAGTACGTACCAAGTGCTGAAATCGACTGCCAAGGCTAGTGATTATTGCAAAGATAACTAAAGCAAAAATACAAGTACATACTAGTATAAATATTCATACTAGTAATATACGAGTATATGAAAATTTCCACAATTAAGTGTGGTAATTCTACTATGCAAAACGATATTAAAAATGAACAATTAAATATTAAAAATTGAAAAATGAAAAGCTAGTATCATACACGTAACTCTACAAGTAATTTTAATTTAATAACTTTGAAAAATGCGAGATATTATTTATCACGAAACGATGTACAATGCACCTTCCTAACACGCACACACATAGGTGCAAGTACATCGTGCAATCACTAGCACAATGACAGCCGCCAACATGGGGAAAAAAATTAAAACTAACCCATACTAATCGTTTCTCACCCATACGTGTAACACCTGGGCACACGCATAGATGAGAGTTCAAAAAGTATGGGGGGGAGAAACGGGAGATTAGTATATTAGAAGCTGAAAATCCTGATCTAAAAGTTGATTAATATATATATATATATATAAAAATTCTCTTATATAGTTCTAAGCGGGCTATGACTCTACAAGTAATTTATAATGAAAAATTAAAAAGTTTTAATAAAATTTTAAAAAGTTTAAATAAAATTTAAAAAGTTTAAATAAAATTTTAAGAATAAGAAAAGATAAAAATTAATTTTTATAAAAACTCTCGGACGACTCCTTTAATTAAGTCGGCTGTTTTAATTATAGAACTAGACTTTAAAATGCCGCTTAATTGCCAGAGTCTATCCGTTCGCGAACATATTTTGTCTTCTTGTTCATTTATTGTTAATATCATAGTACCGATATATCAAAATCGCGATTAAATAAACTATGTACGGAGCAATGCATGTAAAACAATTATTACATGCTTTTCTGGACAAAATCGAGTAAATTAATACTTGATTTCACCACTACTAACACGTGCAAAACACGAAGTTGTAAGAGAAAAGTGCATTAATTCATTGCACTGGAAATGAAATGAATTTAACCTATGAGACAAGAAGACCTATCCTGAACTAATAAAATACATAATAAAATACACAATATAATATACCATTTTCATGAGTATTTCCAAAAAAGGAATTACTCATGTGCTCGTCAATAATTTATTGGAATAATTACAACCAGTAACTCGTGCCGATTCGGACCTTTCGTCCACGACATGATTGAGCACTGGAGGGACTTTAGTTTTTCACTCACTACTTAAGAAGTTCTGCGATGGCTCCAAAACACTCGTTCTTTGCTGTAAGTACTGAAAACCCGTGACTCTAATAACGCGTTTACGAAAATAAGAAACTCTTCTATAGTTTCTTATCGCGACCGAAATATTCTTATGCGGCGAACAAACCGACTCGAATTCGCGTTTGATTTTAATGACTCTACAAATACTTTAAAAGACTGCATTGCACGCAGTCAATTCAAATAAAACACGCGTTCGCGAACTTTGACATAGAACTTTTATTCGAACAAAATCTAATACAAAATTACTGCTTTGCTCGCAGTTAATTTAATATGAAAAATATTCAAAAACATTCGCGATACGCGATTTCTATATCGGAATAGAAATAAACGAACGAACGTGCTTCTAATCCGTGATTTTAATTATATTTCAACGATTCGAACAATCTCGTCGTTCATTGCTGCACGCACGATTGCAACAATAATCTGAAACAGAAATATGAAAAGCAATACTATTAATATCATTGTTGTAATTAAAAAATCATTGAAAGTTTTGAGGAATTATTAGATAGAAAAATATACTCACTTCGAATCTCGATCGACGAATGCACGAAGGGTCTCCTACCCTTAGGATGACAGGACTGAAAGAATGTTTATTATAACAGTTCGTAAAAATACGAAAATAAGAAACTCTTCTATAGTTTCTTATCGCGACCGAAATATTCTTATGCGGCGAACAAACCGACTCGAATTCGCGTTTGATTTTAATGACTCTACAAATACTTTAAAAGACTGCATTGCACGCAGTCAATTCAAATAAAACACGCGTTCGCGAACTTTGACATACAACTTTTATTCGAACAAAATCTAATACAAAATTACTGCTTTGCTCGCAGTTAATTTAATATGAAAAATATTCTAAAATATTCGCGATACGCGAATTCTATATCGGAATAGAAATNCGGAGGGGATTAATTCTTATAATTTCGAATATTATTCTCGTTAAACTAACACCACCTCTAAGAAATCTTATTCTATGTGCATGTGCGTGAATACGCGTTTAAATCTAACAGAATATTTATCTGATTTGAGAAAAAATTAATAATGCATATTTTAATTAATTCTCTAGTCTAGTATTGATGTCTGGCTCGTAGAATTTATCTTAAAACCTATTAAATAAAAAGACATCGAAATTCTTTTATTTATTGAATTATATTTGAAAGCATGTAATGTTTAAACTGATGTATACGTGTTAGAACAATCTTAAATATAAGAATTGTGCATTAGAGTAGTGGATTAGTCTTAAATAATTGTTAATTTATTAATGGAAATGTATATTATAATCTAAAAGCTCGGAATATAAGTTTGATGTACTGTCTTTTTTGAAATCAACTGTTAGACTTCTAGTTGTCACCTTTGAAAGTTCTTTTATTGAAATTTGCTTACTTGTTTATCAGAGGGGATTAATTCTATTTATATCGATTTGTATTCTCGTTTTAAATACTTTACGGTTAGGATATTTATATTTTACGAGTGTATTTGTTTATGTAAGTGGAAATTTAACAAAAGTATTTGAAATAAAAGAAGGATGTATTAGAGTAGTAGACATATCCTAAATAATTATTAATTAATCGAAGGAAATTAATATTCTAATCTAAAAGCACGGAAAAATAATTTTTCTATTAAATGTACGCGTTTCTTGTAAATATTCTAAAATTAATGAATAAAATAAATACAATGTATATGGAAATTTGTCGTATCGCACATAAGAACATAATCGTAAAGAATAGCATTGTTATAGCAAATACCTTAAAAATGTTGAACCCCAATGATTGTCAAACTTGATATAACAATTTATTTATTTAATAATTCACAATTCTATTTATCTATTAACCGTGCACGTATCTTGTAAATATTCTTAAAATAACGAACAGAATAAGAACAATATAGGATAAAAACTTGATCGTACAGAACATAAAAAACACAGTCGTATAGAAATGCTTTGACGTTGCAGATATCTTTAAAACAATTGACAACGTAAGTCATCTGGAAAAGTATTCTAATTGGTGGAATAACTTGTTACCTAATCGATAATGCAGATCTTCGATTTTTCCCTATCGATACTAATTGTGCGGATTTATTCTTTCCAGATGGCATGCTATGTCAATTTTTTGTTTAAGGATATCTTCACAACGGTGTTCTCCTATACAATTGTGTTTTTCTTTACGATACGAAGAAGAAGTTTTTATATTCTGTATTGTCTTTATATTTCTCATATTTTATTTTTAGAATATTTACAAGAAACGTACACGCATAAAAAATAAATAAAATTGATTTTTTTGTGATTTGTTAAACAAATTAATTATCATTTAGAATTTTGATTAGCGTAGTCATGAAGAAAGACGAGTTACTGTACGTGTGACGACAAGCTTATGTGTGTGTCGTGTAAAAACCGTTTGGATTAATTATAATTTCAAACTAAGAAATTAATATTCATCTTATTTCGTACTGACAATAAATAATATCTTTGTAATAATTTTATGTCATTTATTTTATTAGATTTTATAAGACTCTATAGTTTGATAATTATCTTATTTATCATATTATTATTTAATATAAAAATTTAGTAATTTTTATAAAGGTATAGAACATTAACTAGACAATACTGCATTTTCTTAGCCAATCAGCGTTCATCTAATGGCGTAGGTGGTGAAGATCTCAAGAAACCTTCGTCGTCCTGTTAAAATCAAATAATTACAAAGTATTTTCTAACGTACATCTTTCTATTATATATCAAAGGATAGCTACAAGTAAGATTTTTATACGTGAGTGTTATCAAAGTGAATTATTAAAATGTACGAGAGATATCTGTCAAAATAAAATCAGTCTCTCTTGGCTTGGTGCCAAAAATCACTGATCTAGTTATTTAACAATGTCTTTTTCATTTTTTTCAGATTACTTTCACGATATCTATACCTGTGACCATCTCTAATAATGCTGTAATAAATCATTTTTCATAATGATTTCTTTATAAAAGGTATATATATATATAAATTTAATATTTTAATGTTTAATATATATTGGTTGTCAAGTATGAGATGGAGCATATTTCAATTCAATTATGGGCATTTTTTGCTTCATTTCATACTTGACAACTTAATATATATCTATATATATATATATATATAAATAAATTTAATATTTTAATATTTAATATATATTAGGTTGTCAAGTATGAAATGGAGCATATTTCAATACAATTGTGTGCATTGTTTGCTCCATTTCATACTTGACTACCTAATATATATCTATATATATATATATATATATATATGTGTGTGTGTGTGTGTGTGTGTGTGTGTGCATACCTTATGGGTAACTCGTACACATACGTACACATATGCTCGTATATTTAATTGCATTTTTATTATACTAATAGCATTTTTATATTTTACTTTTTTACGAGAATAAAAGAGTGTGAAAGAGAGAAAGAAAGTGAGAGCGAATAAGAATATAAACAACATTCAACGTATATACTATGACGTATGTGTGTTCTAGCAAGGCATGCCCGGCCGAAGACAAAATGTAAACAGTCGAGCGAACATTCGACACTTTCAAGGATAAACACAGAGATTCTCATTCCTCTTCTATCCTTCGACGAGTACATACTAGCGATAACGTGACGTATTAAATTATTGAATAATTTCATATTTTTAATATTATTATAATAAATTTAATATTATAGGAAGTTCTTGTTTACTAAAGAGACTATAAAAATTAATTTACTTTTTAGATCATTTTAATTTGAGTTTATTGTAATAGTTATTATCTTATTAAGACAACTTTAAAGATTTTTATTAACAATTTTTATTAACGTTACATATTTTGTATGTAATTTTATACTAGTAGTGATACCTGAACATTCGATATTGCTTGAATTTGTATATTAAAATACAAAGCAAGCATTATCAAACAAATAATTATATTCTTTAATACATTTCACAAACATTTGATAACTTATACTTTTAATTATTTTAATTCTAATAGATCATTACATTTTATTTTTATATCAAATATTGAATCTTTTTTAATGTGTGTACTTCTTTCAGAAATGATTTACAGGAATTAGTGTTCTAGTATCTTTAGTATGTTTTAGCTTTTCAAAGTTTTATTTTTATAATTTTTATATTCGTCGTCATCCTAAAGTTAGAATACATATCGTGGCAGTTAGTAAAAACTAAAAGTAAATATATTTTTAAATCAAACATTTTTATGATAATTTCATTTGTTTTTCTTTTTATTAAGACAATAACCGTAATTCTTCTTTTTCTTCTTTTGTTTCGGAACATCATTGTAATCGTACTTGTAAACAATGTTTTTCTGTGTCGTGTCGTTAAAATAAAATATAAAAAATATCGCGAAATAGAGGCAGAGTGTTCTTTCGAAAAAGTTCGTTTTTATTGAGTAAAAAAATTCATTTATATTTTCGTATTTCCGTATTAAATGTCTACTCATCATCGTTCATCCTAAGGGTAGGAAACCCATCTTGCATTCATCATTGCAGATTCGAAGTAAGTATACTTTTGTATTTAATAATTCCACAAAAGCTTTAATAGTTTTTAATTATAATAATGATATTAACGAGATTTTTTAAATTTATTCTTGTTTCAGATTAATATTGCAATCGTGCGAGAAGCAATCTACCGTGGAAGGTTGTATCGTTTAAATATTATTAAAATCACGGATTAGATGCACGTTCGTTCGTTAGATTTTTATTTCGATCGCGTATCGCGAACTATTTTTGAAATTTATATATTAAATTTACTGTGCACAATGCAGTAATTGTATTAGAGTTTGTTCGATGTAAGTAATATTTTGATTTGAAAACAATCGCACAGAGATTGTTCGCGTATTAAAGTCGGTGCACCAAAGAAGATTTAAATCATTCATGCATCATCTGAAGAACCAATTCTTCCATGGGTCTTCCACAATGGGTCTTCCACAATGGATCTTCTTCAATACCACTACGAAGTAGGAGTGCTTTGGAGCCATCGTAGAACTTCTAATGTCAACTTAACGAGTGAGTCAAAAAATTTAAAGTCCCTCCAGTGCTCAATCATGCCGAGGACGAAAGGTTCTAATCGGCACGAGTTACTGGTTGTAATTATTCCAATAAATTATTGACGATCATATATGTGTGTGTCTTCCTACTTCATTTCTTTAAATTCTTCACGCAACACGATGAATTTCAATGTATTTTTTTTAGGAAATAAAATAATTAAAGATGTTAGATAAATATCCTGTTTCGTGGAATTATTCATTTACGTGATTAATATACAGATTAACGTGATTTATACTGTTATGTGATACTAGCCAATAATAACCTTGAATTAAATATAAAAGAATAATAAATAATTATTAATTGATTTAATATGTATCCGAAAGTTAATAATTAATAAAACCAGTTTTCACGTAATACGATTCTCGTGTCAGATGAACAGAAAAATTAGGCCATTGAAAATTAAAAGCAAGAAAACGTTGCAATTAAATGACCGACACACACATATGTACGTGTAAAATGCATGTATAAAACGCATATGTAAAAATCCTGCCTGATCACAAATGATGATTCCAAGAGACACAGCAATGAAACGCATCAAAGCATCTTTAATCTACTCGAATTGGAATGTTTTGTACGTATCGTTAAAGGTATTTGTTTCAAAGGCCATCTTCGTTGTTATATTCTTGTCTGGCGCATTCATTATGATCTCTGTCTCTCTCTCTCTTTCTTTCGCCAGACATCGTCAACAATATTCTAAACTCGTAATCGCGACCTAACGCAACATAGTCATCCAACGACCATTATGGCTACGGCAAAGATATTTTCATTCTTTCATACATACACATACATACATACATTTACCTATGAACGTGTAAGAAAGTATCTACGTAATATACATTTTCATTTATTTTTGTATACCCGTTTTACAAGTCAAATTAAAAAATTAGAATAAAATTCACGGTTATATGGTAGATGTAATTATCGCAATTTCTAAAGAATTAACATGAGTAGGATACAAAATTGAAGGAACTCTTGAAAATCGTTAAATTCGAAATGATAAGAGACACGACGTTTAGCAATTTCGATCGTTTCCCTAGACATTTGACGTAACCACCGTGGCATAAAGTTTGGTTTTAATTTCACAAACCGGATCGAGAGATCGAGAGAATTCGTGGTGGCCATAGTAGTTGAGTAACATGATCGCGATCGTAGAGTAACGGAGGATCGTGTGTCGGTGGTGGAAGATTGCCTGGCATTGGCACCGATCGCAGACTTCGAAAAAGTAGGTTTCTGGAGCGACAGCTGCACCAATGATAGCCGGCAACGATAATAATAAAAATGACAATGATAACAATTGAATATCCTTCTGAAAATCTTTTTTTCTTTTACCTTAAAGTTACCATTTTATTATTAATAAAAACATTACATGGTAAAATTGTTGTTAAATATAAATAATATAAAAGATCAATCGATGTCAGTTTTGATTTAGAAAATTCTTAAATCATTATTTCCAAAGTTTCAATTTAGAAATCAAATTTGCAACTAGAAATATCTATACAAAATTGCTGTTCTTATTTTTATTAAATAAAATATCGACATGATCGTTCACACAAACATTTATTTATTGTTCACGTATCTGTCATATAAAGATTAACTCTCAACTAGCAAAATACAGGTCGATTCAATCCTGAACGTTATATAATTCACACTGTTATCTTCGTACGTATAATTATTGACGTACCTCTACGCCAATTATCCACAACCAGTTTGAAATGTAATAGAAAGAGATAGATAGAGATATTGGTAAAGAAAAAGAAAGAGAAAGAACAAAGTCTCGAATGCGCATACATTTACTTTACGTAAACGGACGGTTCGCGTAGGCTAATAATAGATTGATTAATTTATTGTTCGCTATGTCTCTTGGTGAGTCTATTATAAGTTTTCACACGATTTCTTTTAAACTAGGAAAGAGATTTTTTTTTAAATAAGCTATGATTAAAAGAATTATAATAATGTTATTAACGATAAAATTGTTATTTATTTTTTTTTCATTCTGAGCAAATTAAAAATTCATTTCAGGTTCTTCTTGTTTAAATAATATAAAAACTTCAATTAAAAATTTCTAAATGACATAAAAGATTTTCTCAGAAAATTCTTTAGTTTTTAAATAGAATTTTTTTATTGGTAAAATATATTACATTTATTGTTTTTTTTTATTTAATAGAAATATTTACATCGGTTAAATGAAAATGACAAAATTCTAGTTTAATTGTAGTTTAAATGTAGTCTGTAAATATATGTGTATATATATATATGTAAGAATTTGTCGCTCAGAGATATGAAAAGATAAAAAATATACAATGAAAATAATAAATAAATTTAATAAATAAATATAAAGACTTAATCTCTAAATAATGGGAAAATTCATGAAAGTTATTTTTTTTTATTCCGTGGTTTACATTGGCAATCTGTATCAGTGAAACAATCAGTCGAGTAAGAACTGCTGCATGAGGACGATGAAGTATAATCTGAAACTAATGATTTTCATTTTTTGGTAATTTTAATATATTATTGCTAAAATGTACTTTGCATTGACGTCATGAATTATATTATCTTTAATAATATCCATTTAAGAGAATAACCGGTCTAATTATCGAACGTTTCCGAGTATATTTGGATAATAAATGATTTAATGTATGTTTTACAATTTGCCACTTAACATATATGAATTATTTATTGAAAAATGTTACATCAATTTTCAATTTGAAACTCACCATTGCAACAACTATTTTTATTTTTCGATGATTTTGATTTAGTTCCTCTCTTCACTTTCGTTTCTTTTGATTTTTTCAACTTTTTCACTTCCTTCTTAGACTTTCCTTTATTTTTTTTACGCACCATTAAACGTCCCTCAAAGCAATCCGAACAATCACAATCTGTATCGGAACTAAAAGGTATTTCTGAATCTGAAGAGCTGCTGCTGCTGCTGCTGGTAGTGGTGGTGGAACTATTTCTTGTAGAAGATACTCCATATTTTCTACAAGTTATCTTTTTGCTTTTTATTTTAGACGCCATCAATTAAATACTGTTCATCGAAATAAAACAAAGAAAAATAAATATAAATCATTTGTTGTTGTAATTTTAAATTTACAAGTTATTATTCGAGACAATTAAATTAGGTGTCACTTGTTGTATTTATATATATTTATTTTATTAAATGATTACACACACTATACAAACACTTCTTTTTTTAACATTGACTGTAGAAATCGATAAATTTAGCCAATGATTCAACAATTTTTTTATACTATACGTAATAAGCATAGTTAAATTACGACATGAATGATTTTCGAAATATTTCAATTCGTTTGAAATTAGTAAAACGTATTTCAACTTTGTACTGTCAGACATCTCACTTCGCATGCAAACACATTCCGAAGGACGGTTAGATAACTTTACGACGTTTTAAATAAATACCGTTAGAAATTAGATAAAAATTCACGTTAGATTATTATATAATGTTCAAGGACAAGCTCGTAAGCAACATAACAAAGAAATTTATTTTAATTTTATTTATATTATTCTAACTATATTATACGTTCACATATATTTAGAAACTATTAGAGAATAAATTTCAAATAATTGAACAAAATTCTTGCAACAACTATTGTAATATTAAAAAATCTCCATACCTGATGATCACGCGATTAGAAAAACTTCAAATTTTGTATTAGTCAAATATATACGTTATTAAATATATATATACAGTAAATGTTTTTATTATAAAGACGAATTTCGTTAAATTATTGATAAAATTAATGATTGAAAATAAATATAAGAAAATATATGTACTATTTTTATATTTAAGGATTTCTAACGACGTTCAAACACCGAATAAACATTTTTCGTCTTTTCAAATATATCTATACAGAGATATATAAATACTGTTAAAATATCTGACTTTGATTCGTCCGATTCGATTAGACTCTATACGATAATGTAAATCGTTTTAAATTTGAAAGCAGACCGTTAGAAATCTTTCAATACTAATATCTTTAATTTTATAGCATTAGATCGAAGAAGAAAAAAACACACAGAAATAATAATATACTCGTTTTTCTACGGTATTTTAACTTATTAACGTATTAACGATCAGCAAGTATCTAACGATATGTAAAATCCACTGACGTGAGTAGAAATTAGAGCATAAAACGTGTACGATACATTCGAAGCAATGTTAGATTATGAATCATTATGCAACGTGAATATTGACGCAATCCAATCCTAGGCAATGAGCCGATCTATGCGAAATCTTGAATTACATTTATCCTACATACGTATATATATATATGAATGAATACATATGAATACTCTTACGCAAATAAATATACATTTAATTAAATTGAAAAAATAATCAAAGATATAATTGAAATAAAATTGAAAAAATTAATAATTTACATTTGTTTGATAAATAGATAAAATAATATATAAAATATATAAAATAATTGAGAAAATAAAAAATAAATAAAATTATAATTAAGAAATCTTGTATATATGAAAATGAATAAATATGATTGAATTATACTCGGTTCGGCGCATATAAGGCTAACAATAAGTAAACGGCAAGCCTATTATATCACAAGTTGTATTCGGAGCGAGAAGGTAGAGTCAGCCCGTGAACCCAACAAACAATAATTGGGCACGTTGCAAGAGTGCACGTGACTTATTTCTCCAAGAGCTTTCCCGTCTTCGTTTCGTTCCTTTTCTTCTCCTTTTCTTATCTTTCGTTCTCCCTTTTCACTGTCAATTAGATTCGTTTCCAGCCACGCGAGTAGGAGACTAAACGGAACAAATTTTTATTTAAACAAACGTGACATTTTTATTATCGACACTTTTTTTTGTCTATTTTATTTTTTATTTTGTTATGGACAAAATGATATGGAATATACAATGTATAAAACGTTGATATTATACATGGGGAGGTATTTTAAATTTTCTTTCTGACCTAAAAATAGAAAATAAAATACACTTGTTATCGTGCATAAATAATATTTACAGTTAATATTATATATAGATAGGGGAAAAAGTATTTTCAAAACGATGGACAGTATTTTCATTAATATATTTTTTGTATTTTCAATTAAAATAAATCGTTATTCGTGTCTCTCAAAAAAAAAGTTACGAGTTAATTCCAACACTTAATAAATTTTTGTACGTGTTCGTTTTCTGTACTATGATTCATTTCAAAGTTAACGATAAATTATAATAATATAGAAGATGTTTTCAAATGAGTAAATAAGCAATCGAAAGTCACGTAAATGACTAATACTTTGAAATGAAAAATTCTGACAAATAAGTATTTCGAATAACATATATGTGTATATAAAAATATGAATATGCAAGTAAATGCTTATTTACATGCTTTTTTCAACCAAGATCTTTGATAGGAAACCTTAATATCAATTTTCATATCTCGGTCATGCGTTTACCAGCTCGACCGACCGAAACTGTGAAATTATATAAAACGTTAGTCGTTCACGATTATATACATATATCGTATATTTATATACACACGTATTAGTTATCAACGATTATACTTATTACGCTCGGTAATCGTATAAAAAATATAAAAAACCATGGTATAAACATGAAAACAATATTAATTTGAACTATATCGGGATTTATTGATTCGGGTAAGATAATATCTTTCTTTACGATGAGACTAAAATAGAATTCGATCGATAATTTTAAATAAAACAGCTTGACTTAGGATAATCCGATTTGTAGACAGTCGAAGCATGAAAAGGATGAAATTTGAAGTTAAGATAGATTCAACGTTCTTACTTCCTTCTCTTATCCTCTTTACAGTCCCACTTCTCTGCTTTTCTCAACTAGCCCTGTTCTTCCCTAGCTAGTCTGGTATCCTTTTTCCAGCCACTATGGAATCTCTCGAAAGCATAGTTAATGGCGTTACGTCAGCCTCGTACTTTGCTGAGTCACACCGTCGAACCCGCCTCTTTATCTGTCTGTCTCTCTCTTTCTAAACTCTATCTTTCTCTTTCTTTCTCCTTTCATTCTCTTTGTCTACGAATGTCGATAAACGTGTTTCCTCCCTCGCATCGTGTCTTTACGCGTGCCTCGGAAATTATATCGTCCCCAAGGAATTTCTAGGATCCCTGATCTCTTTCTCTCTCTCTCTCTCTCTTTCTTTTCTACTTTCCTATTTATGTCCCTTTCCATTAGATACGATTAGACTATAGTGCATTGAGGCTAACATCGAAAGCAATAACGAGAAAATGTTGATGTTTAGGATTATTTCAATAGAAAAATATCAAATAAAGCAAAATAAATATTAATTTTAGGATATATGTTAATAGTAATAATTAATCGGGAAATTTCATTAAAAGCAATGATATGAAAATGAAATAAAAATAAAAAATGTTATAATAAATAATTCTCTCGAGAGCTACGAAAAAATCGTAACTATGAAAATGATTTTTAAGAAGAAGAGAAAAACAGTTGAAATATTAAACAATAATTCCTAATAATAGTCTTTAATTAGAAGACCAGAGAACACGTTTTATGATGTAAGTAGGATCGAGCTAGTGTCAGACGATTAAAATCATGTGGATATTTAATCGAGCTTGTCGTGCCAAGAATCGAGGGTAAGCTCGAGTTGGTTCGAGCTAATCGCAACGCGTTAAATCGTTCCGTTCTCATAAACGAAGAAATTAACGTAATGCATGTCTCTCTTTCTTTCTCTCTTTCTGGCTTGTTTCTCAATCAGTCACGATACGTTCGATTCTCGTTCGATTCTTGTTCGACTAAACTCGAAGTAAACTATCTCGAGGCGAAGAATGGTTGGTCGGTCGGTCGGTCGGCAATCGGCGATCGTTGATCGACATATAAAACGTGTAATTCGAGATTTCGCAGGGATAGGTTCGTAGCTTGGGATTAGATTGCATCAATGTTCGTGTTGCATAATGACCCGTAATGTGGCATAATCGAGCGTACATAGTGCAACGCCCGTTGTTCTTATATTATATCTCCTTCCTATTCGTTCTTATTTTCTTTCTACGCGTAGAATCATTCTCTTTTCATGTTCAATAATAACTAATCGAATTCTAAGATTTATTTTTCTCTACTAAAGAAAATATTTCAATAATTACTTTATTAAGGTGCTGTACCAAGGTGAACGCTCAAAATTTTGGTAATTTTGAGGAATTTTTTTCTAGAAAAGTATTCCATCAAATGTCTTGAAAGTTTGTGGATATATTTGCCTATAATTTAATTATATTGTATCATTTTTTTGTACAAAAATATTTAAATGCGAGCGACTTGTACGCTGCCTTCGGAGACGTCAAAACAAAATTTTCTCCACTGTTGCCACAATTCTGGTCGCTTGAGTGGCTGAGATAAAAAAAGATCAAAAATGATGTTAAACTAGAAGGTATTCTCCGTACAATGGAATCTAGGATTTTTGAAATATATCAAAACAACAGCAAATTTGAAAAATCCCATTCCCTGATAAACGTGTTTAAAAATTTAACCATCGTTTCAAACTTGTAATCAATTGCTCTTTAAAAGATTACCATTTGAAAAATATTTGAGATGCAGCCTTGAAATTTTATTTTTCTTAAAAGTATAAATGTCAAAAACAGCAAAACAAAAAAAAATCGATGTTTTGAAAGTGTTACACTGATGTATAACTCCTTTAAATTACTTTAATCGATATAAAATAATCAGAAAATAACATCAATCTTACCTGATTAGTAAAAAAAAAAAATTGATTACAGGCATGAAACCAGATTTAACATTTGAAATAAACATCCATCATTACTTATTTATCTTTATTTATTTATCATTAGATATCGTTTGTATTCAGCAATGAAAAAGAAATAAAATTGATGAGAAAGAGAGATGATAGTCTTGAGGTTCTCCTATTTACGTAATCAAAATTATGATTAGAGAATGACGAGTTATAACAAGCTATCTGTGAAGAGCATATATGAGATAATTGATTGTGTGTGTGTGTGTGTGCGTATGTGTGTGCATGGTAGGCAAATGTATCATCTCAGGAAATAAGGCATCGTCTTTGTTCACGTTGAACGACATTCGTTAAAGCCACAAGTAATTTCGTCTCCAGGTTCTGATTAATGCCTAACATTCTCGACAATTCCTAGGGATGATAAATTAATGGAAGATATGTCTTAGGAAGACTTCCAAGAGGCTGAGTTAACGTACCCCATTCCTTCCATAGAACGAGAAAGGTTATCCTTTCTCGTTCTTATCGCAGGCTGATCGCTCATCTAAGAAAAACAGGTTTGAGAAAGATTTTCCTTCTTTAAGAACACTCAACGTTTTCTATCTTCTTTTTCGTTTCAAATCTATAACGTTCATTTAACGATTTATTCTTTTGCATAATAATGGTAGAATAAATAAAAGGTTTTAACGTTTAACAAATTATGTAACAATTTAGAAAAATAATTATATCGTTATTATTATTATTATTATTATTATTTTTACGCATCTAATTTGACATTTGTGCAATTTAAGATGACGTGAGTTTTTGAGAAATTTTGATCATTTCTATTAGATTTTTTCTATAATTCATATAGAAAAATTTATTAGTATAGAAAAAACGAAATAGGAGAAATCTTTAGCATAGACTCGGTTTCTTGACGTCGTTTTATCGGTTTCCACGTTTTCAGGCATGCATTATGCATGATGGGAACATTCTCATCCTTTGCCATGACCTTGCCTCTCACCATTTTCTTTCGTAGTTTTTTTAAATGCGAGACATTAAAAACACATTCTCTCTCTTTCTCTTTCTCTATTTTTCTCAGTTTTTCTTATTCAAACAGACTCATTGAAATTTTTTTTAAATTTTATTAAAAAAATTTAATTCACAGCTACGATTGGTCTGTGAAAAATATGAACGAAGTTTTTCTATTATTGAACATTGTTTTAAATAATTAGATTCAAATAATTAATCTTCCCTCTTTCTTTCTTTTATCGTTATGAAAATTCCAAGCTAAAAACAAACAATTGCGATAAAAACAGTTAAGCAACTCGTGTAGAATAAATAACGGAAATCGATAGACGTGATATTTTTTGATCGTATTAGTTGTTATCGAAAAAAAATATAACTAAAAAACTCTCTAGTATTATCGTTACCTTATTAATTAATGTAATTGTCTTTAAACAGAAATAAACGTTTAGTCTAAAAAAAAACAGGATAAACCGTTGGATGCATAATAGCGTTTCGAATTGTAAATGAGCTTGGAGTACGGGAAGCGAGTGCATTGATCTTACTTAAACGCGTGCGACGCGAGGAATGATATTTGCGAAACCGTTGCAAAGGTTATGACACCTAGAACGGCAGTTACGGTGCAGTTATCGTTGCATAGTCGAACGAGCATAATCCGACCGCTACATCTGTTCCGACACGTAAGAGGCCAGCTACCGTACCTCCAAGAGCGGATCTTTCGCTCGCTTGCTTCTAAGAAAAAAAGAAATCAAAAGAAAGAGAAATAGAGATAGATAGAGAAAGGAAGAGAGAGAGAGAGAGAGAGACTGAGGTTCAGGTTTCAAAATTATATTGTCATTGTTGCTTACGCATAGAGGTATTCTATTAGATACGTTTCGACGTTCAAAGCGAATAAACCAAGCAATAAAACAAGTCATTTTATAGACCATTTAAACCATTAAATGGTCTATAGTAAGAGCGTTATAAAATTAAATAGTTCTTCTTCTTCTTCTTCTTCTTCTTCTTCTTCTTCTTCTTACGTTAGACCTGAGACCTGTGTTTTATTAGGCTTGGTCATCCTGAGAAACTGACGTCTATCTGTCCCGCTATCTTTTTGGTAGTCTTCCTGGTGGTTTGAATCTTTGTTTTATTGACTTGTACTTATCTTACTATGTCCTGGATATCACATTATTCTCTGATATTCTCTGATATTTGTATGGCCAACTTTTTTTCAAGAACAGTGGAAACTTACATACGATCGCAAAAGAGTTAAATGAATTTACGAGTATCTTATATCGAAATAAAAAATATGAAAAAATATGAAACAGAAGGTAACACAATTAACAAAGCATTTGTGTACGTCATCTAAATCGTTTAGAATTTCGATAGACAATTTATCTAAATACGTATGATAGTTACGCAATTAAAGTCTCGTGGGGTTATGCCATTCTCGGTAGTCGTGCGCGCGATTGCACCTCGACTATGCAACATGCCTTATATCTTAGTTATTGTCGTCGTTGCTATGTTGCACGTGTCGTTGATCGAAAGGCTCGACAGTCTATCTCCTTCTATTTTATTCGTTTTTCTTTCGTTCTCTTTGTCACGCCAATGGTGCAATCTTGACTGCACCTACACGTTCATTCATTCCGGATTACACAAGTCCTTTAGGAGCGTGCGCGCACACGATCTGGCTGCAAACGTGAGAGTAAGTCATTCTAAGAGACAGACAGATGCGGAAAAGATTAGCTTTGTGTCGTCTTTGCGTTGGTATAACAAAAGAAATTACGTAAGTCGTCTATCATTTCGTTTTGAAACGATCAAACATACAAATTATTCGAGGGTTGCTAACTTGGGTAGAAAGGAATGATATTATACACGGTATTAAAAAAGTATATATACATATATAATATATTTTAATATAATAGTATTAATAAATAATCTATACGAGATATGCATATAATTATTTATATCTTTCTTTTCTTTTTTAATTAACTTTTTATATTTATTTTACATCTTAGATTATTTTAACTAATTATTAAATTCCATAGTATTATGGGAAAGGTAATAGGAAGAAAAATCGTATATTGTTAAGTAAAATATCATTAAAAATATTTTATAGTGAAAAATAAGGAAGAAAATTGTATGGGAAGAGCTAAATACAATATTTGAAATATTCATTTAAATTGAAATTTTCCCAACCTTTCCTAACAACATGTTTAGTATCTCGTATAAACTAAAAAACGTTAAAAGTAGGGGAGTACACTTTACATAGTGAGATATGAGTTAGGAATTTGAGAGGATAATATACGTAATAGGGAAAACAGTGTTCTCGTATGGTAGCTAAGGCAACAAGATCGAGGTTGAGCTATCTTTATCGCTTTGAGGTAGATACGAGTATCTGGTTTTAGCACTCACTTACCTCTCTACACCCTTCACTATCTTTCCCTTAACTTTTACCTACCCCACGGTTTCTCTCCTTCTTCTTCTTCTTCTTCTTCTTGATCTTGATCTTACCCTTCTTGATCTTTTTCTTCTTTTACTTTCAATACATTTTTTTCCTCGTGTCTTTAGATCTAATAAAAAAAAATATTAGATTTAGGTAAATGTAACTATTGTAATATGTAAAGTAGTATATATATGCTTTAAGTAGTATTTATATTTTATTGTTGGAATAAGAGTATAAAGGAAGATTAAAAT
Organism: Mischocyttarus mexicanus; assembly: GCA_023678845.1. Classification (NCBI taxonomy): domain Eukaryota; kingdom Metazoa; phylum Arthropoda; class Insecta; order Hymenoptera; family Vespidae; genus Mischocyttarus; species Mischocyttarus mexicanus. Next base: position 542,809 of record JACGTP010000051.1, on the reverse strand, counting down.
AAATTGATATTTATATCGAAAGAGAAGAAAGGTGTAACGATCATAAAATTGTTCTTTTATTTATACATCTTTATGTTTTATTAATAGTTAGTCGTGACGTCTAAATCTTAATAATATCGATATTTATTATTAGTTATTAATAATTAGAATATATAATTATTACTATTATTATTTATATATAAATAAATAATAGATCTTGCATGTTCTGTACTTTTAATCGAAATTGAAGCTTACGTTTAAATAATCTTTAATTATTTAATTATTAACTATATAATATAATAGTTAAAAAATTTCTTAGATAAACTTTGTATATGTTTTTTTTTTAATAATAGTGTATAAACACTGCAATTATAGATTGCATAAATAAATAAAAAAATGTTTGCCTACCTTATCACGAGGAAAGTTTCAGAAATGATAAAGAACTAATGCTAGTGCCATCTAACTTATGGTCTTCGAATTTTGTGCTAAATTTTATCAACAGTGTAAACTCTCTCTCTCTCTCTCTCTTTGATAGATGTTGGAACAATAAAATACAAATAATTATTAAACAATAAACTTACAAAAATTAATCTCAAGCAATTAAATCTAATCGCGAGTTAATTATCTTTAAAAGAACGAAAAAAAAAAAAAATTCTTTGATAAGTAATCACGTTAATTCTTTTTTTTATATTAATTTTGCATGCTTTGATTTTGATCGATTTTTTTTTAATTATTTTTGCTCATGGCACAAATTCTTTATCACGAGTCAGACTCGTGATGTTCGCTTATGGCAAAGATTTTGTTTACCACGAGTGAGACTCGTGATTATAGGACAAGGGGTTTGTTGGAAAATGGGAGTAATGGAATAATAACTCATAAGTTTATAGAAAAGTCATAAGTTTATTTTCAAAAATAAGTTTTGAATACAAAAGAACCTTAATGTTCAATCCAACAGGGTTACTGTATTTTTTTAAATTTTATTTAATATAAATCGTTATTTGTTTCTCGAAAAACACTACGAATTAATTCCAACATCTGATATAATTATCGATTTATTCTAATAAGCAAGGAAAGTTCATTGATTGGTCGTGGTAAAGGGGGTATAATTATCGTAGTATCGTTCAATGTCGCGATCTTAGATAGCATTCACTTTCGTTGGAAATGGGGTTATTGTACTCCCCGTTTGTTTGAACGAAAGGTTGCGGGGGTTTAATTCCAGGAATATTTAAGAGCGCATGCGTCTTGACCGTTGTCACTTGGAAACGTTCGTTCCTCATTTTCTCCTTCTCTTTCTCTCTTTTTCTCCCTTTCTTCATTTCTATCCACCTGTGTTTTAACCTGCACTTTTCCACCTGCAAAACTTGAAACACATTACGCGAGTTACGTCCAACGACTGGTTTGTTTTAACGTTTTAAAAGTATCAAATAGAAAAGGAATAGAAAATAAAAGAAACACAGAACTTGGGGATACGTGAAAAAAAAGAAAGTAAGTGGAGATGATTTTTTTATTAGATTCAAAAGTGTACGAAACAAATCCGCGTTAAGTAATTGATCAAAAGTTGTTACCTTCTATATTTTTTGTTTATGAGTTTATTCTTATTTTATTCTCGTAAAAATACATTGTTCGTATAGTTTAGATTATTTCCAAGAAATTGAATACAAGTTCATTGTAATATTTACACAGTTACAAGAGTTATTTTCTTGTTTTCGAATGCGTTATTAGTTTTGAAGAAAGAACAATTAAATGATTTCTTTATACTCGTTATTAGATACGCTATTTAAATTTCAAACATTTTTATTCCATAAATAAATCAAATGATTAACTTTAATAATACACTATTCTGTTATCTTTGATGATATTTAATCTTAAGTTGACTTACCCTCCCAGACATATATCTCACTAATCATTAAACAAGAATCTTTTTTCCCACCGAATAAAAGTTCGATCTTATCACTCAACTAGTTGGTAGAAAATTACTAGTAAAACCAACAATAAGTCTCTAGGAAAGATTAATATGTAGAAACGATGAGAATATACATGCATTATATCGTAAACGTATTAGACATAAGACCCGAACAGCTGCACAGTAAACGATTAAAACCTATTGAATAATTAATACCACTTGCACGAACTTACGCGAAACTTTGTTTTCCTTCGATTTTTCATTAAAACCACGAACCTATTTGTAGTAGTTTAGAAAATATAAATATAAACGAATCTAGTATTTAGTTTAGATTTTCATTTTCCCACATATGAAATTTAATTTTAAAAAATTCTTTTCTCACACGAGAAAGTTAGAAAGAAAATAATAAATATTTTATAATCGACGTAAACCGAATTTTCTTTCTCGGTCACTTTACTACTACTTCTTATCGATTTTCTGTTTCGGAAGAGACTGTAATACTTGCGTGACACTTAACATAAAAAATGTAAACCATTGGTAAGAATTGTCGCATCAAAACTGCGACACATCGAATGCGTGAAACTTTGTCGCGTTTAACTCTTTGGAATAAGAAACTTTATCAAAACTTGGAGAAGAATAAGAGAAATCGTTCGATCGAAGTATGACATATGTATACAAGGGTACAGATATACATAGATACATACTTACATAAAGTACCTGTATATTTTTAAATCTAAGAAAAAATATGTTTAAAAGAAAAGCAAAGACATATGGCACTTATAAACCACGGTCTTTATTTTCGCGAATCGATATTTTACGATTATGACGTTGAATTCAAGGTAGAACATACACACACACACACACACACACACACACACGCATATATACATAAGTAGTTTCATATAGATTCGTAAGTTATTTTTTTTTTACATGCCACGCCATCGCTATGATACATTTTTCTTTCCACTCACTCGTAATGCGGATTGCAAACTGTTCGAGTCGTTAATTTGATTCTTTTTTTTTTTTCTAATCATATATTACAGAATAATAATTTATCTTTTTATATGAATAAATAATTATTTTCTTAAAATTATGAAATAAAATCTCTCTTTTTCTATCTTTCTCTCCCACACTCTTTCTTTATTTTTTCTTTGAGCAATTTAAACGTACCGATAAAAATCGATTAAAGAACGGAATCATCGTGAAATCTCGCCATACGGTGTACTGGATATAATATATTATTAAAAGAAAATGATCAATGTTAGGATACTTTATCGCGTTCCACCGTGGGTTTAGTATTCATTCGCGATATTAATGCAGTTCGTGCGGGTATTCACGAGAAACCTTTGATTTGTGTTTATTTTTTTTTGTTAAATCTACGAAAACAAAGATTAAACGTTTACTCGGGCTAGTTTTCGTGTTAGGAAAGGATGTTGGCTAGATTGAAGAACGCCTGTCAGTGTCCAACACCGAACTGCAACTTTCATCTTCCAGGAATGGAGAAGCCGGAATCATCCGCTGACGGTGCCAGTGCTATGGATCTCGAAGACAGGGATCCAAATAATCTTAATCAACATCTTCAAGTAGGTTTTCAATAGCTCGGGTTTTTTTTTTTTTTTTTAATAACTCTGATTGTGAGATTTTCGAATATTTGTATAAATTAAAATGAAACATAGACGTGAAAGATTCGGATTTTATAAACATGGATTGAAATAATTAAAAGCAACATCTTCAGGTTAATTAGAGATTAAGTTATTTTCAATGTTTCAACAGTTAATCAATCCGTTGGTTAAAATTTTGCCAGATATCAGATGATATCTCAATGAACACATGACATTAACACGTTCGCGACAGGGTGTACCACCGGTGGTACACTGGTTTCCACGATAATCCATGTTATAAAAAAATTGATCCTATTTATATTTGAAAATATTAGTGAAACATCTGTAACTGACTGTTCTAAATCTGATTACCAAGAAGTAAAACCTATCACGAAAAACAAACCTATACCACGATGCAGCCAGTGAATCAAGGCCCCGTTGCGAACGTGTTAATACAACTTTACATATAAGTCATTTAGATGACATAAAATTATATAAAAAAAAATTTACAAAACAGAGATCGGTCGTGGTTTGAATGAATTTATTATTAAAAGGGAGGAGTGATTAATAAAAAAAAGGTTATCTTACAAATAGGTGATGTGGGATGATGTGATCGGTGAACCAGAAGGCATTCGAAGTCCTGAATGCGCTTGGCGCTTGAGTGGCCACTGTTTTCGCCTTTCGAGGGGTTGCTGTTACATATTTCTCTCGGTCTTGGTCGCACCCTTGCTTGCACTTTGCCTTGGCTTTACATTCGCCTGCCTTGCTTTCGAGGTAAACTTTAACTCAATAATACCCTCAACGATCGATACTTTTCAAATTGTTTGGATTTCGTATTCGTGTACCTCATACGAGTATCTAAATATAATTCAATTGAAAAGTGTCTATGTATATTTGTCTCTTGATTTAGCATATATGGTGCGTGGCTCCTTGTCTTCGAGTATGGAAAATAACTTGTGCTGCGACGAGAAACTTTTTCACAGCTTTCGTCCAAGCTATCGTTCGTCCTGTTGCCGACGCCGTTGGATATCTTTTTAACAATATACGGGTTTTAAATCAAAAATTACCGGACGGTCCAGAAAGAAAAGACGATATTCTTATAGTATGAAATCTACATTTTCCAAATACTTCTAATTCTTTTTCTTTTTTCTACACGTTGTATGAACGTTTAATAGTAAAACATATACCTGCAAATATCATTTCATACATTTTCTCTTATTTTTGATTTATAAAGATAATTAATTTAACAAATGATTGAATCTAACAAGCACAATAAATGATCTGATCCGCATAGTGTTGAAATAAAAGAACGATTTTGTTTTAATTTAAATTGCAAAGTGTAGGGAATCTCGCGTTGACAATGGAATTAAATTTTATCCAGCTATTAAACAATAAACAAATATAGTTTATGATATTACATAATCTAGATAAAATATATATTTCAACGAATATATCAAACAATTCTATCTCATTATTTAATAGAAAAAGAAATTGTTTCATTCCAGCACCGAGTCATTTTAATATAAGCTCGAATAATAAGAATTTTAATAAAAACAAAATTAAATTTTTCTATCATTTAAACATGTATACAAAAGTTGAGAGAATCTAGTCAGTAATTCTAATCAATTTTTAAATACTTGCGTCACCTATAACATTTGTATCATAAATCGCATAATAATAATGTTAAAGAAAAAAAAAATGATAAATGTATATAAGTTTAATGAAAGAATTTTCTTATATTAACAAATAAATCAATATTATTGATCTGTTATATTTCGAGTAAATTTTCTTAATATTCTATAATAAAAAAAAAGAAAGGAAGGAAGAAAAACCAAGACGGTCGAGCAGTTTACATGTTTCCTCATTTACACATGGACCATTTATTTGAAAGTGATGTAAGTCGAATTCGCCTAAAACAAATTTATTTTACCTAATTTTTTTAAATTAATAAAATATATACGCTAATTTGTAATTTTCTCGAATTAAAAGAAAATTGACCTACACCATTTTCAAAATAAATATGTAATAACGAACGATAAAACACTGCACAACAAAGTTATGTTTCAAAGTTCAAATCAGCTGATTTTGATGTATTTCTACTGGGTAAAATCAAAAAGACCATAAAAATGTATTTTCGTTTTGCTCATTCAAAAATTAATAGAAATTGACTAATTTAAGTAAAAGAAACATGCAAAAAAAATATTCTTGTTGTGCAGTGTAATATTCAATGTTATCTGTGTTAAACTGTAATTACGTAATGGTTAAAAAATGTACAGATAATGTTTCGGTAAAACAGATTTGTTATCTATACAAATATATATTACAAAGTAAGTGATAAAAGTAGAAAACATTATTGACATTATCATAAGTTATCGTATTTATCGCAGTAGTAAATATATGTTCTATACATAACATAAAAGTGTAAATAACTTGACTGATATTAACGAGTCAGTTTCCTATCAGACACCAGACAAGATGGCAGCAGCACGCGTACAAAGTAGATTCCTAAAGTTTTTAAGTTCATATCAAAGAAACTTCAATAGACGTATCCTTTTCAATAAAGAATAAATTTAATTAGATTACATATCGATTCTCTTGAAATATATTTTGCGATTGTACAATTTCTTTGAATCGTTGTAAAACTATTTGTTTATTTTCTTTAACGATCGAGTGTAATATGTAACCAGAAATATCTGTTGCTTCAAGCCTACAAAATAAGAGTAAGTTACTTTTGCATAATTGCGTTAACAGTGAAAGGAAGAAAAAAAATATATGGTATAATTATTAACAATATTGTTAAGTTGTTTAAATGAAATATTGTAATACTGTAATATTGTTTTGCTGGTATCATTAGTTACTTGTTGTAAGTATGGATGGCAGAAGTTGCCGGTAAATAGTTATTGTTCAGTCGGTATTATCACTGTCTGTATTACAGTTAAGTTTGGTGCATAAATACAAATACAGTCAAACCTGTTTTTCGACGGTAGATAGGAACCGCGTAAAACAAACTGCAGGAAAAAAAATATTCGTAAAAAATATGATTTCCTAAATGAAACAAACACCTTACAGTGCATGTATGTACACTCAAATAAAACATTACAACGATACCAATACAATTAGAATTCATATACCGCATAAAAAGGGACCGCACAAAAACACGTTTGACTATATCTAATTGTTTTTATAATTATAACGCAATCACGTGTAAATATAATAATATTTATCTTAAAATGAAACGAGATGATTTTGAAATAAAAATATTGTTTCCGCAGACGCGTTCAAGTGGACCGATCCATTCGATCTCGAGTCCCAATTAACCAAAGATGAGATTATGATCAGAGATGAATTTCGAAACTATTGCCGTGAAAAATTATTGCCCCGAGTAATCGAGGCCAATCGAAAAGAACATTTTCACAAAGAAATAATTAAGGAGATGGGTACTCTTGGTGTATTGGGTTGCACTTTAAAAGGCTATGGGGCTTCCAATGTTTCTTCCGTTGCTTATGGACTTCTTGCGAAAGAGATCGAGGCTATTGACAGTGGTTACAGATCAGCTATGTCTGTACAATCCTCCTTGGTTATTGGTTGTATCTATGAATTCGGTGATAAAACACAGAAGGAACGATTTCTTCCTAAACTTAGTAAGTATCATTCGATGATGTGTCCTTCTTCAATAGTAATTTCATCGTTTGATCCTGTAGTTTCTGGAGATTTAATTGGTTCTTTCGGTTTAACCGAACCCAATCATGGCAGTGATGCTGGAGCCCTTGAAACTAAAGCTGTTTATGACCCGGATAAAAAAGTTTATAAATTGACTGGAAGCAAAACATGGTGAATATAACAACGAACGATATATACACATGTTTATTTAAAAATAATACATCCCCCCCTACTGAAATAATGTTTTAAATAACAAATAAGTTTTGAAGTAACGTCGATGAAAAGTTTGATTTAATCTATTATAAAAATAGGATTTCAAACTCCCCGATCGCTGATATACTAATCGTATGGGCAAAATGCGAGGATAAAAAAATTCGTGGATTTATAGTAGAAAGGGAGAAAAATCAGGATCGATTATCAACGCCGAAAATAGAAGGAAAGTTTTCGTTGAGAGTTTCTATTACTGGAATGATACTCATGGACAATGTCATAGTACCTGAGGAGAATTTATTAAAGAGTGTAGAAGGCTTGAAAGTTAGATCTTTATTTATTAATAATAATAATAATAATAATAATAGTAATAATAATAAGGGACCGAGTTATGTAAAAACCTTTATACCTTCGATAACCTGAAATTGAGTAAATTTAATTAGATTTTCATTTAGTTGAAAAGTAGCCTTTATTTGTAATGTAAAAATGGTTTTTATCGGTTGATAACTTGGTCCAATGAAAAATGATACCCAATAGAATAAATAATGACAAATTCTATTTTACGTAGGGACCATTTAGTTGTTTAAACAACGCTCGTTACGGAATATCCTGGGGTGCTTTAGGAGCAGCTGAATATTGTTTCGAAATAGCTAGAACGTATACTATGACGAGATTACAATTTAAAAGACCTTTAGCTGCCAATCAATTAATACAAACGAAACTGACCAATATGATGTGCGATATAGCTTTTGGTCTTCAAGCTTGCTTACGTGTTGGAAGATTAATGGATGAACATAAGTACATTAACAATCCTAATTTTAAATCACTGTTACATTATATAACGTTTAAATATTCATTGATATTTTCTTTCATTTTCTTAAATTATTATGTGTATGTGTGTGTGTGTGTGTTTCTTTTTTCCCCTTCAGATCAAATCCGGAGATGATTTCAATGTTAAAGCGAAATTCTGCTAGCAAAGCGTTAGAAATTGCTAGAACCGCGAGAGACATGTTAGGTGGTAATGGCATATCGGACGAGTATCACGTCATTAGGCACATGATGAATCTCGAATCCGTTAACACTTACGAAGGTATGAGGAGAACGTTTTGACGTAAAATATAGTCGGGTTTAAATCGATTATCGCGTTAAGATTAATGAAACGCTTAATATCGATGACTCGAGTGAAATTTTGTATTTTCGTGATATTACTCGGATATGTAAATATCTATATTAATACTATTATATAAGATTACAACATGATTGACATATGTTAGATGCTAAGTCCATTATTATTCGCAATTTAATGACATTGAGGGTTTTTTTATTTCTGTAATTATAAAATTTATTTAAATTACAACACCATTGAAAAAAAAGTTCTCTACGTTCAGCAAGCAAAATTAGGTGTTCCATATTATTGATACAATTATCTTATTAAATTGTGGATAATAATGAACTTATCTTCGTAATTGTATTTGTACAATTAATGTTATTTTACAATAGGTTTTATTTTGTTCATTTGGATTTTCTTTGATGTAGGTACTTACGACATACACTCTTTGATACTCGGAAGAGCGATTACCGGAATAGCTGCCTTCGCTGGATAAGATATTTTCCTCCTTGTTATTTCAGCTAGGTGATGAGAAAGTAGAAGAGTTCCACCTTTAAAACTGCCGTAAAGTTATTAATACATATATATACATATATATATATATATACATTTTTTCTTCTTTCCATAGTAACACGTAACGTTGGCGTTTTTAATTACCCTTTTTTTTTTTGTTCTTTTCTTAGGTATCATACCTTCTTGTATGCTTGATAATCTTCCCAGAGAGAAAATATCTATACGAATATTAAAGTTTATTTTCAAAAGAGATTATCTTTCAATCCACAAATTATCCTACACCATAAACTTAATCAATAATTATTGCTTATTTATTCGACGTATTCTTCTTTTTCGCAATTTTTTTATGGTCAACAGCTTCTTTTAACGTTCAATGTTTTTCCTTCTTCTTTTTTATTTATTTATTATTCTCTAGTTATTATTTTTAATTAGGTAAATGAAATCAACAAGAGTCGAAAGCGTAATATCGAGTACAGTGGTTCCTCGTTCAACACGGTTAATTCGTACCAGGCTATATCGAAACTGTGTTATACGAAATCTTGAAATACTACAAATCAAGGCAATGCAATTCGTGTTAAAAAAGCAAGTTTCTAATCAAGTTTTTAATCAAAAGCAAAAATATAAAATACATTATTATATATTAAATGAAAATCAGCTGTTTTCTGTATAAATTAAATTAGTAATTCTCCATTTTATCGAATGCAATTAAAAAAAAAAATCCAGTCGAAAGTCTCGCTTGTTGAATGAAAATGTGATTCAATCACTTCAAATTCGTGTTATAATAATCTCAAATTTCTTATCATGTGATATCGAAAACAATGTTATACAAGTACCGTGTTAAACGAGGGATCCCCTGTATATAAAAATAAAGAAAAAAAAATGATTACCAAACGACGAAGCATAGTTTTGACGTAAAAGTTTGTTAATGTGATTTCACGTGATATGATTTTCTTTTTAACTTTTTATCTTTCGCGTTTGAAAATTATAATAAACGATTATTTATATTTATATATATATATATATATATATGTATAATCAGCTTGGAAATAAAAATATGTTCGAATAATTAAAGAAGTGTATGGGATACAATAAATTTCGAGAATACATCGTATTACACACTATGATTTACTGGTCGAAATGATACTCTAATTTAAACTATTATTTACAATCGATAAGTGTGATCTAGCTGTGCCTTCATTATTATTATTATTATTATTATTATTATTATTATTGTTATTATTATTATTATTATTATTATTTTATTATTTTTAATGTTTTGTTTTTTTATTTTTTTGTTTATAGCAATTGGTTCTAGCGACATATTATCACCTGATTATACGTTTTATATATATCTATCTCTCTATCTCTCTTTCTCTCTCTCTCTCTCTCTCTCTCTCTCTCTCTCTCTCACTCACACGCGCGCGCGCTCGTATGTGTGTATGTTCTTCGCTTTCTTCGTCGTCCATTATCAAATTATTCTTCCTCGCGTTCCTTTTTTAAGTTAATGTATTTTTCATTATCTTCCTTTCATTTCTTTCTTTTAATTAGGTATTATTTTTCTGTTAACTTTACAACGTCGAAAATGATTTTCATTCATACTCGATCTAGTAACTAGGTCTCCGTATAAATAAAATATATATATAGTATACATATACATATATATATATGTTATACATATATATACACATATACATATATATTCAGTGCTTTTAGACTAATTTCATACTAAATGAAAATATAAAAATCTATATTGTTACTACATTTATGTATAAGGGTTAGTCCGTCTCGCAATTTAAACGCGGTCAGAGATCATTTCATATATATTTATATATAAATATATATAAATATATATATATACAGATATATATGTGTGAACTCAACACTGTGTGTGTATGTGTATGTGTATATGTGTTAGCTGCTTCTTTGTCACTTTTAATTATTTTTGCTGAATTTATTTTTTTATAACCATCGAGAAAAACAACATCAATAAATACATCCCAAAACATGCTAAAACAACGAAGTACGAATCCCTTTTTTTTCATTTGGAATTCCATGGTGCATTAAATAACAAGACGGTCTATCACCCCCTCGCATATACGAGGGTCAACCATTTTTTATCCATTTTTTTTTGGTTTCTTTTTTACTTTTCATCCTTTATTTTTCGTATTATTCTTATTTCTCTCAATCTTTCTGTCTTTTTTATTTTCCTCCAGTGTTTCTTTTTAATTCTTTAATTCTCCTTTTTCTTTAGTTTTTCTTATTCTTATTTTTGTTTCTCTCAAAAAGCACTTAGAAATATTTGATAATCACTGACTTGGTTCCGATAGTAATTTCTCAATTATTTGACTAGATTTCTCTCATGATTACAACGAAGGCATCTATATATTTTTATTATATTCTTCTTTTCATTTCTTTATAATCATTCCTCATCCACCTTTTCTCCTTTTTTTTTAAATACTACTCTTCTCATATTTTTTTTTTCCCCAAAGATAAAGATATTGTAACGATAAAAATGCGATTAGAGTGAATCTTTATTTTTGTCTTTAGTTTTTTTTAATCTTGTAACAATATTAGATTGGAAATATTTTCTTTGAGCATTGTTTATGGAAGATAAAATTTGTCGTTCGCGAGTAGAGTATGAAAATTGATAAAATAAATGAAACGTTAGAGGTAAGTGAGTATGCAAAACCTGAGAATTGAATTTCACTATTGGATTTATTATTAATTTTTGACCTATTCTTATGTAACCTAAATCCATTGGTGGAATTCGGTCAAGTTTAGCATGCCAGGTACCTCCAACGCTTGGACTAAAAAATACTTGGAGATTTTGTTGTTGCGACGAGAAGAGTGAATAATAGATGCCTTCTTTTATTATAGTAATAGTAGTAGTAATAGTAGCAGTAGTAGTAGTAATAGTAGTAGTAGTAGTAGTAGTAGTAGTAATAGTAGCAGCATTAGTAGTAGTAGTAGTAGTAGTTTTTACTTCGACAAACAAACATCGTCGATTGCACATCTTTCGCGTTATTTGTGTAAAAGGATTGCAGTGCGCTTAATCAATATTTTTCATGCACACATCTTTCTCTCTCTCACACACACATACACTCTCTCTCTTTCTCTCTCTCACACTCTCTCTATTTATTATTTTTTTTTTTGGTTTTAACCATTAGCAACAAGGGACCCGATCAACACAAGCGACTCGATTAATCATAAATAAATTAAGTTTAATTGCTAAGTAATAAAATGTTAATTACATATGTCAATAATAATTAATTCAAGTTACAACACACGTCTCGTGCAAAAGTGTAAAGAAGTTTTTTTTTTTTTTTCTTTTTTTTTTTCGTGCTACACTCAATACCTTGGTATTATTTTTTTTGTTTTGTTTATTTGCTTGCTCGTATTATTTTACGATTTTTAAATTGTTCTTTTATTCGTATGTGTGTGTGTGTATGTGTGTATGTGTGTAATAGGAGTGTGTATGATGTGTGTATGTAATTTTTATTAATTAATGGGTAATTTTTTTTTTTTCTTTTTTGTTATCCTTTCCTTGACTACAATAAGCTCTTCGTAAAACGTAGTAACATTGGTAGTTTACAATAGTTTACAGTTTCCGCCTCATGGTTCTCGATTATCGGACGCGTTCTATTTTAATAGTTATGCGTCGCTTTTTTTTTTTTTTATCTCTCTTTCTTTCTTTTTTCATGCTGGAATCGAATATGATTCGAATTTCGTTTAACGTAAACCGAACCTTCTTTTTTTTATTTTTTCATTTATTAAGTGTCCTTTTTTTTCTTTTTATAAATTTATTTCTTTTTTACATCCACGCTTTGGTTGAAATTTTGCAAAAACCAGAAACAAAAAAGTAGTTAGGGAATAAATTCGCGAAGAGAATTTTAACGTAGTAACTGTACAACAAGTTAGTTACTTTACAAGAGATAGATAAAGTATTCTTTGAATTTGAATTTGATCCAAAAATGAACGTCAAGTAACACGATTCGATTCCAACATTTATGGATATCGATCTCCCCTCCGCTTATTTCTTTCTCACACACGGACGCAACACACACACACACACACACACACCAGACACAGACACAGACATACTCGCTTAAATCGATTTACTCACTCTCTTCCTCTCTCTCTCTTTTTCACTCTCACTTTCCAAAACGGATTCAGAAAATTCAACACCATCATATATTCTTTCATCCTTTCTCTCTTTCTATCTCTCCTCTTCCTCTTCCTTATTTTTTTTTTTTCAATTCTTACATACACTCGTCGCATTAACATAACTCTTTCGATAATACAAGGTCATGTTCATCATAACCACGTTGTTCGCTAAACGCATACATAGGTGTAAACAATAAATAATGTTTTTTTTTTTCTTTTTTCATATCCCTTACTTATAATTAATTATTAATATACGTCTGTATTTTTTTTTTCGTTTATATTTCTACGATCCTTTGGTATTTAACACACACCCTTCCATCCCGTTTAATACACAATTATCCCCAAGTATCCTAATTACCCCCTCCAGCCCCCATTAGCGACTCTCTCCCGTGATTTCGCGATTATTTCGACAGATTATTTCGACTTTCGTTTCTCGAAGTCATTCTTGTTAAATAATTCTTTATATATTTTCTTCTCCAACTTTAAAAGAAAGAGCAGTTTAATTAAATTATTTAACTGAAACGAGAGAGGCCAATCATCATCATTCTTGTCCTCGTTTTTTTTTTTTCTTTATTTTTTGTTTCCCCCTTTTTCTATTTTCTTTTTTAACTAACATAAGATTGTGTCTCGACTATTCTCACGTTTCAGGATAAAACACACCTTTAGCTATTTATTCATTAAATTAATAATCTACGTTCTCTTTCTCTATTCTTGACAATTTTACATTTATCGACTTCTTATCTCTTTTTAAACATATCTGTTATTATTTCTTGTCTATTTGCTAAACATTGTTCTTTCCCTCCCAATCCCACTCCCTTCATCGACACACGAGAGAGATACGCGTCAATATAAATACACTGGATTATTTTTTTTCTTCTTCTTCTTCTTTCTTTTTCTCTCTCTTTCTCTCTCACACACACACTTACGCACAGTTATAATAAATATAATAATGTATACTGCTTCTTTTGCACTTGTATATTTTACATTATTTCATCTCTGATTAAACTAATCGATACCTTATTGTCGTACGAACTGTTTCTCACATTTTTTCCTATTATTTTCTCTCTCTCTTTTTTTTTTTATTTATTTTCACCATCATTTTTTATTTCTCTTTTCTTTCTTACTATTTTGTTAACATTTGCAGCCTCTAGTTTTCTCGTTTTCGGTACCACACACAACAACGATTGAATCGATAACAATCGACTCGTTATTTCTTTATCTCAATTCATATTATTTCTCTTTACCTTCTGTTTATTATTTATTTTTAAGTTTTTCTCTCACCAAACTTTCTTTCTCTCTCTCTCTATCTCTCTCGATAACGAATATCTATCTTTGGTAATAATAATTCGTGAGATATTTATTCGTCTCGTCTTCGCAAAATCGGAACGAGGACGCACGAAACTTTTCCTTATTCTTCTTCTTCTTCTTCTCTCTCTCTCTCTTTCTCTCTTTCTGGAAATTGAACGATAATCTCGGAGAGAAGAAAAACAAAATGTTCTTTATCGTTAAGTCATAGAATGTTTTTCAACGATATTCATTGACGAAAATCATTCGGTGCTTCTTCGCATTGGACGAAGACGAAAGTTGTTCGAAAATTATCGGCAATCCTACTTTCTCTGTATGTGTGTGTGTGTGTATCCTGTGTGTGTGTATGTGTATGTATCATGTTGCATAGCATGTATTAGTGGTTCAAGATCGTCCACGTTTATTCGTGTATTCTCTCATCCATTTTTAGATATGTTTAGAGTATCAATACAAGTTCCATCATAATTCCATTACAATCTCTTCCCCTCTCTCTTTTCTAAGATCTAATCAGACAGAACATCTATCTCTCGTATCAGCGATTAAAAAGAATGAAAAAAAAGAAAGAACAATCCCTTACTAATGTTTCTTTAAAGTAAACTTTATATGAAACTTTCGAGGAATATTAAATCAATATTAACTCATTATTCATTCAAACACGTTTTTCAAATCTTTCGATATCGATCTATGTATTTCGTATGTAATACGCATTTCTCGCGGGGGGTTAGAAGGGTGGGATGGGAAAGAGGAGGAAGGAGTGCATGTACGGATACATGTATAAATATACACACACTTAAGGTTGCGATAGAGAGTACGGTGAGAAGATTTTCATCGACAAAGAGAAGCGTATTTCTTTTCATCGTCACCGGATTTAAAGCGGTCACTCTATTCTTCTCTTTCTCCCTCGTAATCTTGTTCTTCTTCGTAACGCGCCGTCGTCATAGTCGTCGTAGTAGTCGGTCGTAGTAGTCGTCGTAGTAGTCGTAGTCGTTCGCGCTTAATTTACGATCGAGTTAGCTAATCACGTTGTCGCGATTATAAAAGAGCTTCTTCTCTATAGATGCACGGATCCGAAATAGACTGACCGTTCTTTCCAAGTCTCCCTATCATCATCATCATCCTCCTCCTCTTCCTTCTCTTCCTCATCCAGCAACTACCACCAACAGCGTGTCCATCCAACCTAAGAAGCTTCCTTCTTTGCGTTTTATATCGCTCGGCCGACCTCCTTTTTTCCCCAACCCCTTTCCCCCTACCTCATCCACCTATTCCTCCTCCTCCAACTTCACCATTTTTTCTTCCTTCTGCTTTCCGTCCTTCCTTTAGTCCTTCGATAGCCATTAAACTAACGAGAGATAAGTCCCGTACTCTTCACCGTACTCTCCCTCCCATCTCTCCCTTTCCTTTCTTTTTTACATACTCTTTTCCTCTCTGCGTGTTTTTATACATAAATAGAACATCTTATAACTTTCTCTTTCTAGTCCCCTGTTCTTCTTGATCGGTGTGATAATAAACTAAATCGATCGATCTAAAGATCGGTCGGATGTTTCGATGAGATCTAATCGCTTCTTCCTTTTTTTCCCCCCTTAGCCCACAATTACCGCTGAAAACCCTTTCATCTTTCTTTTTTTTTTGTCTAATCATCCCTGGCATTATATTCATATTTATATTTATTTTCATATTTATATTTATTTTTATATTTATATTTATATTTAAATATATATATATATATATTTTTTTTTTTATTATATATATATATATATATTTTTTTTTTTATTATATATATATATATATATTTTTTTTTTTATTATATATATATATATATATTTTTATTCATTTTAGATTTATATTATTATGTTCATATTTATATCCGTATTTATATTCATTTACTTATATATTTATATTTATATATATATATATATATATTTTTATTCATTTTAGATTTATATTATTATGTTCATATTTATATCCGTATTTATATTCATTTACTTATATATTTATATTTATATATATATATATATATATATATATATATATATATATATATGAATATATATATATATACATATAATATAAAGCTATGTTCTCACATTATTATTACCCCCTAATAATGGTTATCCCTCTTCTTTTCGTTTAGATTTCCAGTACTGTTTTTTTTTTAATTTTATCTCTCGATCTTTTTTGAGACTTATTTTATTTTTCCTTCTTTCCAACGACGTATCCAATTTTTCAAATTCACGACGAATGTAAGAGAAAGTGAACACGACACGCATACTGCTACTTTATAGGGCGTACGAGGAGGAGCAGCAGTTTGAAATGTAACAAAAATCGCGCGTTTCTCTCTCTCTCTCTCTCTCTCTCTCTCTCTTTCTATAGATATATTTATATTTATATTTATATTTATATTTATATTTATATATATATACGAATGTCTGTGTGTGTGTGTTTGTGTGTGTGTGTGGCTGGGTTCCATTTTTATAATTACGTTCTTATCCCTCGTGGATAATAATAGTGTCGCGACTAATAATGATATTTACAAGACTTATCGTACAGAACATTTTCGCACTTCTTCGACTAAATTCTCGTCGTCTATCCTCCCTCGTGCGTTTTACGTTCTTATATATATATTTCTGTGTGAGTATTTATATGTATGGGTAAATGATATATGAAAGTATTCGCACGCGATCGAAGAAAACGTAAGAAGAATATTTAGATCGTTTATTTTGAAATTTGTGTAAGTTCATTTTTTTTTTAAATAAAAATGATACATCGCGTAATTTATTCTTAATTTTATTGTAAACGTTTCATGTATAATTAATTAGTATTTAATTTCTGAAAAAATGTTCATGCTTTGTAGAATTGAAAATTGTACAAAATTGGCCGATAAAAGAAATTCCGTTCGATTTTAAAGGGGGTGTATGACCAATTTCCAGAAACATTGATAAGCAATATTGAAATGGCATTGATGTGGTTGAGGGTTGCCCAGTCGTTTGAAAATAACATTGACATAATTGATCACAAATTTTTACTCTCTGGCCATTAATATAACTTCCGAACGATGTAGATTTTAATATCATAGAAATGGTATTTCGAAATAAGAATTTTCTGTACACAAACTGAAGGATTTTTATGTCATAAACCAATGCAGATAACGTAATAAGTTCATTTAAATTTAAATTAAACTATTTTTACAATTGATTAATTTAGAAAGTCGTGGTGTTACTCAATTCGTGGTCCATAATTATAAATAATTTTAATCAAATTCACCTAAAACAAATTGATATAATCAAATTATATGCTGATCAATTAATAGAAACATTGCCAAGGTTGATACAATTTACATAATTTTGTAAATAAACATTTACAAGTTAATCTTTAACTTTCTCTGGACCATGAGAAAATGAGTTTACACTCATTTCAAAATAAACAGTCCATTTATTTCATAATTTTTCTTTCTCTTTCACGTATCCTGTGTATCTGTATGGATGTGTGTGTGTGTGTGTGTGTGTGTAATACGTGTGTTCAATCCACTCCAGTTTTTGTTTTTATCTTTTTTATAATCGATTCTATAAAGTTTTCTGATTGCACGAAAAAAGAAATGACAATGCACGAGGCGAGTCGAAGACGATCATTTTTTAAAAGAAAGATGCGACCGAGAACTCACGCGAGGCACACGAATCGGCCACGTGGCCAAGATCTTAATTTTTTTCTTCTTTTTGTTATTTTTTTTTTTTCCGTTTTGGTATCATTTCTTTTAAATATTTATACGCTTTCTTTTTAAACCCTTATTTTATTTTTCTTCTTCTTCTTCTCCTTCTTTCCGTTTTCTTTTATTCTCATCTTCAAACGTACTTTAATTATTACGAGTTGTGTATGCGTGTGAGTGTATTTATGTTCGTCCGTTCCAATGAAACGAACGAAAACAGATATCCGGAAAATTCGATGAGGGTGAAACGAGGCTTCGAACCATGTTCTCTTTTTCTATTTATTTATTTATTTATTTATTTATCTATCTCTCTTTTTCCTTTTTTTACTATGATTAACTTAATCTCTTTCTCCTTTTATCCGATGTTTTCTTACTTTTACAATAAGATCGATATCATCATTCTTTATTCGAAATACTTCGTTCCTTTCCCTTTTCGTAATTCGTCTTTCTCACGAATCTTCTCATTTCTAATTTGTTCGATAAAAAAATCTTTTTAATTTGTTGTTTATATTGAATTTAGAAGAGAGAAGGGACAAGGATACCTCGTAATCACCTAATCATCGTTTATTCATCGCACTCATAATTAGCGCTTTTTTAACAAGTTATATTTAATCATATGCGAGTCACATTAGACCAGTAGCGGTCCACATTCTCTCATTTTTTTGTTTCTATGATTCATATATCACTCTCTCTTTCTCTCTCTCTCTCTCTCTCTCTCGCTTATCACTTTCAATATTCTATCGAAACAGCGACGGCCCACTTATATTTAATTAAACCGTTATTAGAATAATAATATATATTTAGTTTGTACTATATATGATCTTTTAAAAGATGACCGATTCCTCAGCCACTTTTCTCTTCTTATTCTTCTTCCTTTTTTTTATACGCTTTCTCTCTTTCTCTTTCTCTCTCTTTCTTTCTTTCTTTCTTTCGAATTCACGCCCAAATTCATACAACCATTCGCTTTCTTCTCATTTTCCCATTTTATTTCGACAAATTTATTATCACGACTTAACTCTCCCCTTGGCCTATAAACCACGAGAGAGACTCGTGGTAAAGAAATTTGTGCCATCAGCTAGAACCACGAGTCTGACTCGTGATATAAAATTTATCCATAATATATTATTATTTGAACCAACGATTGATGTTATTTCATATCGAGTATCTCTTTCTTTGGAATGTAAAATCAATATTTTGTTTGTGTCATTTGTTTTTGACAAAATTTCATAATCCAGGGTCAACAAAATTTAGCATCGATCTTCTATTTTATTACAGCTCGCAAGATTGGCAAATGACACTTAGTTAGACCAAAGGGGTTAATCGTAAATATATTTATACGAATATTCTTTTGAAATTAATTCATAAATTCTATCGATCGAATATTATTCGTCAAGCATATAAATGAGGCAAGCTTGTTATAAGCATAATAACACATATATCACTTTTTCAAGACAATATTGTATAATATAAAGAAATTGTTGTTACAATAGACGAAAAATGGATAAACAAGTTTTAGAAAATGTTCCTTTTTTTTTTTTCAATCATTAAAACACATTAATATCACAAATCTTGAAATATAAATAATAGGATTTTCTCTCTAATAAATTAACCTAATTATAAGGATTAAGATATTTGAATAAGAAGGCGAGAAATAATCTCGTACATTTTTCTAATTCAAATCAAAATTAATAAATGAGTGCGCTCTCTTTCTCTTTCTCTTTCTCTTTCTCCACTACTCATTTCTCATCACTGAAACTAAATTTTCTTTCTCTCACATAAATACACACACACACACGCAATACACACGCACGCACGCAATCTCTAATTACGTATTTCTATCTCTTTCAGTTTATTTCTTTTTTTTTTTTCTTTATATCGCATAGAAAGCCGACGAGCGACGTTCGGATTAAAATACAAAACTCTAATATCTAAAAATCTAACCCGATTAGACATAATCACTTATTTTCTTTCTTATTTTCAATCATCTAAATCGAGTAGAAATTCTCGAAAGTCGTTCGTACGTCTATCATTTTTACAACGAATGCAATTTTTTTTTAAGGTAACAAAAGTTCTCCATTTTTCTTTCGTCCTTTTTTTTTTTGGTTTCTTTTCTTGAAAAGTATGTATAACAAGTGTGCATAGCACGATTGTAATAAGTACGATATCGAATGCGATTTTCTAAACTTTCCTTCTCTCTTTCTCTCTTTCTCTCTCTCATTCATTCATTCATTCACTCACTCGTTCAATCATTCCAAACATATACTCGCATGTATACGTATTTGTGTTATCCTAATTTTTACTTGCACCCAGGTCCACAAGTACATCTCTTTCTTTCTCTCTTTCTCTCTCTCATTCTTTCCTTTTATCGTTCTTGATTTTAATTCGCATACACGACACGCTGTGTTCGGGCATTTGCTTTTTAAAAATTGCTCTCAATTACGATTACGTTTATTCTTTCTTTCTCTCTTACACATACTCTCTTCCTCTCTCTTTCTCGCATAGACACTCTCTCTCTCAATCGTTTGCGCGAAAAATCGTCCATTCCGATATACACGTGTTGGTAATTTTTTTTTTTTACACACATACATACATACATACATACATACATACATACATGCATACGTACATATATACATACATACGTGATTTCATACATACATACATTTACATACGTACATACATAGATATATATATCACTTGGCACGTGCATCACACGATGCCACTTTGAAATTGGTTTACGTTCGATCTGACCAACGAGGATACACGACGAGTCATGGTGATGGAATCTGTTAAACATTACAATTACCATCACCATATTCTTCCCACCATATTTTCTATGTCTTATTTTGTTTTATATATTTAATCTTTTTTTTTTATCATTTTTATCTTCTTCGTCATCGTTCGATTTCTACTCTCGTGTCTGATATCAATGAACATTATAAGTCATCTTTGTATATCGTTATTTAAAAAATTTGTTTTTCTTTCCTTGTCGTTCAATATGAAACACCTTCTACAATGTTAATAGTAATCAACACTAAACAGAGATTTCCACGATCGAGTCAAAGTTAATGTATATCGTAGAATACCCTTTTTCTCGTCTCCTACGAGCCGCTTGATTATTATCCTTAGTGTTACTGTTATTATTCTTATTATTATTTATATTATTATTACTATTATTATTTATTATTTATCGTTATCATTATTATTATTATTATTATTATTATTTATTATATTTTATTATTATTATTATTAATATTAATATTAATGTTATTATTATTATTATTATTATTATTATTAATATTATTATTTTATTTTATTTTATTTTATTTTATTATTAAAATAGCAAATCGATATCATCGTAAAAATGTTCGCTTTCTTTCACGCGAAAGGCGACTAGTTTCTATATTTAAAAATCGAGAAGACGCTTTGACTCGTCGGGAAGTCTCTCTCCCTCTCTCTCTTCCCTCTCTCTCTCTCTCTCTCTCTCTCTTTTCATTTTTTTCTATTACAAAAAAAAATAATAATAAGTACGCATATACGTGTACACGCAAACACACAATAGGACTACGATCATCCGAGAATTTTGACTAGAAAAAGGAAGATGGTAGTTTCCATCGAAAGGATTTCGCAATTTCTTCCTTGCGTGTACGTGTGTGTATGTGTGTGTGTATCGTGTGTATCGTGTCCGTGTGTCACATCTACGAAGGAATGTGTATATAGACTAGAACCGTTAAAGAAGGAACTTACGTACATTCTAATATGGCAAACTATGGCACGTGATTGGAAAACTCAAGTTAGAGAGAAATCTAAACTTTTCGAACGATTCCTCCTCGATTTATGTGAAGAAATTTCTAAGGGAAATTTTTCTAAGAAAATTAATAATCGAGAACCGAGTTGACTTTACTCTAAAAGAATTTTCTTTTCCATATATTTTCGCGACGGTCTATCGCGGAATCATTTTACTCATTTTTATCTCACGGTTTTTTCTTTATTCGTCACGTTCGTGTATATATTTTACTTCTTCTTATTTATATATATATATTTTTTTTGTTTCTTTTAAAAACGTAGTATAGCGTGTATGTAAAAATAAAATTCGAGGTGGGATCCTTCGAAGTGAATAATAATGTTCGCAGAAACGAGAGTAGATCTTTCTTTATAAATGTATTTTTTTTTCTTTCTTCTTTTCTCCGTTTGTTCGTTTGTTTGCTTGTTCATATAATATCTTTGGACGTACGAACGATGACGTTGAATGATAAAAAGGCCCCTACCCCCCTTGTCTCTATTTTAACTCGAGCACATTTGTTTGAAAATTTTATTCTATTTTTTGTTCCCTCTCCTATTTTTTTTTTTCTTCCTTTCCTTTATTATCTTTCATTTTGCGTCTACTTATTTCTCGAATCGACCGTACCCATTTCTTTTTTTTTCTTCTCCGACATTTTAGTCCAAAATATTTTTCAGTGAAAAAATATATATATATATAATATATTTTTTTTTTCTTTCTTTCTTTTCTCCCTACAATGAAAGAAAAATTTACGAGAAGAGAGGAAAAAAAAAAATAAAAAATAGACAAATATAGAAAGAAGTTGAATGGGTAACGAAAAAGAAATGCGTACATGTACACACACACAAACATATATATATATATATATATGAATGTATAGATATATGTAGGTATGCACACTAGTCATTAAAAAATTTCAAACATGACTGTATCTTTCCAAAGCTACCATTGCTGTTACTGATGTTGCTGCTTGCTAAAGTATCACGGACATAAGATAATGGCTGCCTCGGCATTGGTAGAAGCTTATACGTTGTATATGACGCACGACCTTCTATATATACATATATATATATACATATATATATATATATACATGTATATATAATACTTGCCTAGCTCGGTCGTTCTCTTTGACATAGATGTAGTTTCAAATAGAAGAAGAGAACGTAAAAGCTTGAAATTTTCTATCCAAAATCAGTCATAAGAAATATTAGAAACAATCGTGATTATTTCGGTCGAATCGAGAATTACGACTTGGTTCGATAAATTGATCCATTTATTATACATAGAATGATTCACGAATTAAGGTCATTTGATTTGAAATGATCATTTCTTAAGTTTCACGTTGAATATAAATGTTAATACAATCCATAAATGAATTGCTCTGATTTTTACACTTAACTTATTAGTCTATAGATGATGGTTTTCTGGTTTGCCAAATAAAGTCTGTTGCATACGTTTTCAGAAAGTAGTGTACCTTATCTGTTTCAAAGTGTGAGAGTTTTTGTATAAGATTTAAATGGGTTTTTTTAATTGAAAAATTATTTGATTGATCGTATCCCAAATAGATGACCTTTTCTTAGTGAATTACCCTGTATATATATATATATATGTATAGCCCATTTGGAGAAAATCTTTCGATAGAAATAGAAAGCGCGTTTAAATGCATTAGAAAATATAAATTTGGATAAATTGGAGCATTGGATATTATTTAGCTCTATTTATTGTAAGATAAGAGAATAATTGTGCCTATAATTATGAGAGTTGTCTCTTAAGGTAAAATAAAAAAATAAAAAATAAATAAATAAATAGAATATGATTAGAGTCTAGAGACTTTCATAATTATGAGCACAATTGGGCTTTGAAGCATAAATCACATATTTTCTTGGGGATCGATTTATCGAGCTCTTGTACTTTTGTTTTCTTTGTCGTATTAGAAAGGAGAGAAAGAAAAAAAAGGTCGAGAAAAGGGCTTCTTGTCTTTCGGTGGGAAGAGAAGGAAGGTGGAGGAGAAGGAGACCCTTACGAGAAGGGTAGATCCTCCTCCGGTGACTCGTCGTGGTACTCCTCGTGGTCGGACGTGTGTCACAAAACGTCGCTTGGCTGTCGCTGCCCGATACCTATTGTTGGCGATAGCTGTCCCTCCTCGACCGCCACGGTCTTCGGATCCTCGTCCTTCCACTTGTCCATGGAACGCCGTCGAGCGTTCATGAAGAAATTACCGACCGTCGTCGGTTCAAGACCCAACTGTCGCGCGATTGTCACCTGCATCTCCTTCGACGGCCTCTTGGTCTCCTACGAACAAATCAGTTTTTTCCTATACAACTTGTATTTTTCAAGTGAAAACTTCTTTAACCGCATTAGTAGACGTTTTATGGTAAAGACAAATCTTATAAGTTCGCGTCATCAACATGCTATGTGCACGTAGCGGCCTGTATACACGCTTACACATAACACAACATATTATTGCATATACCTAAATGTTTTTTAGAGAAAACAAAAGAAGAAAACAACCATATAACACACATATACATACAATCAGGTATATACAATGTGTTGACGTTTTTTATTGTAATTTTTAATATTATTATCAGTTTGAAAATTCAAAATAGAGTTTTAAGTATTCACTTCTGTTAGCAGTCCTCATGACTGTCTCCAATTTTAACATTTTCCCATTTTGAACAAAGTGTGTACGATAATCAGATGAGTTAGGGTCGTTTTAACTATTCCTACGTAAAAATACATTGCCCGCATGCCAAGTGTTAATACCAAACATTTGTCTCTCAAGTTCTCTTACGAAACTCTATCAGAAGTGGAATGAGATAGAAATAATTGTTTACAGTACATACAGTTACTACCCAAATTAGGGTAGTAGGTAAAGTTTTCGCTAATAGGGACCAATATTTCTATGAGAGAGGAATTATGTGTAAAAATATCTTTAAACTGACAACAAATTATAGAACAAAACGATGCATATTTGACCCAAATCGGATAATCCAAAACATGTTAAATAAAGTTCACGTAAAAGTAATGGATTTCTTTTTCTTCAACCTAATATATTGTGTAATAAATGTAAACACATTTACATTGGGTAAAATAATGTAAAATAATGTAAAATAATGTCAAATAATTTGATAATCGATAAGAAATCATTGATAAAGCGTATACGATTTTTAACGTATAGTAGCGTATTTCCTATTTAAGATAAATTACGTTAATAAATCAAATAAGATAGGGAATGAATACTCGATGATTAAATTACTTTCATGTAAATATTTAATTTGACAGGATATTCGTCATATCCGTTCCGAAAGAAAATTATTGGACGAGCAAACCTAAAAGATGTGATTTGGACAATTATCTTTTATAAAAGATTATCAAATTTTTCTTCCCAATAAGAGAAATTGCAGTAATTATTTTGCGAATGACAATGTACCAAAGGAAAACTATTGGAATGAAAAAGAAAAAAAAATATATATATATAATCGAATAAATAGTCAAAAAAAATTCGTTAAGATGTTCGAATGAAATTCTATTATGGTTTCGAGAAGAGATGTTGTTTTCCTTTTTTTTTTCTATTTTTATTTATATTTCTTTCTTTCTCTTCCTCGTTGCATTATTTAATCCGAATCACACAGATTATTTATCGACCCTGTATCATGTAATGTGTTTGCCCGTTTGCTTTGAATAATACATATACAGGGTGGTCCAAAATAACTAGCATTAACTTCAAAGTTTGCAAAGGCTTCAGAGCTTAATGAATTATCAATGAAGTTGACTTATTTTGTTAAGTTGAGTTTCTTTTTTTTTTATTAATTAATTAAGTAATGTATCAAACCATACAAGCAAAACTCGTTTTGATTATTTTATCATTTTTCCACGTATTATTTGTAATAATAGTAATCTTTATCTTAAAATAGATGGTTTATCTTGAATGTATCGTTCAATAGGGAATAGGCGCATCTCTATGAACTTAAAATACACTGATAAGTAATCATGAAAAATTGAAAGAAAGAGAGTAAGAATGAATTGAAATTTCAAGGAAATGAGAGATTTCTTTATAAAAACGATTTGAAATATTTAAATTCGTTAATTAATCTTAGTGACCTAGATCCTAATACTGGCTGCCCTTAAAACCTCGATTAAACTTCAAACTCATTAATATGATCGTTTCTTAGTATCATTGTTTTATTTTTCTATGGTTTAACCCCTTTTTTTTTAAAATACCAAAGAAATCTTTTTCATTGATTTTAATTCCATATTCGAGTATAACAGAGGTTCAAGAAAAAAAAAAGGATTTATATTTTTCATTCAATTATTACACAAAGATAGTATTATTGTTATGGATTAACACGTTTCAGTCGATATTTGTTACGTTACTATTATTATTCTAACACGGTAGTATTATCGACAGATTCAAAATTTCGTGTAGACATCGTATTGACAAAAAAATTACACCGTATGAAAGAAAAATCCTTTGAGTAGAGTAACATCGAAATGAAATTTATTCCAAAATTTGGTTTTAAGTTTAAACCTATTTATACTAGCCAGAACATCGAAATTTTTCATTGAATTTACGGTCATCTATGTATCAGTGAGAGACACATACTATTGCAAGTTGTAAACGAAGAGACACTAAAGCACGTTTCCTTTTTAACACGACGTTTCTTATTCAACGTATGTTCCAGAGCCTGACGATCAATAAAATGGACGCGGTTGTTACGCCGAAGTGTATAGGTGTATACACATATACATATGTATATATATATTTAACATATATACACATATCGATCGTAGAACAAACGTAACGATTATAATCGCGAATCAATGAAGCCTCGGATTCGCATAACAAGATCCATCGTTTAAACGCGGTCTACGATTTGCATGTTTTATTTATCATTCTTATCATAATTTAAATGACTTAATTGGATCTAACAACGATATCGACAAGAATTAGTATGGTTTTTTTGTCCCACTATTCGTTTACTAGTTGCATCGAAGATTTGATAGAAATATTATTAAATAAATCTAATGAAATAAATTTGATAAATATCGTACTACATCATATATTTAATTAGCATATTCATCATCATTATTCTTATTAATTCTTATTTATTCAATAAAAATAGGTAAATCTAGTGTTAAATAACAGTATAGTCAATATTACAAAATCAATTATGAATTGAAGCAATGACAATTATTCCCAAAAAAGGGTTTTATTATTTTAATATTTCGGATACACTCTCAAATCCACATTTATGCATTTCTTTTTTATAGAAATCAAATATTGAGGTATCGAATAAAGAAAGGATTTTACAAATTCCATCAAGTACATAAATGTCAAATCGTTCTGTATCAAGTCAAAGTTCTGGTATTGGAAGGGGTGGAGGGAAAGGTCCTTTTAACCTTAGAAAAAAATAAATTCTTTCTTTCGATCAATGATAGGGAGAGAACTTGTTACTATTCGCCGAGGGCATACTTATCCATATTCAAATTTACTCCTGCTCTCTAATTACATTTCGTAATTTCTCGTTCGTTGAACTTCGTTTAAGTAAAGTAAGGGGAATATTGATATCCTGTCTGGCCGTTCGCGTTCGTTGGTGGAGCGTGAGTTAGCGATACACAACGAAAAGAAGATGTCTCTGACTCGATGCCGTGCCAACTCGCTCGTTACCTCTCTCCTCTCTCTTTCCTCTCTCTCTCTCTCTTTCTCTCTCCCCTACTTTCCTCCCACCCTTCAACCCTCTTTTTCCACCCTCTCTCTCACTCTCTCATGGTATAGAACGGCGCATCAATTGTTGGAAATACGGGACACTATCGGGGAGAACATCGTGATTATTCCATGACAGCCACTGTCCTCCCAGCTTCTATACATCTACACATTCTATCACTGTACACACCTTTATATACATATATATATATATATATATATATATATATATTTAGTGTATATATTTTATTCTCTTGTACATGTACTTTATTTATATCGTTTAGAAGGACGTCGAAGTTGACAAAAGAACTGAATTTTCCTCCATCCAACAAAAGGAATCCTAACTCGAGTACGAAGTAGAGGTCGTTCGGAAATGAATTACAGAGAGAAATGTGCTCTCTTTATTTCTTTATTTCTGTCTGTCTGTCTGTCTGTCTGTCTGTCCGTACGTCCGTACGTCCGTCTATCTGTCTTTAGCAAAATATTCGTGATTTTATCATCATTATAGAATCTGTGTTAGATATTATATCAAGGCGTTTTATATTATGAATGGTATAGTATCGTTTATCGATACAATTCTATACTTCTTAATACCTTTGACTATATTTTTATATTTCTTACATCTAATCAATTAATTATATTAGTAGGTTTGTCTTATTAATTATTTATTGTCATAGTATGAATATCATTTTTTTTTTACCAAAGATTCCGAAGTAAAACCAGCGAAAGGAGTTTGAAGAAATTATAGGTATGATACGTATGTGTGTATGTGTGTGGCAAATATAATCGCGGGGAGAAATCAAATGGAATGCGAAACGGAGCGAATGCGAACGCGTTAACTGGGCTAAGGCCAATACGTGAACTATTTGGCACAGTTCCAAAGACCTAAAGGTACCTCCACCAAACAGGACCCTTTCTATCTATTTCTTCGCGTGTTCCTGAGAATTATTTTCATCGATTATACGTTGAAATTGATTATTTTTTTGTTGTTTTATGCCCGCCAAATTTAAATCGAACTTTGATTAAGTTTTTAGCAAAATCTTTTATATCGTTCATATATTTTATTTACAGAATATAAATAAGGGAGGATGTATGTGGTATTGAAAAATATCATTAAATTCAACTACGTGATTTAAACGTTTTAGAGTAATGATAATAACAAACAGTTTAATTTATAATCCTTGTCAAATAATTAAAGACAACTGACAATGATAAAGAAGAAAAATATAAAACTGTTGTATGCATTTCTCTTCTCTAAATTGTCACGATCGATTAATCGATTTATTCACCATTTTCTCGATTAATAAACAGAGCTACACATTTTAATCGTTCGCGTAAGTAATTTGCACATTGAATTCCCTCAATCCATTATCATTATACTCGATATATCCATTCACGCAATGATCGATAAACGAAAAGGAAAGAAAAATGACAAAATATAAAAAGATTTATGTGTAGATCTGTAACGATATTCTGTCACATTGACTACCACGGTAATTTTGAAAAAAATCTTTGTCAGGCCCACGATTGACGAAGACCCACTGTTATACTGGGTTAAAATATTAGTCAATTATTCTGAAACGACCTATAGGTAGATGTCCATTCTTAAAATGACACGGTTCTTGATGCTTGTAACGGGGACTCATTGAAGGGATAGGTGGGTGACTGTGGGGTAGGAGGTTGGTCGGGAAAGAGAAAGAGAAGGGTGGTTGTGGTGGTGGTGGTGGTGGTGGGTAGGAGGAAATGCAGAGCGTGTAAGTAAAGAACCGGCCACGAAATTATTCAAGACAGATCGATATCCAGCAGCGCGCGGTGCGCCTGATGCTCGACTCAATTCACCTATCTTTCCACTCGAGGACGAACTTATTTTCCATATGCACGTAGAAAAATCTACGAACGTGACATTTTATATTTCGCCAAGACTTTCTACCGTTATTATATTACGATGATGATAATATTATTATAATAATAAGAATAATAATAATAAAAATATAGAATGGACGAGTGGTTTGAAAAATTTTCGCACGGGTGTGGAAATACGTATAATCCAATGATTAATAAATGTTACAAAACTCTAGTAATCTTCGTCAAAGCTGATTAAACGCAAAATCGTAAAGTTTAACCAAGCGACATTTATGTAAAATGATTAACAAATAAAAATTTATCTGAAATAAAATATCGAGCCTGACTCGACGCTAAATCATAAAGAATTAAATCAACAACGTGTAAAGATAAAAGTGATTGAAATGTTTAAACAAAAATTACTCAAAACTATTTCGATTGATTTGAAAATAAATGTTCTTTGGTTTTTATTATAGAAATAACATTTTTCGAATCTGACTGTGACGTAAATTATATATAAAACGAAGTAAACGACGTGTAATTTTTAAAGAAAATTAAAAAGAAGATAAATCGTTAAGACGATTAATATTAGATTAGAGATACGTAAAGATAAGAATAATTAACCGATTCAAAAATGATTCAAGATTGTTTCAATTGATTTGAAAAAAATATAAAAAAGGAGGGGATTGTATCGCAAGAGGAACAAGATCAAATTTGAGAATAGATTGTAAAACGGAAGAGGAGTATCGATCATGAAATATACTCGAAAGAAAGGATGGGAAAAGGAGGTGGAGGGATAGGGGGAAATGACAATACTTACTTTAAAAATAGCCTGTAGAGTACGGCGCTGAAGGTCTGTGAAAACCAGCCGCGGTTTCTTGGGGGCGGGCTGTTGGTGTTCTGCCTGATTCGACATCTCGTCTTTCCTCTTGCATGCTGCAATTTCAAATATCCTTGTAGACAAATTCGTTTGAAAAGTTTCCCTAATAAAACGACTATTATTTCTACGATATATACGTGGATAGTCACGATGACGTAAATAGTGTCTTGTTATATTTATTATATTAAACATCTAAGAAAATAGTCTCGCGAATGTAAAAAGAAAATATTGTTCAAATAATTAATTGACATAAATAGTTCTCTCTTTTTTTTTATAAGAGAGGTGACGATAGAAATTTAATTAAAATAAACATAAACTTAAAAAATTACAAGAAGGTTACTTGTTTTTTCAACTCTTTGACGTTTCGATAATGAATTTATAATAAAGGTCAATATCATAAAGAGTCCGTGATTATTTATTAATATTGTTATAAAAAAAAAATAAAACAGATAAGACATGATAGATTATAAACTTGAAGATCTCAATGTTAATTCTTACTAATCTTTCTTTATATTTTCACGTCAAAGAGGGTGCGAAATGTGAATGAAAAAGAAAGTAGATGTAACGTTTCGCTCGATGAAACCCTCAATGATACTTACTTCCGCGTTGTGGAATCTGTGCAGCTGAAAGCAAAAAAAAAAAAACGTAAGTTAGTTTAGTTAAGAAACCAGAATACCAACGACTGTGTTCGATGTATATATATATAATTAAAATATATATATATACATTCGCAAGTCGTCGTATTTTTAATTTGTTCCGTGTTATGTCATTCGTTCAATATAAATTAGTTTCAAAACAATGAAACACATTTAACGAACGTATTTGATTAATGATAAATGTATGGATACATAGAATATTATAATATGTATGTATGCATACATGTACAGAAAATAAACGTGTAAGTATAATATTAATAAATATATATAATATATATGTAGATAGGTATAATAAACACGTACACAAGTCAAATTGGAAAAAAGGGGTAAACGAGTTGTTGCATACACGAATTCCAAAAACTTAAAGCTACTGGCTGGTAAACATGTCACTAAGATGGGTTATCAAACGAGAGGGTAGGGGTCTAAAAGGGGGGTTTCTTACGACGGTTGGCTAAACAAGGGACGAGATATATAGATACTTATATATATATAGAGATAAATATATATAATATATAAATATATATATATATTTTTTTTTTGCGACAATGCAAGTGTGTTGTAAAAGAGGGATGCAGTTTCTGCTAGAAGCAAGCTTTCCTTGCGTTGTGTCGTCTCTTTCTATTTCTATTCGCCCTCTCTTTCTTCGCTTCAAGAATGAGGGGGAATAAAGATCCCTTTTCAACTTCCCTCTTCGCGTGCCACCGATGCGCAACGTGCGGTCACGCGTGTGTGTTTATGTGTTGCGCTTATAAACGTGTTTATATATATATATGTTGTTCTGATATTGCTTGTGAGAAATGCTTCTGTTCCGAGATTTGTTATTTTGTAAATGTTGTGTTCGTTTTCTAGTATAGTATTTGTGATTGGTACATCGTTTACGTCATAAGTTACACTTATATATCGTTGGTAATAGGAAAATGTTTCTCTTTCCTAGAAAATTTTATCGATTTTACTCGATACTCCTTTTCTTTTACACAGACACATACTCTTGTACACGCACATACACTCTTATGTTAGAGATATTTATACATTTGTACACACGTGTATTATTACAGTCAAACGCTAACGTAAAATCATATTTTTATTACTAATTGTAAATATTAATTCTATTGGTCAGCCAATTAGTCTGTTGTATAATAATTATTCATCAAACCACATTTATAACAATTTGTTTTATGATTATGAAACATTTTATAATTTTTATTTTATTATTAATAATTCGTATGAACACACACATACATCATACCTTGCGTTATCTTTATTTTTAATTAAAAATTTTTACAAATCTTTTATTTTTAAGAAAAATATTTAAAAAATTCTCACTACATATATTTTGTTCCAAACCCAAATTATCAACAATTTCTTCTCTAGAATGATACTCTTCTAAAATACAATCCACTCACATTCTGATGAAAGTACTTACAATTTAAACATAGTATGCATTACCGAACCTGAGTTATTAACTTCGATCGACTTTTCGTTTTGTCAACCGGCCGTGTATACCTACTCGCGTTCTTCTTCATCTTCTTCCCATATCTCTTTCTCTTTTTTCTTATTCTCTCTCTCGTTCTTTTTTCCCAATTTCCCATGTACGTCGATCTGCGTTCGGAAATGGAACGGGGCAGGATGGCTTCGCATGTCGCGACGATCGCTGAGAGAGTAAAGGTCGCTCGCACGTGCAGGTTTCCTCGTTTAAAAAAATAAAAAAAAAAGTAAAGAGAGAAAATAGAGAGAGAGAAAGAGAGAGAGTAGAAGCGAAAGGCAATCGTATGCCATTAGCAAACGGACGATAACGAATGAAAGGAGCGTCGGGAAAAAATGGCACGAACTATGAGAACGAATAGGGGCGGGAGGGTTGGAGGGGGAGAAACAGTAGGGGGTTGGGAACAGTGAGCGACGGTGGAGGATAGAGAGATAGAGAATTATAGATAGAAATAGAAAGAGAGAGAGAGAGAGAAAGATGGGACCAGATGGAAAATTGACGCGTTCATTATTGCCGGAGCTTTGGGAAGCGACAAAAAAAAAGCAAGGACAGAACGAAAGGTTGAGGACGACTACGACGACAACGATGACGACATCGAAGGCCCACAAAAATATTTGTCCCTTTTTTCTCCCTCTCTTTCTTCCCTTTTCTCTCTACTTATCTATCTTTCTATTTTATTGTTTATTCTTCTTCTTCTTCTTCTTCTTCTTCTTGTTACGTTAGACCTAAGGCCTGTGTTTTATTGGGTTGGGTCATCCTGAAAAACTGACGTTCAGTTATCCCGTCATATTTTGGGGGATTTCCCTGAAGGTAGTTTGGATCTTTGTGATTTATTATGGCATACTGTTTTGACTATTCTATCAGCATCCATTCTAGATTTGTATTCATCCTAATTTGTTTTTCTTACTCATACTCATTTGACTATGTTCTGGATATCGTACTGTTCTCAGATGTTAACATTTTTTATGCGATATTTTGTTGGTTTTTCTATTATCAGCTTTGGAATGTTCATTTCGGTAATTTTTAGTACCTGCTTTTTTATTTTTTGATGTCCGCTCTAGTTTTGATGATTAATATTAGACGTACACACGTTTTGTATATTCTTGTTTTAGCTTCTTTCCTCTTTCTTCCTTTCCAATGTATTCTTATATAGTGTCCAACTTTGAAATAAGCATTTAAATACACATACTATTCAATTTGATTCTCTTTTTCCCCATTTTCTCGCTGTCACACTGTTATTCTCATTCATTTAGCTGGAACTAACTAAAACAAAACTTGAGTAGAGAAATAATAGTAACTCTCATCGAGAGAGAAAGAGAGAAAGATTGTGTATCTGTGTGTGTGTGTAAGAGAGATAGAGATAGAGAAAGAGAAAATTCGTATCCAACGCGAATCTCTTTGCATTTGCAATCTTCTTTTGAGAGAAATACGTAAGAAAAGCGGAAGTAAAATAGAGAAAGACAGAAAGAGGAGAGAATAGGGAGGAATGGGTGGGTTTGTGGGGGAGGTGGCATGCGTAAATGTGCTCTCTTCTAAGAAACGAAGGCTTTGTGTTCTGAAAGAGTGAGAGAGAGAGAGAAGACGATGAAGACTACGATAACAAGGAGGAGCAGGAACAGAAAGAGGGTGGGTAAAGTCTTCCTCGGAGAACAGAACGAGACGAAGAGCTGTCTACGCGCCACGGTGGCGGGTCAAAAGGTTACGCAGCAGGGAATGTGCTTTGAAGGGCTCTCTCTCTCACTCTCTCTCTCTCTTTCTCTCTTACTCTTCTTGTCTTCCGTATTCGAAGAGAACGAGCTTCGCGTAACGTCCTACGCTCCAACGCCATGCTTCCCCTCTCACTCACTCACTCACTCACTCACTCACTCTCTCTTTCTCTCTTTCTCTCTCTCTCTCGGTTCCTTGGTCGCGTCTGTCGCAAAGGGCTCGACTCATAGCGAAGCCCTCTACGAGATACCGCTTTGACTCGATAAAGGTCTTCCTCGTACGTTGTACATAAGCCTGCGAGATCTCGTGTACTTCGCTTCCTATGCTCTTCTCTCTCTCTCTCTCTCTCTCACACTCTTTTTCCTTCTCTTTTCTCTGTCGCTTACATTGGAAATCGTACGGTTATAACATCCTCGAGCATGATAACTTTCTTTCTATTTTTCTCTATCTCTATCTCTTGTAAAGAAGTAGACTATTACGTTTACGTTTCAACTTAGGAAATAGGACAATAAGATCGAGTTGTATCATCAAAAGATTCTCGTACATTTTCCCCGAGATTTCTGAAGGGAATCTAACAACGACCGCAACATTCCTACTAATGTTCTCAACCCTTTTCATTAAGATCGATAAATTCAAAGGTCGTCCATGCAAGTTAATTAAATCCGATTTATATAGTACTACTTCTCCTCTTCCCCTCTCTCTCTCTCTTTCTCTCTCGTGCTTTCTTTCTCTCTATTTTGGCACGAACCTTTTAAGTTGAAGTTAATTTGCTGTAAGCACGTTTTTCAATGTCCCTGCCCACAAATCTAATTGATTTGTTTATCTTCTTCTTTATTTCGTTTTTTTTCTTCTTCTTTTTTATCATTAATTTAAACCTTTAAGTAGGAATGTCGCAGCATCGATTGTTTACAATAATTGATCTTTTTCAACAATCTTATCAAACATAAATTCAATCAACCAATTTTATTCTTACCTCTCTGTTTTATCTCTTTGAAAAACTAAAGCTTTTCAAATATAAATTGGTATCATCAAGATCGGAAATTTGAAAGAGAAAAAACATTAGCAACGAGAATAATATTATTTTATAGTAAAAAGCATTCTCCAACGATTCGGGGTAAGAATCAAAATCGTATTTGTTACGAGCACATACTTCGTTGCTAGCGATTCGATAGACAACGTGCACACGAGGTATGTATGTAAATACATATCCCCCTCCCCACACATACACACACACACACACACACACATACACATGTACTCACCATACAAACATATACATATCAATATATATATATGCCATGACAGGGTTAGAATAACTCAAGAATGATTGCCGTTCAGATGAAGAAGCCTAGCGTCACGTGTTCCCGATGGCCTTCAACGGAAACCCATATACACAAACACACACACACACACACACACACACACACACACACACACACATTTATTGAAGATAGAGAGTACAATGCAGAAGAACGTGATCACGTGGCACACGTGACTCGACTCGTCCTTAGAGAGTTCCAGGATACGTGGAACAAACATCCTGCCTAAGGACTTTCTCTCTCTCTCTCCCTCTCTCTCTCTCTCTTTCTCTTTCACGTACACATAAATACACCACATACAGGTGTACATGTATATATACATATAGGAGAGCAAAAAGAAGCTTGGACTTTAGGGACAAGATGAAAGTTCTCGTGCGGTACCCACTTTTCTCGGCACGAAATACTTCGCTCGAGATTTATATAGGGTGATTCAATTTTATTGCTTATTGCTGTCTCTTTTTCTCCATCTCTCTCTCTCTCTCTCTTTCTGGCACTCTTTCTATCTTTTTTTTTCTTTTCCTCTAGTAACTTTGCCATTCTATCTGGATGTTTCGTGCGAGATTCGACGAAAACTTTCTTCTACTATCTCATCCTTCCCTCTTTTTCTTTTCTTCTGCTTTCCTTGCATCGAATATACGATTAAAGAGAATCGTAGCGTTGCATTGGCTCGTATAATACTCCTTTAGCTATTTCTTCAATCGAATCGACTTTCTTCCTTTCTTCCTTTCTTTCTTTCTTTCTTTTATTATTATTTTTCGATCGCAAGATCATAGACGATTCCTTTTTTTTCCCATTCTTTCATTCTTTTCCTATGTAGCAGCAAAAAAAATAGTGGCCTTGTTGCAGCCACTAGATTTCATGCAAAAATATAAAAAAGAAAAATTACACGATAGAAAGGAAATCTCGTGGATCCTTTAAAATAGAGAATCAGAGGAATGGGTTAGGTCAAAGGAAATTTTCTGCATTTCTTTTTCTTCGTCTTTTCAAGCCTTGTTTTTTTTCTATACTTTCTTTCTTTCTTTCTTTCTTGATTCCTTTTCAAAAGTTACGCGTTCGCCGAATAAACGGATTATTCGTCGAATTTATTCCGATCGATTTGCTGGTTTGATCGGCTGGAACTGCTCTTTCATTCATGCGCTTTTATGTATTTACAGTACGACCATTACCAGGACGAGCACGGATATCCGGTTATCTTTATGATAATTCGATCGATAAAATCGACTGAAAAAATGAATCGTTCTTGTCTACGTGCGTCAGAGTTCCTTCTTTTTTTCCTTCTTCTTCTTCTTCTCGTCGTTGTCTTGTTAGGTAAACGATGAAAATTTCAGTGGAAATCGAAGATAAGAAGACGAACCTTCGACATTTGATAAAGATTATATCAAATTTCTTACATATTACTCGCTTACATTTTTTTTCTCTGTCTTATCAATATTATTATTACAATTAACAAATAACGTTGATCATTTAACCCTTCACACTCGAAGTTATTTTATTTCACCATTGAGAAAAGCCAACCACTTTGACGTTATGTACAATCCACCATACCGAATAAGGGTTTGAAACAATTTAATACAAATCTAACTGGAAAAAGTATTTGTATTAAAAAAATAGAGATAGAAAAACGTGAAAGTTATTGTCGAGTATTTTGAGAATATTTTTAATAACAATATATTTTCTATAGGAGTTTGTTGAAAGGACGAAACTCTACTTTTATTTGATACTTTGCCCTTTTGTCATTTATAACGGACTAAACTATTACAGGCTTAAAACTTAAACCAACGAGCCTGGCTGACCTCGTCGGACTTATACTTCTGGCTGAACAAAATTCGGATATACCACTGTTGTGTATATCACCATTCGTACTTTAGATCTAGACGAGAGATATTTTTATAATTCAATTCCCTACTCGTGGAATTTGCTCTATTTATTATTATTATTCTTCTTAAATTCTCTCATAAAAATCTTTTCTTTTTTTTTTTTACAAATCCTATGACATTATTCAATTTGTATTAACTTAATACTCTCCTAATCAAAATACATACACACAAAAATGATTTTCTCTCGTTTTTCGCACGCACAAATTCCCACACATCGTATGATCAATTTTAAGGAAGGGGAAAATAAAAAAGAATAAAAAAATCTGACGAAAAAAAATTCTCATTCGATTGAATAACTTCTTCCGAAACAACGACTCGGTGCACCATAGTAAATCGATTTCCGATTCGTTCTTGAAATTAAACAGACCACTGGTATCCATCTACTTACTATGGTACTCGTCGTTGCGGAAGAAGAAACGATCAGCTGAAGAAAAGTAATAGTCTCTCTTTCTCTCTAATTCATTCTTTCCCATTTCTGTTTTTGTTTTAATGTAAGAGTCGGCAATAAGAGTAATAAATACTTTAAAGAATAATAATAATATAATCGTCTTGTATTTTCTATTGTATATCGTGAGTATCGGGTATTTGAATATGTCCGTGTAAACCGCACGTCTTTCGTGGCACCCGAGCATCTTGAAAAGCGATAAAAAGAATAATATTAATAATAAAATAAATCTAAGCGAAATATATTATTATTCACGTTTGCATAATTTTAACCCTAAATTCATGAAAT
Organism: Mischocyttarus mexicanus; assembly: GCA_023678845.1. Classification (NCBI taxonomy): domain Eukaryota; kingdom Metazoa; phylum Arthropoda; class Insecta; order Hymenoptera; family Vespidae; genus Mischocyttarus; species Mischocyttarus mexicanus. Next base: position 504,678 of record JACGTP010000051.1, on the reverse strand, counting down.
TATAATTATTATCGGTCTCTCAATCCTAAACACGACACTATACACGCATACGTACATAATATTCCATATACGTATGCATGTATAAATTAATAAAAATATATAAATATATTGTAGGTATATATGTATTTGTATATATGCACGTGCTTAATGTTTCTTTTTAAATAACACGTTCCTTCGCACACATTCATGCTATTACGATACGTTAATGGGAATCTCGGAAAGGGGAAATTGGCAAATAAGGGGAAATATGTGAATTTTTAGGCTGACTGGTTGAATTCATCGCACACTAATAATTACCAACTAGATTTCTGTAAAATGCTTGTTTTATCATGTAGGAGAGCAAAAATATAAGGGGGCTGGTTTTCACCGGGCAGGGTCAAACTTTACTACCTGGGTAATCAATCGCAATTTCAAAATGGAAAAGCTAATGGCAAGGTTGTACGTATTGTAATGTAACGACGTAACAATAGCTAACAATTACTCTGGAATATATAACTTGGCTAAATAATAATGCTTCTGGGGAATGTAGGAATTTTGTATAAATAAGAGTGGTTGTAGAGAAATGGGCAGGGGGGTTGTTGTCGGCGGTGGTGAAGGGAGTTAAGGGTTGGTTGGCCGTTAAAAATCTGCTCGCAGCAAAATGCTCGCGTATCTGAACAATACTAATAATAATTATAACAATAACAATAACAATAATAATTATAATAATAATAATAATAAGATAATGATAATAATAATAATAATAATAATAATAATAATAAAGACAGCATTCTCTCGCGCCTGACGTCGGCGAGCATCCTCGATCGAACGTTTCCCGATCCATCATTCCCCACCCTTTTTTTGCGGTTTATTTTTCATATAAAATCTTTTTTTTTTTTCTCTATCGCTCAGTCTCAGCCCCTTTCCTCTACATAATTATACAACTACGTATACAACGCGTATACGTAGACAATATTCGAATATACATATACATATATTTGTGTATAGCTTTTAAACGCGATATATCACATTCCTCTCCTCTCCCACACTTTCTCTCTTAATTTTTTTTCTTCTATTTTTTTTTTCTCGACTTTTTCATTTATATCGTATGCATATTTTTTGAGTTATTTTTTTTTCTCTTTCCTATTACTTTTTTTTTTTTTTTTGCTTTATTCCACCTTTCACCCTTTTTCCAATGCGTCACGTGGGAAAGCGCTCGTCGACGTTCGGCGCCCGCGGAGATGGGTTTTCGTTTTCTAAAAGGAGGAGACCGTATCATATTTCTTTTTTTTTTTAAATATATATATATTTATGTATATATATATATCTATTTTTTTTTTGTTAGTTTTATTTTTCTATATATTCTTTTCCCCTGTGTATGTACGTCTTCGTGTCGTCGTGGCTATGATGGTGGCAGTAGTAATAGTAATAGTAATTAGTAATAGTAGTAGTAGTAGTAGTAGAAGTAATAGTAGTAATAGTTGGGTAATAGTATCATAGTATTAGTTAATTAATAATAATTATGATAATATTATATAATTCATTCGAAGAAGAACTAACATAAGACGCGGAGAGACAGAGAAGGGCGATGGAAACGACGGTTTTTTGATGAAGGATTTTCTTTTTTTTTTTTTTTTAACTGTAGGTTTGGGTTAAGGGGTAAAGGGGGCTTAAGGGAGAAGTGCCTGAAGATTTCAAAATTAATATATTATATTATAAACGAAATTTATATTCTAATACTTTTCTTCTTTTTTTTTTTGGTAATGCATCATACATTCTTATATATTATAAATAAAAATTTATATTTATAATATAATATATATTTATATATATATGTGTATACATACGAGGTATGATCAAAAAGTAAGATGACTTCTCGGTCTTCTCTTAAAAAAGCTTGCACCACTAAAATATTTTTTTTTACTCGGAGTACACTCGTATACCACTGTCAATATTTCAATTGTTTTCGAACACTTAATTCTATTTATTTCAACAAAATTTCATTCAAATTCTTTGATCCAATTTTCGACAACATAAAATCGTCGAATACGCAACATTTATGCATCTCATAAACAAACAAAAAATTGTATATACCTGAAACTGTGAATATATGTTCGAGATGAGTGTACCAACACAAGAAAAAAAAGATACCAAAAATTGATTGTAGGTGTTCCACGAAATTCAACAAAGTTAGCTTACTTTTTGATCACATCTCGTGTATATACTTCTCTCTTAAAATTTTCTTCTTTTTTTTTTTTGCACACCCTTTTTCCCTTTGACACCGTAAATTAAAGTCCAATTAGAATATATAAATTCGTCGTTTCCTTCGTCTCATCGAGGTGGCTGGCAAAAAGAAGACGCTAAACGCGATAACAACGAAAACGAGATCAACGACGATTTTTCCATATTCAGCTACTCGTTTTCTCGTCGTCCGAAAATACCGCGAAATGGAAATGATCAATCAATTTTCTATTAAAATATATATACAGAGATACATATATATATATATATCTTAATTAGAACCGTTTCGCGTCCGATCCTGATTATACATCATCACCCTTTTCCTCCCCCTCTTGATCTCTTTTTTTCCGTGTTCGTTTGTATTATAATTTTGTCATATTTTTTCTTCTCACATTATTATTGCCTTTTGCATTATTTCTTTTTTTAAATATATATTCCTTTCCTCGACCACCCTACTTTTCCTTCTCTCTACTCGAAAATTACTTCTTCTGTATGCACTTTTATTACATAGTTTATTGTATTTCTTTTTTAATGGAACGAATATCAAATTGAACGTAGATCAATCAAATTTTGGATCAATTCGACTACGATCGAACAGACTCGAAGACGCAGAACTGAGGGGAAAATTCTTTTATTTTCTTTTCTCTCATTTTTATTTTTCTTCAACGTGTATGCGTGTGTACGTGTGTTTATGCATATATGTATGTGCGTAGAATCGTTATATATATATATATATTTATATAGGTACAGTGTATATTTACATATGTATATATATATGTATATAATACATATGTATACATATATATGTACATATTATGCGGTCATGCAATTATACTACTGTAGTGTATATACGTAGTGTTTCATTATCATTATATGTAAATGTATGTGTATGTGTTAATGAAGTGACGAATATAATTATGATCATGTAATACGTTTTAATTGATTAGTGTTTTAAACGTGTGTATTATTATTTAAAACGTTAAGAACAAGTATCTTGAAAAATGGTATCTTTAGAAATAAACATTTTCCGAGTCAAATCTATTCAATTATCTATGAATAATTTTCAATTACGTTAATGGTAATATCATCTATCAATATCATTCCTTTATTTTTTTTTTTTTTATTCATTTCCTGCAAGTGGTGTTACTTTGAATTTAGTAGATCGATGTTACAATAATTGTTCATAGCTGAGACAAATTTTAATGCTTTCTTCACATTGTTTTGTTTCTCTCTTTTTTTTTGGTATTAAAAATTCTTCCAAATTGTTTCAATTATTTTATTTCATGAAAAATGGTTATCTCTTTTTCATAAACTCGATTAGTTTTAATAATATTTCATATGGTTTCTTTTCTTTTCTTTATTCTTCAATTTATTTTTAAAAAGAATATAGAAATTTCATACTCTCTAGTGAAACATCGATGAACATTTTGATAAATAAATTGTATCCTTTGACTTTTCTTCTTGATTCGAACGAAAATAATTAACTTGTTTCGTTAAAAGAAATTTAGGAGAGAAAGAGAGAACAAGTAGGAATAAACGTTTACCAAAGACACCTGAAGATCTCGTTGACAAGTGTTTCTCTCATTTAATGGAACACGCGGAACATAAAATGATTTCGATCTTTTGCCTGGAAAAACTTTCAAGTGGTAGCTCGTGTTACCATAAAAACAGATATACGAGTATAACGTAGAACGTTGATTAATCCTTTTACCAAGAAAAGTCGAGTTTAACTTATAGCAAAAATGTAACTACTCGAATATAATAACACTTATTATTATATTCTATTTTATACTTTTTATATACACTAATTGTATTTAATCTTGTTTGATGGATTTTACTAAAACCCCGTTCCCCACCACTCACCCATGCATGGTTTTTTCGATTCAACGAGTTAAAAGTATTCGATAATTTATCGTTAAGTAATCGAGTCTGTTATTTTTCCATGTTAAACATTATCAAATTTAAATATGTATTCGTGGAAAGTAGAATTCATTTCTTCGTTCTCGACTTTTCTTCATAAAGTAAATAATAAAAATGTTCTCTCTCTCTCTCTTTTTTAAATGAACCAGCAAAAGTAAAAAATTATTAGCTCGTTTAATCGTTTCTGTATCTAAGATACTCCGATTTTCTCAAAAATGATGAATAATTTTTCTACGAGAAAAAATATAAAGAAAAAAAGAAAAATCAGTATTGTTTTATGAAGATTTATACGAATGAGATAATATTAATTTTCCTTTCGACCGTTCATCATTTATTTGATATTTTTTCTTTTTTTATTCCTTGATCGTAACTCTTACAAGAATTTTTTATAACGAGCTCTTATAAATAGTAAAAAATCTATCAATGAAGTTACAATATTTCAATACCAATAACTTCTGTTAAAATTAATTAACGAAAATATAAAAATGAAACGTTTTATCGATTTTTATAAGAAATTTACTTTTTCTATTTTTGTATAAAACTTTTCTACTAATGATTCTTATTGAAAATATTAAAATTTCAAGTATAATAATCTTCAATCGTAATATAACCTCGTTAAATAATTGTAATTAATTATTCAATCAAAAATATAGAAAATCAAAAGTATTGCATCGATTTCGAGTATGAAACGTTAATATAACCAACTATTATTATAAATTAATTAACAGAAAAAAAAATATGGATAAAAAAAGATAGAGAAAAATGTATAAAAAAGATAATTCGCAGGAACAGTCGATGTATGTAAATTTGACGATGAGAGAAATTAAATTCGAGTAACGAAAACGAAGATTCAAAAGAAGTAGTCGACCATTGAGTCATTCTTCCATTTCTCTTTGTAATCATGTCAAGGACGTATACTTCATTTTTCCCTCGGTAAAATTGATTCTAACGCGATAAAAAAAAAAAGTAAGGTTTTATACGAAGTTACTTTATATTGCATCGTTGTTGTCGTCCTCGGTACACTTCCATATAATTCAACGTGTCAAAACAATAAAATCAATTTGGATTATCAATGAAACTTATACGACTCTCTTTTCAATTTTTGTTTAAATTCTATTACATTTTGATCAAAGTAAGTTTAATATAAGAAATTCAAGAACACAAATAACGTTTTCATTTCGTATTATATTTAAGATAAAAGACCCAATATCTGAACAATTTGACACTTAGTATCTTACATGTAATATGGTGTATACTTAAACCTGGAATTTGAAAAATCTTTGATACTTGATACTTAAATATTTTATTTATGAACAAAAATGTGACTCGAGAGTGTATCCCCGAAATATATTAGGTCTTTTACCTTATTTCACATGATAATAAATGAACAAAATTTCCTACAAATTTATTTCTCTTCATTATTTTCGTTAATTTATTTGAAAAGATAAAACAATGAATTTATGCTTAATATAATGTAATTAATTTTTACCATGATTTACTCTCGACGATATGCATTTTTATTTAAAAACATTTTTATGAGAAAAAAATTAATCAAACTTCGTTTATATCAAAGTAAGATCATCCACAACGTGTGTTACGATAGTAACAAATTAATAAACTTAAACGTGAACGATAACAACGATGACAAAATACTAATTGTAAGAGAACAAAAATAAATTAAATGTTGTTCATTTTTCAAATACTCAAAGCTTTGAATTTTTTCGTGGGCGTCACCACTCTCTCTTTCTCTCTTTCTCTCTCTCTCTCTCGTAAAGTTACTCTTCTCGGGAGTTTCATTAACTCTGAAATCTCGTAGCGTTGTTTTTTTCATCATTTCTCTTTCCATCTCCTCCTTCTTTGTATATCTAACCTTTTCTCTCCTTTACTTTTTTATTTATTTATTTTTTAATCGTCTCGATCTTTTCAACATCGACAATTGGAATAGCTTTTCAATAAAATGCCTCCGTTTGTGTCACTCGTTGCAACGATTTTCCATTTTTTTTCTTTTTTATTTCTCTCTCTTTCTCTCTCTTTTCCTATGTCTACCTTTTTCAGATTGTTTTCGTAAAGAATTAGATTCTTTAAATATCGAAACTTGCTTGCATTTTCGCGTATGATCGTGTCATTATTGTTACTGTTGTTATCTTTATTAGTAATGTTGTCGTTGTTTGTTGTAACTGTTGTTGTTGAGATGTAATTGTTGTTCGTACTGTATCGATCTGTATTTTATTCACTGATCTAAAGCTTACGTTTAAACAAGCAGCGCAGCAAAGATACGGTATTAATATATAGATATATATATGTATATACATATATATATGTATATACTTAAATACATATATATATTTATATAGAGAGATACGTAAGGTTTATTAAGGCGAGTGATTTCAATGGATAGGCGACGATATGTATGTGTGTATTCATATATACACACATACATATGTATATATGTATGTATGTATGTATGATAATATATAATATACGGTTCATACAGATACAGCGAACGTGCATGGATATTATTATATCTGTTAATTATTTTGGTGTCGTCCAATTTTTGTACGTATTGTATATGTTTTGTATGCATGTATGTATGCATGTATGTATGTATGCATGTATGTATGTAAATAAATTTCTTACATTTCGTCTCGTCTTGTCTATTGCATTATATTAGATTAATATAAAAATAAAAGACGTACTTTTAAATTGAATAAGAAAATCTGAACTTTCTTCGAAATGATTCATTTTTTATTGAAAATTATTAAATTACCAAGTAGGATAGACAAATGAAAGAATAAAATAAATTATTCCGCGATTAGATATCTATTCTTTGACGATAAAATAAGTAATATAAATAATTGATATTACGAAAAAGAAAGCAAAAGGGAAAGGATAGGAATTGTAAAACATTGAAATGAATTTTGATAAAAGAGTGGAATGTTTATTTTCGCAAACACTTTTATTTTTTATTGAAATCATTGAATGATATTAGAAATATGATGTAGAACTGTTAATGAGATTTTAAAATAAAATAATTCCACGATCGAGCCGTCGTTCGATTCGATCAATACTTTCCATGATAAAGTGAAATAGAAATTATTGAAGAAAAAGAAAAACACAAGGAAAAAGAAAGAAAAAGAAAAAGAGTAATAATCGATCCTCGTTCGCCAATAGCGAATCTCACATTGTTCGACATGCCCGAGGGAAAATGTCCTGCGAATGAGGCCTGCAATCGCAGGACATCCTTGATTCCTCTACTACGAAGGACAACGTGAGATCTTTGGTTAGGTTAGTTTCAAACTAACAGCAGCGATCGAGTTCGATGTGTAACTACAAAAAAAAAAAATAAAAAACGAAATAAAAAGGAAAACGCATGCAGCGTACGTCTGCTAACGTTTCCCCTTTTTTTTCTTCCTCCACGATAACGATTTTAATCGTTAATCAAATTCTAACTAATAATCCTTTTTTTTTTTTAACTTTTATCATTAATTTTTCTAGCAAATGTTCTTTTTGATTGGATGTTAACGTGAAATTACATATAAAATATATTTGTATTTTCTTTTTTAATAAAATAAAATACGACGGGGCTCGATATCGAAAAAAGAGGGGAGTAGAAGGAAGAAAAAAAGGGTATTAAAATGGAAGGGAGAGAAGATATAATAAAAGAAAAAGAAGAAACAAAATCAAACTTTCCGACATGACATCCCATTCGTGTAGATATTTCATCCCTTTTCCTTTGAAATCGTATTTCATACGAGAGAGAAAGAGAGAAAGATAGAAAGATAGGAATAGCTGTGAGATGTAAAATAAAACGATTAATGAAAAAAACGGTTTATGAATCGATTGATCCATTGATCGATCGATTTTTATGTATTAATATTTCTATGCATATATATATATGCATATACTTAAACGTCGTTTACGTGTTACGCTCACGCAATCGAGTCACGATCGATTTTATACGAAACTCGTGATTGGCTAGACGGGGTTAATCACTGGATATCATTCATATAATAATAGTTAATACGGTTTAAACGTTTCCTTGATTGTTTAAACGATATTTAAAGGCTTACAATCACATCGAAATTAGAATCCAAACACGAATTTCGTGTAGTTTGAAAATTAATTGCAATTTGGATTACAAATAAAAGATTTTCGTATTAACGCGATAAATATTAGATTAAAATAATAGAAAAATAAGAAAGAAAGTAAAACCGTATCGAAATAATTGATCTGCCAAATGAATTGTAATTTTTTGATTATAACCTAAACTAATTGGTATAAAATGATTTAACGAAAAAGAACTATTTTAATGCAAAGACAAGACGTTCCTTTTTTTTCTTTTTTAGTAGAAAATGAGTAATGTATATTTATAATAGTATATTTGTAGATTGGTGTTACGGATTGATATTAATCACTTTACGGTGAAAATAAAATTCCACGTGTTATACACGTCGTCAAGCGTTTCGGTAACAGAATCAGCATTTCGACGTGCTTGGCACGTGTTTTCACTTTCAGTGGTTAATTATCAATAAGCAGCGGCAAATGTATACAAGTTTTGTAAATATACATGTTTAAATGTGTTATATGTGTAAGACAAAATATATATGTATATAAGTATATACGTACGCGCATGCATACGTTGTACAAGAGCCTATATGTTATAATAAGCGCACACGCATACGCGTATGCGCGCGCAACTTTTCGTTCCAAAAAAAAATAATTTATATATATATATATATATATATATATATATATACTATAAAGGCAAAGGTCAGAGGTTATTGTATATGTGTATATATATGTATATATATATAAATATATATGTAATACGTCTCGATCCATTACAAACAATGCCATAAGTATAATCGGGTTATAATGAACAATATAAGTATGTGTGGTTTATCATAGGTGGAATTATTACGAAACACCGAAACTGAGAGACTCACAAGCAGGAAGAGGAGGGTGTTTTCCTTCGTTTAGAGTTGACCGATCTCACGTTAACATTGCGCATCTGGTAGTCTGCAATGCAAAACATATTTGGTAGGGTCAGGACGGACGACGGCCTTTCGAGAGCTGACGAGAAACGAAATAAGCGACAATATTCTTTTTATTTTTTTATTTTTTTTATCCATATCTCTCTCTCTCTCTCTCTCCTTCTTTTCTTACTTCCCCTAGCTGCTTTTCTGCTTCATATCGTTATTATTATTATTATTATTATTGATTATTATTATCGTCGTCGTTATATCATTAGAATCACAATTATTATTATTATTATTGTTATTATTATTATTATCATCATCGTCGTAGTCGTCGTCATCACTATAGTCGTCATAATCATAATCATTATTATTCCTTCTAAGATTCTTTTTTATTTTTATTTTTTTTTTTACGCCAACCTCTATCCTTGTCTCTATTTCTCTATGTCTGTTCCCTCATTCCCCCTTTTTTTTTTAGTTCTCTCTCTCTCTCTCTTTCTCTCTTCATCATTCACTCGATTCTTTCATTCTTCATCTTTCTCTCTCCCTACTTCTCATTTTGCTCTTTCTTTATTTCCCTTTTACGTGGAGAACACGTGGATGACGTTTTCTATTTGGCACCCCCTTTCCCCGAGACAAACGGCCGATGATCCTTGTAAACCGTCGTCTACGATGCGTTTTGTTTTTTTTTTAATCATTTCCAATGAGCCTATTACAAATCAGTCTTAAATAAAGCATATCACGAAGTTTTTAATGGTATAATATTTATTTTTTTCTGTGTTTGTTATTTCATTGAATCCAATGGAATTTAATTAGCATCGATAAAAGACCACTTATTTTTTTTTTGGAAATCTTTGTTTCTTATCCACGATTCCCAAATGGTGTTCCAATTTAAATCGACACATTTTGTTTGATTCAATTTATTTTGACGAGTTTGATATCACCGATTACGCGATTTAAACTTGCCAATTTGTTCATTTCTATAGAACATAAATAATCTTAACATTTTATTGACTAATCATACACCTTGGGATAGTTTTATTTTTTCGTATTTCCTTTTTCTCTTTCTTTAATATTTTCTATTTTATACTAAACTTTTCGTTTCGGAGGTAACCGTGCAGTATGCAATTATTATTTTTTAATGTTATGTAGATGTTCGTTTTATTAACACATTAATCAGATAAATAAAAATCCAAACTTCAAAATACAATTGATTCTTTCTCAGATTTCACGTAATTGTTCAGTTGAGTGAAATTAAATAATATTTTTCGTTTATTTAATTAGTATGATAAGGGGTTAAAATATACAATTCTGTACTCGTATCAGCAAACGCCGGCTTACAAGGTTCTTTCTCTCTCTTTCTTTTTCTCTCTATTTTGTTTTTTTCTTTCTCGTCTCAATGTTTACTCTATTCGTTCATTTTAGTAAATTTTATTCTTTTTTCCATTAAAAATCAAGTACGATTCTTGGCGTACATTGTCGCTAGAGTAAATCCCTTCTCTTTTTCTCTTTCTCTTTTTCTCTTTGCTTTTTTTATTTCTTCTTCTCTTCTTTTCAGTTATTAGCACATAATAAACATGATGTGCACTGACTACGAATAGAGGCTTACTCGACAATTTCGAAAGAAAAATCGTATCATCAACGACACGGTGCCATACTAATTTCTGATTTTTTCTTGAGAGAGAAATCATCTTCTCGTTTAAATATGTATATAATGTGTATATATTAGGTGTTGGAAATAGTTAAAAAAAAAAAATAGAAATATAGGAAAAGGGTAGGGTCAATTAATGGGCACTCTTTTAATTAATGTAATTTTGGTTCTTTTATAATTATTATTATAATTATTTTCATTTAATATAAATCATTATTCATCTTTCAGAAAAACGCTACAAATAAATTCCAACACCTTAAATATATATTTTTAAATTTCTTTCTTTTATTCTTTTTCAATTTTCGTAGAAACTTTGACCGTGTTCGTCTAGAAAAAGGGGGTAAACCAAAATCGATGAAATCGATCGATAACCGAAAGGTTCGTAATAATAATCGGCCAAAACGAAGTAGGTACCTATGAATTAGTATCTTTTGTATTATACTTGAAAATTCGAATTCTTTGGAAAATATTGCAAATCGATATTATTCGTTGGTGAGTTGTTCCTCGTTAAATTAGAGTTGGCTAAAAGGTGCTACCCATCGTCTCGTCAATCCGTGAAACCGCGGAGCTAGCATCTCTGGAAAAAGAAGGAGCTGTTCCAATTGTTGGAACGACTCTACACACACACACACATAGATTTTGATATATATGTACATATGTAAGTGGTGTATGTATACACATATAGAAGGAAACACCATGGTGAAACTCCTGTGCTGTTGCTGCTGCTGTATACCTTTCGCAAACCATTGCCGTTTAGTGTTGCTTTCACTCGTTCTTTCTTTCTTCCTTTCTTTCGTTCTCTCATTCATTCACTCACTCACTCACTCACTCACTCACTCACTCACTCACTCACTCACTCTCTTTCTCTCTGTTTCTCTTTCTCTCGTGCATTTCCCTTTTCCTCGAGCACCGTCGAGCGAGACAACACTGGCCAACTTCTCTCTTCGCGTTCGGCTCGATATCTCGATTCGCGAGCTTTTGTCAAAGTCGAAAAGCAACCACCGCTGCTACTACTACCACTACTATTACTACTGCTATTGCTATTACTATACTATCTCACACACTCGTGTTGTCTCGCGAACGATGCTCGCGGGTGATCGGTTTTCTTTCTTTCTTTCTTTCTTTCTTTCTTTTCTTTTCTTTTCTTTTCGTTTCGTTTCATTTTTTTTTTTTTCACCTGAAAAGAAGAGATAGTTAGTGCGTGCAAGCTCATCAAGTTTTTTGGTTTGGAACGGTCGAGGGGGAAAAGAATCGCGTTTATCTCCGTCTTCTCGTTTTATTATTAACGTGTATTTGATATTCGTTACGAAACGTCCGATAAATAAATACGAAGAAAATATTCAAATTAGAATAAGAAGAAATCCTTAATACTTCTTCGCCCTTCGTTTCTTTTCTTTTCTAAGCTTGCAATACGCGAAGGTGGAAAAATAAGAAATTAAAAGTACAAATCACATTTCTTGCTCCTTCGCCCTTCGTATTTTCTTCCTTTTCTTTTTTCTTCGATTTTTTAATATACAAAAACATATACAATGTTCGTTCTCTTTCTTTCTTGCTTTATGCAAGGTAAAAGAGTATTCCAACAGGCGTGAAACCATGCTCCAGGCTATCATCTCTGTTCTTCTTCAAATATTCAGTCTAATAATTTCACCGAAAGAAGATAAAAGGGACAATTAAAAGGGATTTTATTCATTGTCGTTACTATTACTTACAATTAGTCAACAATACGAACGTCGAATAATTTTATACAAACCATCTTTTTCTACGGTAATTCAAAAGGCAATAAAAAAATATGAAAATATGCATTGCATTTGAAACCAAACAAAAAATTGTTGATTTATCAGTTTTACATTTATTAAGTTTTAGAATAAATTAACCCAATCGGGTGGCGGGGGAGAAGAGGGGGATGGTAAGGTGTCGATAATCGTAATGTCAAAAATCCTGAAATATATATTGAAATTTATTTAAACATATTTTATTTATAAAAAAATACACAATTTCGCAATTATGATTAACAAATAAAGAATTGGAAAGATTATTCCCGTTTAAATTTTCAGATATTCGGTTTCATTTCTAAATCATTATGAGAAGCAATTTCCCAAGGTCCATCTAACTCGATCGTTAATTATCAGAAAATTGGAAGAGCAGAAATCTTTCAAATCACTCCCTCTCTCTGTCTCTTTCTCTCTCTCTTTCGGAAACAGTAAAAGTTTCTAATAACGAGATGATTAATCGAGAGGAACCTTAGAGCGTGTCTACTTTAGAGAAGAAGAAATTCGTTCGCAATTCGTTATTATTGAATTCTCGATCGAGTATAGAAAGAGTGGCTATGTATATACATATGACAGAAAAAGATAGAGACAGAGATAAAAAAGGGGCCGAAGGAAAGAGAAAGAGAGTCGATTACCTTTGACGAAACCACCTGTTCGTTCGTTTTTCCTCTTTTTTCCTTAGCCGACGACCGAATTCGTTTCATGGCTCGTATCCGCCGAACACGTTATAAAGCTCTGAAGTGGACGGTTCTGGTGAAAAAGAGAGAGAGAGAGAGAGAAAGAGAGAGAGACAGGTTCGTGGTGGAGAAATGGGTACCGAGAGAGGATATGGCCGATCGGTAGAGGAGGAGGAGGAGGAGAGTAGGAGGAGAATAGGAGGAGAGTAGGAGGAGAGAGAGAAAGAGAGAGAGAGAGAGGGAATTTAAAAGTAATTTTGACGTCGGAAAGAGTGGCGCCGCCGAAAGGCTTCCGACGGACCGTTACGTGCCTTTGATCGCGAATTAAAAGCTTGAAGTCGACAGTTTAGCGATGCCACCACCTCTGTCGCACCACCAACCTCCCTTTTACTATCTCACCCTCTCTATCCATCTATCTATCTATCTATGTATCTATCTATCTATCTATCTATCTATGCATCTATCCATCTATCCCTAAATATATACGTACAGGCATACCTCGTTTAACACGGTTAATTCGTACCATGCTATATTGAAATCGTGTTATACGACACCTTGAAGTAGATACAAATCTAGACAATGTCGTATTGTATCAAAAGATATACAATTTTATGATAGCTGAAATTTCGTTTGAATAAAAAAATAAGTTTCTTTAGCTTTTAATTAACAACAAAAGTATAAAATACAACATTGAATGAAATTACAAAAAAATCTAGTAGAAAAGTTACAATTGTGTTATAATAATCTGTAATTCTGTAGAGTGTGATATCGAAACCGTGTTATACGAGTACCGTATTAAACGAAATACGCCTGTATCTCTCTCTTCATATCTACCCATTCATTTATATTTTTCTTTCTATTTATTTATCCCATTATTTCTTTTCTCTTTCTCTTTATCAGTACTCTTCGACTCCCTTTGCAACCACTACGACAGGACCATCTCTGCATCCATCTATATCTCAATCCATCTATCTATCCATCCATCCATCCATCCATCCACCTATCCATCCACCTATCCATCCACCCATCTATCCATCCATCTATCCATCTATCTATCCACCTATTCGTACCTTTGCCCTGTTCTTTCTCTACATTCCTTTCTATCCCTTTTTACTATCTCTCCCTTTCTCTCTCTCTCTCTCCTTCGGAGTCCTCACTTGAAAAGACACAGAGATATCTCACACGCCATGTACGTGGTTCGTTAACCTGTCTGCAGCATTTATTGGCGCTGCCAATGTAAAAGGAGGACTTACCAATAACATATTACTATTTCAATCCCGAACAAAGAGAGAAAGAAAAAGAGAGAGAGAGAGGAAGAATAAGAGATCAGAAATGAAAATCCTTTGGGCACCAACTGGAATTTTAGCGTCAGTTCGGACAGAACCTCCTATCTCTTCTCTCTCTCTTTCTCTCTCTCTCTCTTACCCTACACGATGTTTTTTTTATAGGAGACATCGTCGACAGCGTCCTTTGAATTCCCGCTTGGTGCCACGAAAAGGTCGCTTGACGAGACACCCGGCGGATCGACCTATCGATCTTTCTTTCTAACGACGTTACAAGTTATTTATTCTATCGCGAAAGAGAGGCAAAGAGAGAGAAAGAGAGGGTGGGATACGGGGGGAGAGAAAAGAAAAAGGAAAACAAGAGAGATCGGAGAAAGAATTTTCATACTAAATCGTTCTTTTTTCTTTTTAAACGTTTTAGATGACTACTTTATTCCCTAGCATGAAGCAGCATCGAAATCTCTCTATAAAACCGAATGATCGGGAGTGGGTGGATGGGAGTTATAAAACGGGGTTGAAAAGAGTAGGGAGGAAAAATTAAAACGAATCGTAATAGCTCGTAAGAGAGCCAAGCTCGGAAAAGTCGAAAAGAAATACAGCTGGCACACGGTTTACTCGTCTGCACTCTTTCTCTTTCTCTCTCGTGGTATTATCTGGAGAGAGGGGGAGAGGGAACTCTCCGGCGTTGGCTGGAAAAGGTCGAACCGTATGCGGGAAACGACGGTGAGTCCCGCGTACGGTACGAATAATACTTTCCGACGAGGCCGAGGCTTATAATAAATGTTTCGAGTGGGTGGCTGTGCGAAGAGAGAAAAAGACTGAGAGAGAAAGAGAGAGAGAGAGGAAAAGCAAGTACCGTATGAGGTGGGTACGAGAAGGTACGTGGATAGATAGATGGTGGTGGTGGGGGGACGGGGATAACGTTTAGGCAGGATACGTTCGATTTTGTCCAAATATGACGGTTCGATTTACAAGGATCGTAGCTAGGTATATAAGTATATATATATATACACACTTATATACACATATACGTATGTATGTGGTGGAGAGAAAGAGATAGTTTTGACCGGTTACCGGAGCAGAGAATCGGACGGGTTGAAAGTGGGAGAGGGTGGGAACGAAAGGTGGAACGAGTGGAAGGATGAGGAAGAAGAGGAAGAGAGGATGGGCTTGGAGTATGAGGTGGAGGATGAGGATGAGGATGAGGATGAGGATGAGGATGAGGAGGAGGATGGAGAACGTTGGGATTCGAAGGCCGGGCTTTTCGGTCGAGAGTTTCGGCTCGAATATTGGAAAACGCCGAGTTGGAGTACAAGGGAGTCGGAGCCTCCCGATATGCATATAAACACAATGCCTTCCCATTCCTGTTTCTCTCTCGCACATTCTTTCTCTCTCTATCTTTCTCTCTCTTGCACACGGGGACCTATACGAAGAGACACATATAGGAGTATGCGCGAATCTATACACGAATCCCTGTATATACAAAGAGCTAGTCAGGATATCCAGCAACGTGTATATTTTATATTCGAACGATGGAGAACGAAGAAGGGATGTAGAAGGTGAAGAGTGAAGGGCGGGGGAGGAATTCAGGCTAGAGAGAGCGAGTAGTGGGACGTGAGAGGAACGAGGGAAGCAGGAGCACGTAGAAGAGAGGCCGACCGATTATGAGGTAAAAAGGGATGGAAGAGAAGCGTTGGGATAGCGATGGGATAGCGATGGGATAGCGATGGGATAGCGATGCTACCACCTACGAACTTTCTCCTACTCTTGCCCATCCCTTTCTACCAACCCCCAACCCCTAACCCCCAAACCCCCCTCTCTCTTCTATTCCCATCCTCTTCCTCCTCCTCCAACTACACGTCGACGGACATCGACAGAGGTTAATCCGAAACTCGAACGCGTACGTGCGTCCGACGGGAGTCCTCGCGATTATGACGATTTATTCCTCCCCGACTCGTCTCTCTCTCTATCTCTATCTTTTATTTTTTATTTTTTATTTTTTTTTTCTACCTGGTAGGTATTATCCCAACTATAGATCTTTCTATCTCTCGATGTACGGAGAGAGAAAAAGTTTTTCTTTTACTTACTTTTATCTCCGCTTTTGTACAATCAACATTTAGGGAACATTGGGATAGATAAAAAGAGGTCTTTATATATGTGTGTGTGCATGTATTTAGGTTATGAATCATATTCGGAAGGAAATAAAAAAAAAAAACTTTGCAAAATCAATTATTGATTTTTTTCTCGATCCAAGAATGATTTAACGAATAGAGAACTTGAATGACAACAGGAAGTAAAAAAATTTGACGTTTATAAGTATATATATATATATATATACTCTACTTACATATTCGCAGGTCGTCGAACTAAATGCCAACGACACAATTGATGGATATATCTAATTAGACGAATAAAAATACAATCTTCCCAAATAACAGAATGACCTGGAAACTGTGCCAATGTTTTTTTATGGATGATTTTAAATTCAGTGAAAAAAGGGGGAATTTGTAGTGAATAAGAACTGATCTAACTTATACGATAACTCAATGATCTTTCGGTAACATCCAATAATCATTGAGAAACATTAACCAGATGGACATTTTGGGATTATCGATACCAGTATCGAAAGAAAGTTTGTATCAACCCTTTCATTGCGAATTTCTTCGACAGTTATTGCTTATAGAGGAACAACGAGTATATAGTATAAACGATATCACTAACTTTTCATATTCATATTGTGGAACTAGGCTTCTCTACGTCATCTTAAAATCAAAACTTAAGTAATGATCGTGAAAGGAGATCGATCGGGATCCTGAATAGTTTAATG
The DNA here is from genome assembly GCA_023678845.1 of Mischocyttarus mexicanus. Classification (NCBI taxonomy): domain Eukaryota; kingdom Metazoa; phylum Arthropoda; class Insecta; order Hymenoptera; family Vespidae; genus Mischocyttarus; species Mischocyttarus mexicanus. Next base: position 487,355 of record JACGTP010000051.1, on the reverse strand, counting down.
GATTAGAGCATTCGCTCGATGATTCGTGATTCGATTCCCAGTTCAGTCAGTCTTCACGGTCTTTCTTTTTTCACGATTCCTATGATATATTGCAAAGTATACACACTTATATAGCGAATAAAAGTTCATTCTGATTTTTTTCCATGTTTAGAGGGATAGGAAAGATTAGAAGAAGAAATCGTTAAAAAACGGAAAGAGTCTGGTGGGTGGAGGGGAGGTAAACGAGTATGAAGAAGACGACGCGATTAAGAGATAAAGAGAAATAGAGAGAGAGAAAGAGAAAGAGAGAGAGAGAGAGAGAGCAATCGACGTCGGGACGCCCCAGGACGACGCTTTAGGCGCATATTAATCATAGCGTCGCGCGTTCGAGCGACGGCCTCGGCATTGCGACGACCACCCACGGCCATTCATCAAATTGAGGGATTTCGAAATCCGCTACGTGGCAAACAGAAAACCTACCTCGGCACATTATACCATCGTCGAGGAACCGTCGACGCCCTGACGTCATAAAAGATCGCGTGATCTGGACAAAACTCTCATCCCCCGTTTTTTCAACTAGGAAGAAGTAAAAAAAAAAAGGAAATAACATAAATTAATAAATTAATTCTATAGAAAATTCCAACAGAAACTTAATAGAATTCTTTTAGGAATAATAAGAGAAATGACTTTTCAAATCATTTCTATGTCGACTAGGATATAATAATCCGGTATAAAGCGGGTATGTCAGAAGCATAGATGAAATATATCAGAATATCGTCGTCCTCGTCATGCTCGTAAGGAAAGTGAAACGTCGATAAATTCCGATTTCCAAAGGACCTTGGACTACTGTCCCGTTTCATGGCGACCTATCATCATCGTCGTCGTATTCCTCCCTTTGACGAAAATCACGCGACTGTTTACGATATGCTATTACGTCAGAAACACTGGTATCGTTATTCTCTGCTATATAACGCCACTTGGTAACTACGAAAATAGATCGAGAGAAGGAAAAAACTTTGGATATTGAATATATATGTTATATGTGTTACAAGAAACGATTAATTCATCCAATAAGAAGATAACAATCAGTATTATAGGAGATCCTCGGGTATAAAATTAATATCTCTATGGCAAAGAATTTGAATTGGTTCGTTTAAAAAATAAAAATGACGAAGCCACGGTTAAAAAAGGTAAAAAAAAAAAAGAAAATATAGAGAAGGGAAAATGGAAAAAGAGGCAACGTCGAGTAAAATACAATTACCGATCGGTAACGAAAAGTGATCTCGAGTTGAGACGGTCGATCGATCGATTTCCGGTCACCCGAGAGTCGGTAAGCCCTTTTCCCCGTTTCCCGATCACCACGCCACGTGTATCCTTCATATCGGGTATCGAGTTCGTTATGCAGATTCAATAGAAAGCGCGCACGTGAAAATTACACCGTTCGACAATGGTCGAGACTCGTGACTCTGGATTCCTCCTTCTTATCCCACCCCGTTTCCGCAGACCCTCTTCCTCTTCCTCTTCCTCTTCTCTTCTCTTCTATTCCTCGACACCACGATGAGGTTTCCTCATTTGCGTGAGTTTCCGGTTTCGATTACCGGGTCTTTTCGGTCGTTATTAAATTACTGGTAACGTTATACAGGTACTTCCATGGTGTAAGAGAGAAAGTGAAAAAAAAGAGAGAGAGAGAGAGAGAACAAGTTTAGAAAGGTTAGAAAAAGGGAAGAGGATGAGTGGTTCCAAAAGGGTAAGAGGGAAACGATGTTGAAGGACGGCGGGACGAGTTGTAGAAGTGACAAAAGAATAATTGGGAAAACGTATGGACGTTGGTTGAAGGAGGTAAAAAGAAGGCAAGAAGGAACAAGGATAAAAGAGGATAGAAGAAATACAACGATGACGACGAGCGAACGAACGAACGAACGAACGAACGAACGAACGAAAGTGGAACGTACTCGAGTTAATTCGATGGAGGACGATGCTCCACGCTTGGAAATAATTCCTCGAACGGGGTTGAGAGATTGAATTTGAAGGGTATGAGTGAAAGAGTAAGAGTAAGAGAGAGAGAGGGAGAAAGAGGACCATGAATTGAAGAGTATGAGTGGAAGAGTAAGAGAGAGATAGAAAGGTCCAAAGTTCGTCAACGGGTGAATCGTCGAAGATCCTTCCAAGTGATCTCGCGTTCTCGTCGAACCGAATAGGAAGAGCCGATTTATTTGCTTTCGAATATCTCGAACGATTGGTCGGTGACATTCCGTAGCTATGCGAAAGATGGACGTAAACGTCGGTCCACTGGCAAAAGTTCTGGGCTACTCCACCGAGGAGTAGCATCCTTGCTATGCGACCGATTTCACGATGACTTAAGCTTACCAGGATAAACCTCTATACTTGTAAATGTATGCATGCGTGTATGTAGATCTGTACACCTATTGTATTCATCCTCTGTGTATATATGTATACATGTATGTATATATGTATGTATGTATGCGTGTACGTATGTATTTGTATGTGGATGAACCGTTCTTGGGAAAATCTCGTATCGAGAACCGAATTCGGCGATCCATGAATTCCTTGTGTGTTGTACAGCTCGAGATTACAGGAAAGCTCGGAGATTAAGAGTATCGAAGATACGTCGCCTCTCGCGGCGAGTCTACAGAGTACGATTGCAAACTCGAGGGTAATCCGTCTCGATATGTAATTTATTATATCGCGAATATAAGGCGAGACGAATGGATATATGGATAAAGGAATAAATATATAACTGATCGATCGGTATTCCAGATTTCAAAGATTAACTCATGAATTCAATTATATTCACTGATGATGTCAATAAAGTAAATCCAAAAGAACGAATAAAAGAGCTAAGAAATTATTTCAAGTACGATCGATGATAATATCTACGAGGTGTGATAGAAAAGTAAAGTGACTATTTTAATTTCGCGAGATACATTACAATCGATTTTCGTATTGTTTTGACTTTACCTTGTGTATATAAAAAAAAAAAACAAATAAAAATAAAACAAAAAGGTATAGTAATTTTTCTAGCGAATAAAAAGATGAATAAAACGAATGAAGATGTCATCTAAGCAAAAACACTCCTATATCTATGCATAATTTATCTTCGAAACAAGAAAAGAAGGAAAGAGGTTCGACATACTTTTGCTGGAATCCCTACTTTCAGAGATTTCAACGCGTCAGAATTTCTAGGGGCCGCTCACCTGCTCTGTCTGCTGTTATGTGTGCATTTATGTCTACATATACATATATATATCAATATTAAAAATAAGCAACGGTATAGTATGCGATACGAAAGGGATGCTGTGGTACATACATAACCTACGACGTGAGTCTCACGCGGGTCGAGGGCCGTTCTCAGTAACATATACATATATATATATATATATACGTTCTGAGAGAAAGAGAGAGAGAGAGAGAGAGAGAAATTCGCATTACTATATAAACGTATATATATATATATAGGTATGTATACATAGATGCATATATGTATGTAACGTGTAATGCCCAAGTGAACCTATACACCACGTAAACAAAGTAGTGCATCGAGATGCAGTATATGTGTGTGAGAATGAGAGAGAGTGAGAGAGAGAGAGAGGTAATTACACGATACTGTCGCGTGGCACATATGTCGACTATGTAGCCGCATCCGCGCGTCATACATACAACCACAGACATACCCTTACCTATATATAAACACACACACACACACACACACGTGTTCACATGCCTATTCACGAGTATGCATCGGGTGTATCGGGAAGCACAAAGCGAGTAACGTAGTTGACGGTCTCTCCTCTACGGGTGACGGCGTTACGATTCACCTTGTGGGTATACAGTTTTCGTCTGGTCTACATAATGTTTATATACTAAAGTTATATACTGTCGTTGCATTTTTGTATAGAAAAAAAATCAAGGAAGAAGTAATACGATGATATGAGTTTGAAATGTCTATCTTACACATACGATCCAAAGTTTCGAGTATCCTACAGATTTGAGATAAATTATTATCGTTTTAGATCTGTTGCATTATTTAAAAGAAATAAAATATCTATCGAAATATAAAAACATGATTTTTGAATTTGTATTAACTAATTGGTACATCTAATATTATCTATCTTATTTAAAAACTTGTTAATATATCATTTCATATTCTTCGTTACTCCTAACGAAGATGTTTTTCAAGTTAATCTGTATTTATTTAACACCACTAGAATACCTATGTCTTATCATAAGTCTAAATAAGCGGTCACATAATGTAGCGTACACGCGATAAGACTCACGTTAACGCGAATATGGACACATCTGTGCGTTTAAGGGAAGAGGATGGAGAAGGATTCGCACGCACGCACACCTATTACTACCAGATGTTAGTATATGTACATAACTGTTACGATACTCTCTACATATGTACTTAGATGTAACATACGTACATATATGTATAATATGCACATAATATATATATATACTATGTAATATGTATATATACATTATATATCTCCGAAAGTATGTGTGTGTGTGTGCTGCAGGACTCAGTGGTGCACCGCGTAGCAAACCAACCATTTCCCTTCTCCCTTAACACCCCCGACTATACGCTATCTATATATATATATATATATGTATATATATCTATATCTATATATATATCTCACTGCATCTCTATTCTCTCTATCTCTATCTGTATTCTCCCTACTGAATTTCTCACTTCCATACTATATAGTACCGATCTCCGGTAAAACTAGTTAAACGGGGCCGGAAATTAATAAAGGTACAATTAATAAAAATTACACATTTTTCATCTATCGAAGAAGGAGTGGTGGTAGGGTTAGTGGTACTGTTCGGTCTGCAATTCACCTATCCAAGCGACGACCGCATGGTGGCTGCTGCGGAATCTACCACATGTGCCTTTCCTTTTTTACTTTCCATTTTTTTCCTATACCTTTTTTTTTTCTCCTATACTCTTTTAGTCTTCCCTTTTCTCTCTTCCTCCCTCTCTCTCTCTTTTTCTCACTTCAAATTCCTTTCCATTTACGACCAGACGGCTGCACGGAATATTGTAATTAAATCTCTTATCGCGAATACGACAGTGAACGCGATTTTTTTCTACGATATTATAAAGACGAGATTTTAGATTTTATTTAAATTTCTTATTTTATTTCATTATTGTACTTAAGGTTTTTTAGCCAGTTTATGAACTTACTTGGAATTTAAAATACTCTCAAATATTACCTAAATTTTGAGTGTTCACTCTGATATAGTCCCTTGACGATAACATATTAAAGGCAGTCGTTATTTTATTGCTTAAAATATTATTTCATACATTTTATTATCAAATTTATATACGCTTTGTGTTGCATATAAATTATATTGATGTTTATAAAAAATGATAAAATAATGTATGGACGTAATAGTTATACGTATATGTGTATGTACTTAATTTATATTAAGTACATACACTTATAAGTGAAATATAATTGAGTACATATGCACGTGAGTGAATTGGAAAGTTTCGAGTTCCAACAACGAAAAAAATTGTGTTTTTCGGTCAAACTCACTTTTACTTTTCGACGTGATCTCGAAACTTTGAGAAAAAAAAACAACTGCAAAGCTTTTTAATCCATTCTCGTATATTAAAGCACCAATTAAATTGAATTTTCTCAAAAATAAAAATGAATATATTTGACTACGTATAATTTCGTTGACTTTATTTTATATGACAGATTAAATATCGAAATAATAAAAAAAAACAAATAAGCAAAACGAATAAAGAAATGAATGCGGTAAATGTAATATTAAGAAAATTCGTACGTTTACGGGCGCGTAATGAAAACCGTACTAGGAAAATTCTAATTACCTCGTAAGATAATTTATTCTTTTCCACGAAAAGTATTTTAACTTCGGTCTTATGTAAATTTCCTAGCAAATTTGGTGCAAGTCTCCGGCTATGTAGCATATGTTTTTATATTTCCTTTCCGCATATTATTTCTAGATTACAAATTCTTTGTTTTAGTTTTGTTTCCCGTTGATGTCTCTCTTTCTCTCATTATTTCAAACGAGTAAAGTTTCTATCGTCTAATTGTTTGTAACAAAAAAAAGAAAAACAACCGCACGGAGATGAGATAATTTTTTTATACTTTAAAGAGTAGTTAAAAATGATTCATCGAAATTTTCTATCTGTTAGTATTTGTCTCTCTTTCTCTTGATTTTACAGTAAAGTATATCACGTAGAGTTAATTATTATAATGAATATATTAAAATCTTGATTGTCATCATTTTGATATACTCTTTCAATCGATTTTTTACTATAAGAAAATGTTCTTCAACTTATTTTATAATCGTTATTTCATATAATTGTAGTAATTTTCTTTTTTATACTAATGAGTTTATCCCGTAAAATAAATATATTTCAACGCATAGGATACATACATATTTATACACATTTATACGTAGATCTTTTTACACGGAAGATCGGTGAATGAAAATAAGAGAAGAAGAAAAAAAAAATGAGAGAAAAGGTAGGCGAGAAAAAATCGATGACTATACCAACAGAAGCCACGACGATAGGAAAGTATGAGGAAGGTAGGATGGATATAAGCGAGTAGTCTTCTTTCTCTCTCTTTCTCTCTAGCATACACTCTCCCCAACCCCCCTTTAGCCCTTTTCCTCATCCTGTTGCCGCTCTCGTCGCGCATCACCGATGTGCTAAAAAATTTCATTACGGAAAAGTTTCAGCGTTCCATTGGCTTAGCTTCGCGAAAGGCGATATTTCGTGTGGACTTTGCAAATGTATGCTACACACACATATATATATATATATATTATATATATGTATACATACCTATTATATATAATAATTAAATTTATTTTTTTTATTATATATTGCTTATGCGCATATCAATTAAGATTCCATTTATTTCATACAAATTGCTGCAAGTACGTTAAAATGACGAGACGCGCGACTTTATCCTGAAGGATAAGTGAATTACAAAGATTATTGAACGTGGAAATCACTCTCTTTTTCTCTCTTTATCTCTCTTTCTCATTCTTTTTAACTCTTTTTCCCGAATCCTTGAAAACGCAGTGACAAAGTGAATCCCTTCGGAGCTGATACGCGACTACACGCTGGTAATCAGAACGTCTGACAGAATTTAATATCGAAACGATGAGAGAGCAGGAGAAATAGAGAAAAAGAGAAAGAGAGAAAGAGAGAAAGAGAGAGAGAGAAAGGAAGGAAGTGTTCTATCGTCAATACCATACTGAACCCTTTTAATCGCAACTAATCGTGCTCGCTTCATTACAAAGGGTCATCCTACAAAGAAAGAAGAGAAAAAGAAAGAGAAAGAAGAAAGAAGGAGGATAGAAGGTTGAAGAGGAAGAGAGGAGGGTATAGGAGGAGTGGACCGTGTAGGTAAAAAGTGGAAAGAGAGGATACGGGTAGTGACGTCATATTAACAGATATCGTCGATGTCGAGAAGAGAGTCGTTCTCGAACGACCATCAGCCACCACTAACCACCCTCGCCCATTTCCACCACCCTAGTTATATACTCTCTCTCTATCTACGGTTCCCTCTCCCTTTTCGATATTTCTCTCTCTCTCTTGCTCACTCTGGCGTAACGGTGAAAAATTTAATTACAAAAAAGTTTTGGCATTCCGTCAGTTTGGTTTAGTCGCAATATATCGTACAGAGAAGCCGTAATTCTGTCTCCCTCTTTTCTCTATTCTCTCTCTATCTCTCTCTCTCTCTCTTCGGCTATGGTCGCGTATCTGTGGTTTATTCGAGCCTGTCTCGAACCAAGCTATCCTCGAAACCCAGCCTCCCATCCCTCCTCCTTCGTTCCAAACCCCTTTCCGAGTTCCCTTCGCCGCTTTTCACCACTACCACTAACGAGCACCGGCACACACCGTCGCTTCTTCCTACCTCCGTTCTCTCCCTCCCCCAATCCACTCCCATCCAACACCCACCGTCCTCCCCCCTCCCACCTTCCTCCCAACGTTCGACCATCTCCTTTCATCCGGCTCGACGAACGCCGCTGCTTCGTGCCCCGATCGCCCGGCCCACGCTTCGACTAGCCCGCACTTTTTTCTCTTTTCTATCTCTCTCTCTCTCTCTCTTTCTCTCTCTCTTTCTCTTCTCTACTTTTTCTTTTTCTCTTTTTTTACCTTCTTTTTTTTTTATATAAAGCGTTATATAATATTTTATTAATAATACGATAGCCCGCGAGAATGCTAGTGCCGGTGCCGGTGCTGGTGCTGTTGCTGCTACTGCTACTGCCAATGGCGATGGTGGAGTTAGAATATGGCGGACGAGATCCACCTCCCACTGCCACCCACCCCCCTCATTCCCTCCTCCTACTCACTCCTTTTTCTATCTTTTTCATCGTCCTTTTTTCTGTTAACTCTCTCCCACTCCAGCACCTTCGCCTCCTCATCCTCCTCCATTTCTCTCGATATTCACGACTAAAACGCGAGCATCGCTCACGCTGATGGTAGCCGATGGCCCGGCCGATTTAATTTTAATTACATCCTAATTAGCCATCTTCGTTCGACGAAGCTAGCCAATCGATTCGTTCCGTTACGTTCCGTTCCATTCCTTCTTTATTTCTTTCTTTTTCCCTTCCTATATCCCCTTTCTATATCCCCCACCATCCGATTCATTATCTATTATCCGATTGAAGTGTATTTTTAATAACTATTTTATCAGAATTCGGGGAATCATTGTCCGTTTATTTTCAATTTAAAAACCATTTTGATTATTTCTTTTTTGGTGACAGTTATTTTATATACGGAATGTTTCGTTAATATACGTGGTAACATTTTAAAAGGTACGTCATGCAAATCTCTAGAAATATTGTCGAACTTGTTAATATTTGACAATGATAGATAATTTCTAAATTTATCGATGTACCTATTAGATATAGAGGAAAATTTAGCGAATTATTCGTAACCTTTGATCAATAGCGTATGTGACAATTTCGATGTCGTTTCTGAAACAACTTATACGTATACACATCTGTTACTTACGTTTCATTCGTTTATAGGTACCATAGCCATTGTTGATCGATGCGACAACGCGGTTTTGTTGCACGCTCGAACTGCGTGTGCCTATATAGAATAGTATCTCGGTTGGTGTAAATAACGAGAGTGGTTTTCGTGGCTCGCGAGTGTGCGGTTTACGGGCGAGTTGAGAAGAACCCCATGGACTGCCGACGATTTTCAGCTAGCTGTTTTCGAGAAACCATTCGAAAGACGAATTTATACGCGCGCACGGATGATATATACACTCGAATCCTGAATTTCTACTAGCGACTAGAACGGTTGAATAATTTTATTTTCAATCGTAACGTTTCGTCGATGAGAAGAGATTCGAGATCGCGAGAGAAGAGACCTTCTCGTATCGCGGGGATTGGTAAGGGACTCGAAAGGAAGAGAACGGGGGTGAGAGAGGGAGATGGATCTATCGAATGCTAGTGCGCTTCCGAAAGTGCTTAGAAGAGATGGATGCACGATGTTGAATCGGTACGACCTAGTTACCAAGAAGAACTAACTAAAAATTCTGGGGTCCAGATCGTGAATGATCGAAATTTGCTTATGTTTATCGACTCGAAGACGATTATAAGCGGACACTATCGATCATTATTTTTACCAAAGATATCTAAACATATTTTTCGAAATTTTCGATGAAAATTATTTATTGTTTTTCCTAAATAAATTAACTCTATACTTGCAACACACTTTGCTTTGAAATAACTTTAAGATTCGAGCGTAAATGAAAGAAAAGAAGAGTAAAAGAGTTGGGTGGGAAAAAGGAAAATTCAAAATAGCCAGGACGAGGAAATGATCGTAGTTATATATTCTAGTCGAAGATTTTTCGATTGGTTCGTCCTCGTGGCCGAAGTTATAGTGAAAAATTATTTCCATCGTAGCGTGCTTCGATAGCCCTCGAAGAAGAGCTAACGAACGAACGAACGAACGAACGAACGACCAAGCGAACGAACGAGCGAACGAACGAGCGCGGCCGAAAAGTCAAATAAGCAAAAATGAAAGCCTGCGAGGATCGATACTACGTTCTATACATTGATAGCCGCTGGATACGAACCGGATGGCGAGCGACCCACCAAAAGAGGAGAAGCAGGAGAAAGAAGGAAGAGGAGGATGAAGAGTATGAGGAGAAGGAGGAAGAGGAGGAGGAGGAGAGAGGTACGAGTTCTGGAACGAACGAACCAACGAACGAACGAACGAACGAACGAACATCCTCCTTGTCTGAGTTGGTGGTGATGATGAAGCTTGGACCCAACTACGCCATCGGTGAATTCTTTTTCTCTGGATAAAATAACCGGCCAATTAGCGATCTTATTGAAAATTTGTCAAGTTCCGGGCAGAAAGACGAGTCACCGAGGCCGTTTCTACCTTCGAGCTAAACCGAACTTCGTCGAAGCTCCAACGAAGAAATGATTATTTCTCGGTGGACCCCAACCATCCATCTACCTTCTAACTATCCCTTCCCTGTCATCTTTCTTTCTCTTTCTTTTATCTTTCTTTCTTCTTTCCTTTCTTTCTTTCTTTTCTTTCTTTCTTTCTCTAGCGATGGTAGCTGTCTCCTAACACGCTCGACTTCTTCTCGGACCTCCAAAGGGATGATTATATTCGTCGTTCGAAGCGTACCCACCATTTTCCTCGAGATCATTCGCGCGGACGAATAATTTCCTCTATTTCTTATCCCCCTTTCTCTGTCTTTCTTTTATTTCTTTTCGTTGACTTTGTTACGTTCCACTTCGCGTCACTCCACCTTTTAATACTATTGTCATTATTCAGATCGCCTATTATATTTACTATTATAAGGAAAAGAGATTCTAAAAACCAACTAACCAACTAAATCAATTATAAAATATGATCTTAGCGAAAAAGATCAAAATCAGTTTTAGTACTCTCGTCAGTATCATTTATTTAACTCGAAAGAATTTTCTGACCAATATGATGACCGGAAATGTTCGAAAAAGGAGCTAAAGTTGTGGAAATATATTGTCGGAATTATTAGATGATTAAATTAATTCTTCTAGTTCTTTTTTTTTAGCCACAAAAAGCAACGTTTATTTAAAAAGTCATACTCTCTTTGGACCGAAATTAAGACCACAAGTCAGACTGGTTAAAATACGGCAAGAAATTTACAAGTAAGCGAAATATTAAACCAGAAGAGTTACGATCATGCTATAGGATCAAAATTGATTAGGGTCTTATTTGATTATCTCGTCTAACAGACTTTGTTGTAGTTCTTTGAAAAGTCTTAAAAAATATTGAAATGAAGGTAACCAAAAAAGAAAGAAGAGTAGGGAAGAGAGTTATCGTTATTCTAGGTAGAAACGAGTTAATCGAATCGGCAGGAAAGACAATGCCGATTTCGGTTTGGAACGATAAATGCAGCTTGCGTGACGGTGTTTCTCTGTATATCTGTGTGCGGTTCTACCGCGATAACGCGATTCCAGTTTCCCGTCGAGCGTAGTTTCCGCGTCGCGATTCGGCCGCACGCCGCGGCCGATAATTGTGTTACTTCGTTGGAACGAGAGAAGTTAGAATTTAAACCGCGAAGTCGATCGAAATAACGTTCGTTTCATCGGACCGCGAAACTCTGTTTAAGAGATGCCAATGGAATGACCCTCTAGGGGAAAAAGGACTCTGTTACGAGCAAGTTAAAGCGTATTTCCAAATATGTTATAATGCATAGTATACCGCACGATTAACGTTTCCTAAATATTTTTTAATATATTCGATACTGGAATTAGTTCGTAAATTTTACGAGAAATGAAGTGGGTATTAAAATATTCTATTTTTACTTTCAGAAACAAATTTATCGTAAATCATTAGTAATTAGACATATATTATTTTTCAATTGTTAATAAAAAACAAGTTGCAATTATTGAAATATGTCGAAATTTATGACAAATAAAGTATCATTGCGGGTAGTTTTACTCCATTATTTGAATATGAATAAAAGTGGTGCGAAAAGTAATCGGATTTGTGAAGAAGTTTATGGTGAATATGCTTTAGCTGAGTGTCGGAAGTGGTTTATCATTCTATTAATGTAATTTTTTTATTTCTATTTAAAATAAATCGTTGTTCGTCTCTCAAAAACATTACGAATTAATTCCAACAACTAATGTATATATATCGATTACGTATCATCTTTTCTAATACACCCTGGTACATGTAACGTATTGCTTTTTACGTTAAAGAATCTTTTACAGTAAAAAAAAATATAAATAAATAAATAAATAAATAATACAGTAAGAGTAAACTTCAGTTATAGAGGATTAAAATGAATATATATATATTTTTTTTGGGAGATAGTGTGTTCTCGTTAACGAATATTCAAATTTCCGAAGATATTAAAAAACAAATGCATAAAAATTGCTCCCGTCTACTCATCTTTTTATACTATAATTAATATGCAAAAAAAAAAACGAGATACATACATACATACGTACGAACATACGTACATACATGGAAGAGATAAAAATAAAAAAGGGAAGAGAAAATATAAGCAAATATAAGTAATAATAATTTCGTTAACTAATACAAGGGAAAAATAAAGACGACGACCGTTTAAAAAGTATACATTAATTAATCGTAGAAAATCATGAATAATAAGTTAACTAGAATATATTAAATAGAATTATAAGGTTCTCGTATGTAACATCTATCCAATAATAGAAACCATTTCATTCCGATGGTGTCTATATTTCTCTGAATCTTTATCTATACCGATCAGTTCTTACATCAAGCGCCGACATCGTTCGCGATCGACGGACGTATATTTTTTGACGAGTTTTCACCTCCGGGATAGCCCGGCCGGTACGGAGAGGCACGGACGGACGGGCTGAAAGCCTCCGGGAGTAACGAGGACAAGGATAGAGTTCGAACTGAATGCGGCGGGAAAGAAAAAGAGGGTTTCAAATAGCGGCGGAGGGATGAGATAGAACAGGAGGAGGAAGAGGAGAAAGAGGTGGAGGTGGAGGTGGAGGAAGAGGTGGAGAAGGAAGTAGGTATAGGGAAAGAGAAAAAGAGTGATAGATAGATAGAAAGAGAGAGAGAGAGAGAAAGAGAAAGAGAATGTTGGAGAGAAAAGGAAAAGAGAGACAGAGAGTAAAAGAAAGAAAAAGAGAGAGAGAGAGAGAAAGAGAGGGTGAAAAGTGGTAGAACCAGGAAAGAGTGAGAGTGAGAGAGAGAAAGAGAGAGAAAGAGTGGTAGGTAGGTGGAAGGTAGAGGGAGACAGAAAGGGAGATGTAAAGATTGGTGGTCTCCCTCTCGACTGCCACCCTCCACATCCACCAGCGAACTGAGGACAAAAATCAATATGAACGTGTAGCCATTTCTCTTTAATCTGCCGCTTACTGGCTAGAAACCGAACCGAACTGCGTCGAACGAAGAGAACCGGACTGCTCGCTCATCCGTGCAAGAGAGAGAGAGAATGAGAGAGAATGAGAGAGAACGAGAGAGAAAAGCTCTCTCTCTCGTTTTCTTTTTCTTGTGTTCGCTAGCTCACTCGTTTCGCGCGAATTCGCTTGGCGTTCTCCTATCTTGTACCGTCGTTTTTCGAGGAAATCGAAATTAGTACTCACTCGCGTATTCCCCCCTACGAAACGCGAGGAAATTTCTATACGTACACCCCTTCTTTTTTTTTTTTTTTTTCCTATTACTTCTCTTCTCTATAATCATCTCTCAATACATATATATGTTCAGATATATTGAGAGATGATATATATATATATATATATGACTCTATCTTATAATTTTTAATTACATCTCATAAACGAATCGACTATATTTCATTTTTCCAGCGTTGTTTGGAACAGATTTTGATTACCTTTCAAATGATATATCACAAGGTTGGAAGTGATGTTTTAAATTTTTAAGTAGAGGTTTCGTAAGGGTTGAAAGAGTGCTACTTCAAATTTTACCAATATTGATTTTAAATTTTTCTTCGTCGACATTTAAATTAACATGTTTTTTTTTTCTAACAATCGAGATTACTTGAAATGAAGAGTTTATTCAAAATAGCAAGTTTTAAAATGAAGAAGCAAATGTGTACATATATATGTATATGTATATTTAAGATGAAATAAATTGTGCAGAAATAAAAAACAACTATATTAGGTTTAGAAAGAATTTTGTACATATGATCTTAATTAATAATTAAATTTGTATCTCTGTATCTTCTTCTTTCGTTTACATCAATGTTTCACACTTTCTTTCATTTCCTATTTTTCTGTTTTTTTCTCTCTTTTTTCCTCATTAATATAAACGACGAACGTATGAGAAAAATTTAGCGGACGATGAACTACTACTATTACTTCCCATATAACCTAGCACAACTTTCCTTCGAACAAACTACGCGAATAAATTTTCTCCATGGATACATCCAACTAACTATGCCTACACCTCTTTATTACATAAGTCTTGTATATGCTCATAAAACATTTTATTTGTTCAAGATATCCAAATACTTCTTAAGTGTAGACATTTAAATTAATCTATTTTTAATACGAACAAATAAAAATTTATTTTATATACAATAAATTATTTCGATGTAATATGTTAGAAAATATCAACCATTTGATTACTACGAACGTATATATACGTCCAACGATATTTTTTATTTTATATACACAAAACAAACAAGATTATCTTGAATTCATTATATTTTATATAATTTTTATTAAAATTTATATATTCAAGAGTTGTTTAAATCGTTTTTTTTTTACGATGGGAACGTATCCATCCACTTATCATGCATGATCGATAAAGATTTTAGCACCATTCTTTCGCGCATATAGACACGTGCGTACGCACACGTGTACGAACTGTAAAAAAAATAATAATAATAAACGATATCAAATAAAATAAACAAGTTTTGGTAATAAGAATCTTCAATTACTTTAATTATCCAAAGTTTTTAAATCAGTCGAGTTTAATGACATTCGCGTAAAAGAGAGGTTCTTGAAAAAAAAGTAAATGAAGAAATAAAAATGTTGACGAAGAAATAGGAAAGAAAATTCTGTCTCGTACAAAAAACAGGAAGAAGAAAAAAAGAAAATTAAAAGAAAAATAAAAAATGACATAATCAAGAATCGTGTTAATTCGTTAATTACCGTGCACCAAATAAAACTGATTGAACGAGTTCAAAGCGAGAAAAGTAACTAAACGTTTTTCCCAAATTCCAAGTTCATTGAGAGGACAACATTTGCAGTGTAATTCCTGCTTGAATTCGAAATCCTACTAATTGTTAGTCAATGCCTACCGCAGCAGTTAGTATACGTTGTAGATGGAATCAATGCTAATACGACGATATCCTGGCACACCTGATCTAATTACGAAGACGCGTACCATATCGCCTATTGGAAGGAGACATCGATAACGATTAAACTTAAGAATTTTTAATATCTGCAGTAGAATCGATTCAAATCCAATCATATTTATCTCTTGCCTATCCCTACCTCTCTCTTCCATCCTTCGTTAATTCGATCTACCATTTTTTTCATTAATTTCTACATCTACGATATACGATATTTCCTACCTACCTGAAATAATCAATATGCATTTAGATTTGCATAACAATATTAACGCTTACTATTGTCGCTTCTAATTGGCCGATTGAATGGTTCTCGATATATAGGGTGTACCAAAAATGATCTTCCTAATACTCATTTCTTAAGCTATATATTTAATGTTTAATATATGTTTATTCGGTTCAGGTAAAAAGTTTCTTCGTGTTTTAATGCAAAGACGGTAAAATAAATTTTTTCAAGTTACACGATGATTAACAGGGTTAATCCTTTTGGTATAATGAATTAACGTTATTTTATTTTTAATATAAATAATATATCAAGTATAGTTTTAGATTCGAAACAAAATATCTTCGTAACAAATGTTTTCCTTGAACCTCGATTTGATTAAAAATCCCTTATATTTTAAGTATTAAATATTAATACAATATCGAATATTTCTTCAACGATGTAACCTACATTTTTACATAAATTTTATTATTTTTTTTAAAAAGGTATTTAATGCATTAACAAATTTAATGACACTATTTTAGACATACTACATTCTACGTAATTAAAATCTCCAAATACTTATAATAATCCTATTATATTTTAAGTAATAATAATGATGAAGGTAGTCGTACAATAATAATATTAATAATAATAATAATAATAAATGTCCGTATTCTATTAAACAACAAAATGGAAATAAAATCGATGGCCGATCATTTCCTTGGTTAGAAAACGAACGAACGAACGAACCAACGAACGAACGAGTTGTAGATCCAGACGCGTACGTGTCTCCAATTTACCGCCCACTAATCCCACTTCTGCGTCATTTCTCTGCGCGTACTTCACCGGTCGCTTAACAAGCACACAACGGTTGGAAGGGCATACCGTTAAATCTAGAAACCCTTAGCCAGTCGAATTATTAACGCTCGAGGTCTCGTCATTCTTCGAGGCCGTCTTTCATCGAAGAAAAGAGAGAGAGAGAAAAAAAAAAGATAGAAAAAGTAGAAATAAAGATAGAAAACAATAGACAAATGTTACGCCTACGTTTTCGAATTATTACTCGTTTAATTAGTCATAACAATTTTATTTTTTTATCTTTCAATTTTTTAGTTTTTATCAACGAGATGTATGACATAAATTCACGGTTGGCGAGCTTGAAAAAATAAAAAAAAAAGTGTTGTCGTTTACTGGGTCACAGTGATTAATCCTTTATAACGCCATATAACTTTCAAATCGCATACAAAGTGTGATCAAAAAGTAACACGCGAAACACTTGTAACTTTTATGCATCTTGCGAACAAACGAAAAATGTTTTATAACTGAAACTGCGAACATATGTTCGGGACGAGTATACCAACATAAAAAAAAGAAAGAAAACCAAAATCGACCCTAGATGTCCTGCGAAATTCAAAAAGTCATCTTACTTTTTAATCACACCTCGTACTTCGAATGCTATGGTACATGTTCGTGTAATTCTATTTTTTTCATGTATTATTTATTATTTTATTACTATTTCATATCTTACCCCCTATAAACGATATCACTTATTAAAAAAAAAAAGAATTGAATTATAATGAAGTAACTTCCATTTATAGAATTATAACAAAATTAAATTACCAAAGCATTTAATTGATGCTTCCAATACGTAGTATTGAAAATTAATGTCTACATCAATTAAATTTAACACCACCAAATGATAATTATATTAACAATAATTGAATAATAAATGACATAACAACGTACATGTAACTAAATCAATTTATTCTCCCTATTGTTTAGCAGAGTTAATCATCGATTTGGCTCAATTTAACCCATTGGAAATGGATCGTAGTAGATAGTTGCCTTGACCGAAGGAAGATAAATCCAGAGTTTTGTAGAAAGGTTTACGAAACTTGGCCCACATTTTTCGTCATATAAAGAAAGAGAATAAGAGATAAAGAGAGAAGTATATAGACTTATATGTACATAAGTATATATACATATACATATATACATTGGAGCAGTGATACCCCAGCTGCAATATTCAGAAGGCAAGCTTACGGTACACTCGGTCCGTTAGGTGGACACTAGCTCGCCCTACAGTACTGTTGGTACTACATATAGATTATTGATCAGGCAATAACTCAAGGACTAGTTGGGGTGCATATTACCACCATACCGAGCACTACGTTCCGGCCAATGTTGGTACGCGTAGTAGTTATGCTAATTAAAGGCAACCTTTCCAGGTTGGCGCAACACACGCGAGCTCGATTACATACTTACGTGTTATACGGGGATATGAGGGAGGTTGTGGGAGGAAAATAGGGAGTACCTAAATACATGCGTACATGTATATTTGTATATGTGTTAGTATAGAAACGACAAACGCGAATACAGAGTCAAAACGGTCGTAGGAAGATCATTATGCGCACATGCGACTACTATGCGTACCGCACGGACGAATCCAAAACCACCTACCCACCCACTCCCAATGGTGTTTCCATGTGTAGGCAATAAGCGTCCTTTCGAAAAAAAACGATCAGAATATAGACAATCGGTGTGTCGACTAATTGCGAAGATGACAAATAAATCATTTGCTTGTATATATTTGATATTTGACCATTTCTATCTGTACTTTAAAATTTACTGTAATCTCTAAACGAGTCAACGATTGATAACGGGATTCATAAAGAATCTTCCCTAGAGAATCTTCAAATAGAGAATGGCTGATCGTCTAAAATAAAATGTAAAAAATAATTCTTACACCGTGATCGAGAAATGAAAGATAAATCGATCGAGAGCTACAGGTATCTTAAATGATAATCAGCAATAATAAAAATCAAACCAACCCTGAAGTAGCTTCAAATTGAGAGTAGTAGACATGCGAACTAAACTAAAGAAACCAAAAAAAAAGGAAGAAAAACGAGGAATAGCAATGAAAATAAAAAACAAAACGGTAAGATCCTCTTTTCGCTAAGTCCACTTTTCGAACAGGCTTTCTCAGTGAACGGGAAAGGTTAGATAATTTAATCCGGCCAACCAAGATATACATACACAATCACACACACACACACTCTCATACATAGTACATATATTTATATCCATACATACGTATACAATACATATATCCGTTCCATTTTACCGAAGCGACGCATCTCTTATTTACAAGACGAACGGTGCACGACGCGTAAACTCTTCGATCCTTCGGCAAAAGCTTTTATGAGGAGAGAAAAGTCGACTTCTTAGGATTACGAAATATTTCAAGCCGAAGACTGGTCATGGCGATTTTCACTTTGCGAAGCAATGCTTCCTCGGTCAATCGATAGACCAGAAGCTTCACGATAAGACGAACCACCCTGCTGCTTCTGGCTGTTCGTAGAGGAACAGGGTGGTACCAGGGTGGCTCGGCCGAGCTAGTACTGTGGGCTAAAACGGGGTGAGGGAAACAGAGTAGTTGGGGTTAGGCTTGAGGGTGGGATGAAGAGAAGGGGTTGATAGGGAGAAGGAGGAGGAGGAGGAGGAGGTTGGTCGAGTACATCCAAAGGAGGGTAAAAGAAGCGAAATCTTCTATATATGTATACATATGTGTGTGTTCTATCTATAAATGTATTTGTAGACACGTATACACAGTACGAACACGTAGAAATAAGAAGGTTTACGCCGAAACGAACGGGTATATAGACGTGATTTTATAAACCGAAAGCATATTTCTGATGCAAGGACGGCGAACCACTAGAAGACTAAGAGGATTCCTTTCGAAAAAAGCGGAATAGAGAGAATAAAAGAGAATGGAGAAGCGAGAGAGAGATAGAAAAGAGAGTTGGGGGTAGGTGGAGGAAAAGAGAAGGAAAGAACGATGTCCGAGTAGAAGCGACAAGAGCCTTTCTTCCTTTGCCATAGCATTTTCCGTAAGTGGATCGTTACGTCGAACCGCTACATTGTATCGAAGAATAAAAAAAGGAAGGAAGCACAAGAAAGAAAGAAAGAAAGAAAGAGGAGATGGAGAAAAAAAAATATAAAAAGAGAGAGAAAGAGAGAAAAGGGATAGGGAGGAAAGGGGGAAGGGATAAAAAAAATAAGAAAAAGAAAAAAGATTGAGAATAAGAGATCGATCCTGGCTCGTTTTATAACGATAAGGAGAAAAAAAATAAAAACGAAAAAAAGAAACAAAAAAGGAAGAAGAAAAAAACACAAAACAAAAAAACAAAAAAAAAACAGAGAGTCTGTGTATTTGTACGCTTAGATTATCAATATTAATTAACACAAAGGTTGTTACTCAAAAGAATTTTCTCTCTTACCGATTATATATACATTTTTTTTCTTAACGAGATTGTATTGCGAGTGTCTGTATATATCTAAAGGGTGTATCAGATAATTCTCCTTACGAAATGTGAATTATTAAAGTTTGGAATATTTTATTTTTCAATAACGGGTTATATTATGTGTTAACAGTATTGGTCTTAGCAAGAATGAATCTAATTATAGAAACAAGTATTCATAAATAGTTGTTAGTTAAACTATGTTAAACGTTCCTTATCCGAAAAAGATTTACCCAGTCAAATAGATATTTTTGTTTAATCGAAATGTATTTTACACCGAATATCAGGAAACACTTCTTGCAAGGAACAAACGTCAACTACTGCATTTACATTTATTTCTATACACTGTAAAACTCTTTCTATTTCTCTTTTATCTTCTTCACTCTTACTTTAATATAACAATACTTCCTATTGTTCCACCCGAGTGACATTACTTATGCACAATGAAAACTACCCTTCGTTCTATTCCACTTGCCAGGTTACTTCAAATCATTTGGGTTGTATTAGTTTTAACATGCACGAAGGAATTATTTCATTTAGAATAATACACGATGCCTAACTTCTTCTGGACCCCAACTTCTCAAATAAACGAAAGATACAATGTTTGTCTTGAAGAAATCTTGAAGAAACCCTGATGCAACCCTGACGAAGAATACGAGTTTTCCGAACCCCAAGTTCAGAGCAACTTGGCGAAGAGTTCGAGGTTTTCTGGACACCAAATCCTCAATTTTACGAAGAGTAAGAGTCTTCTGGATCCTAATTTCTTAAATAAAGGAAAGATACAACGTTTATTTTGAAGAAATCCTGAAGGAACTCTGACGTAACCCTGACGATTACTAACGTTATGTCTAATTTTATTATAAAAAAAAAATAACGAAGAAAATTAAATCTCAAATAATCGTGCATTAATTGTCCTGTTCTCTGTAATATCTCGAGACTCTAGTCTTACAACCCTACTCCAGGTTTCTTTTCCTATAACCATCTACAAAACCCCTTCCCCCTTTCCTCTTTCGGTCGCGAACCATCCTCTCCCTCGCTGTTACCAGCAACACCATCCACAGCAATGCGCGTATCGAACAGGCTAGTAGATCGATACGAATTCAATGAACTATAACAGAGTGGCATTTCCATGAGCCAATAACCCCTTGAACCAATGAGATACAGACCCTTAAGCTTGAAATTTCCCTGATCGCATCGAGTACCAGTGTGGTGGTTGTTCGCGTGGATTCATGGGCATACATGCCTGCAGTATACTATTTTTTTATTTGCGATATATACCCTGTCTATTTTTCATGATTGTTTTTACATTTTATCGCGAACTCTTGCTATGGTAAAATACCTTTGCCGTGATTTTATTTATCAAAGTGAAATAAAGTAACCGAGAGGTAGATAGATTAGATAATTTCTTTTTTGTAAAAACAGTTAATAAAATATAGATAGTACAAATTTACAGGATTAGGTATTATAATATATTAAATCAGAAAATTCAATCTTAACATTTCTGAACAGAAAACGAAATCGCTCACAATATCGAAGAAGCCATGACGATGCAATTGTACGTCAAACAAGTAATGAAGTTCTGCTACCTAGGAGTCGATATTACCAGCTGAAAAAAACCTCATAGAAGAAGTAAAGGCACAAACAAGGAAAGCACCAATGGTATTTGGTTACCTAAGAGACATATTTTGGCGAAACAAACGTATAAGCATAAACTGCAAAACTTGCATTTACAAGTAGTTGAAGAAAGAACAGGACAACGTCCTAAACTAAGATGAAGAAGAAGAATATATTAAATTGTCGGAGTATATCGGTTTGGTGAATAGTTTTAAATTGGATATTTGAATATTTTAGTTACTTTTCTATTGAAACCAATATTTATTAGGAAATAATTTCATTTTGATAGAACATAGATGGTGAATTAGTTTTACAATTTGAAGATTGGATTTTTCTAAATACATACATCATCTATATTTCTTATAAATCGAATATGATTTTTTTTTGTCTATAAAATAGAACGTACATTATAGAATACCTTATGTATTTAAAAGAATCTACTTTAAAATTGAAACATATCCTTTTTGAAAACTTGTTTAACACTTGTTTCATACCGTGGGACGGGCTTGTTTTTCGTGCTCGGTTTCACTTGTTGGCTATCAGATTTAGAACAATCAGCTACAGATATGTTTCATTGATATTTTCAAATATAAATAGTATCAATTTCTCCATAACATGGATCATCGTGGAAACCTGTACAATAAAAGACTTTTTTCTAATGCGTGTACCACCGGTAGTACACCCCATCGCGAACGTGTTAACCACAAACGAAGTCGAAATATTGATATACCCTGACACAACCCTGACGCATCCAGTGTTTTAGATGATTCAAATAATATTATTCATATAGACACACAGTTTAATATTATTTTAATATCAATCGAATAAAATTTATGGATATAAACAACTTTCCAAAGCGTATATTAGCGAGCAAAAAGAGTATAAGAGAGTGAGAGAAGGAGAACGGAAGGAAGAAAGGGAGAGAGTGAGAGAGAGAAGAAAAGTGAGGAGGAGAATAGAGAAGTCCCATTAAACGCCACTAATTAACAGCTCATCCAGTTTCACACGCGTTTACGCAGTAAATTAATCGCGGATCACCGAATGGCAATCAGCAGAATATGAGCGTTATCAGCCCTCCTAAAGGCAGTGGCCAACCGATGTGGAGATTGGAGTACGCGCGACCCTTTCGTCGATGACGACCTATCTACATATATACGTTATATATCTGTGTATGTATCTAGGTTTGTTTGTATGTATGCGGGTCTACGTGGGTGCCTATGTTTGTTTGACTGTAAGTATATATATGTGTGTGTGGGTGCATGTATATATCTCGAAATGAAACATCGCGCGTCACGTGACCTCGGCAATGTCCGAGTTAGCAGATCAGAAGGGGTGGGAGGTGTGAGGGTGGAGGTCCGATGGCAAAGGGTTGCGATCTACGTTGTCCTCGATGATTCACGGACAGCTCGTTGCGTGGCCGAGTGACGCATCATTCTCGGTGCTTCTCTACAACCAAGTGAATTTTTCCATTCCCCCTTTTTTTATTTTTTTTATTTTTTCGACTCGGTTGATATATCTTTTTTTTACCTTTGTTTTTTACTTTTTTGCTTTTGTTTTTCCAAAAAACTATCTCTCTCTCTCTCTCTCTCTCTCTCTATCTATCTATCTATCTTTGTTCTTCTTCCTCTCGGTCAGGAGTATAAAATCCGATTTGATTTGTGTGTCATATAAAAGTTTCAACAGGTTTTATATGTATCTACCATACCGTACTCGTAAAAACAGTTGCGAAAGATCATAAATGTTATTTTTGTTATTGGCGTAGAAATTGATTTAACCCATATAGTCTGGTGGCAATTTATAGTTCATATGGTGTTCACTTTGGAGAAATAATCTTTGTACGTAATTCGAGTAACTTTTGATTATTCTGATGCGTAAAGAATAATATTAATATGAAACGTTTTGAATAAATGTTTGATGACTTTTAATGGATAGATTTATTACGAAATTATTCGTTCATTTTCGTGGGTGAAGAGAAGCATTACATTTATGGTAAAGTCAATTTAGTTTTGTGTAATAAAATTGGGTTCTTTAATGCATTACTCGATGAAACTCGATATAAACCCGTATATAAATCAAAATATTATTTATTTATAAGACTGTTTAATTTAAATCTTTGGTTTAAAAAATTCTCTTAATATTTTTACTATTTCTATGTTTTAATGAATTATTCTTTAATTATATATCTATCAATTAAAAAAGGATAATAAATTTTCTTCAAATACAACGTGAATTCTAAAATTGAGAAATGAATTTCGTAGAATGTTGAAGTCCAAAGGAACAAAAAAAAAAAATGAAAGATATGAAATGACAAATGTTTAACCGAAAGTTTGAAAATACACTGTCAGAAATAATTCGTAGAGAAATGAAATCCCTATTCGACGATAAACGATCCAACCGATCTATAGATCTGTCTTGAACGATTTCATCCTAACGGAAAGATCGTAATTTTGCTTGTAGTTTCTCTTTGCTCTCAGGGGACTTGTCCGTCCTCGTAGTCCTCCAAACTCGAAGTCCTTTCACGTACATATACCAATACAGGCAACATACGTTGGGTTACTAACGGCTCCACAAGGGATTCAAGGGAGTTAAACGACTCACCTAATTTCGTGGAAAGTGACATCGATCGCGTGCATAAGGACTTCCGGAAAAGACTTAGGAATAATTTTCTTTTTCAAAAGAATCGTCGAGATTACGGTAAAGTTCGAACTGAATTCTCTCGAGAAAGTTAGTGTGAACGTTTGATAGACCCGGGGTACAATTTTAAACCAACTAACTCCTTAACTACTAACTCGCTTATAAATGCATTTAGGATAATTTAGAACTAGAAATGTATGTATTATAGAAACTAGATTAAACTAACAATATATATATACAAAATAAATAAATGACAAAACTGTAATCTGAACAAACAAAAAAATCATTACACGTATAATCAACGTCAATGTCTTGGAAAAAGAAAAAAGTATAAGAAAAATCAATAAAAATTTATCTGACTAAACAACCCTTCAAACGATGAACCCGGTAAACCAAATGATCTAAAAATGAGACACCCAAAGAATAAACTTGAGTCAACGAATGAAGTACATACAACCCACCCGCGTATATACGAATCTAAAAAGAATACAGAGAACAACGGACAAAGTAAATGACAAATAACAGGATAAAAAGTAGACAAAGTAAAAGGACGTGACGTAAAAAAAAAAAATAAAAAAAAATAAAACGGAAGAAAGAAAGAAAGGAAGGAAGAGGAAGTAAACAGGAAAGATGAAGCAGGGAGATGAGGAGAAATCCTAGCGATAACCGTTAGCCACGTTCGTCAGTAGTAGGAACAACAACAATAGCAACAGCAATGGCACTACGGCAATGGCAGTAGCAATGGCAGTAGCAATGGCAACTACCGCAGCCAAACCTAAAGCCAATGGCGAGACGCAGCTGAGGCCATTATTGGAAACTCGTTACATACACGGTACACCACGCTGTTACAAAGGCTCGCAGCTACTTGACTCCCTTCCTCCCCCTTCCTCCCTCTTCCTCACCCCTTCCACCCTTTTCCTCCCTTCCTCCCTCCTTTTACTCCTAAACCCTCCCCCTTTTGCAGCTTGCGTTACACGAGAATAAGGACGACAGAGAGAATGTGTATGTGTGTGTTTGTGTATATGTGAGAATGAGAGAGAGAGAGAGAGAGGGTTGACTATGTCCTCCTTCTCCTCGTTAGATTGCACCTCGGTTATAATGCGGATACCTAGTGACGTGCCATAGTACATCGAACGTTAACTCTTTGATAAATCCTTGATAAAGAATTTTTTCGATATATATTTAATTATAACTTTTTTAGGTAATAATCTAACCCGTTTATTTGAATTCACTTACTCTCTCTTTCTACTTAACTATCTTTGAAATCCGAGTTTTTATAATGAACATAAGCAAATATCGTATGAAAGATCATATATTAGCAAGCTATGGATAATCAATTGATAATTAATGCTTTAACCTGTGTATAATCATAGTGAACGATCATTAAACTAAGTCTAGACAATAGGACAAGAACCATACTCCGACTGATAATCCTTTTATATTCCTAAATATAATTATATCCTGATTCCTACTTCAAATATTGTAATACCATTCATCCTGCATCCATTTCTGCACTCGTCATTCGTTATTACTGTCACAATTCTTTAGCTCATTCTCTGGTAAAGACTTAACAGCCTGACCAAAAACAGACCAAACTTTAAAACACGTCACAGGACGTAACAATTCATATTTTGGAAGTTAATTTCTGCTAAATATTAGTTGTATCAAATTTAATACAGTTATATTACATATAACACCTATAAATTTTCTATTAAATTAATTTATATTTTCTACATACGTGTATCTATGTATGTGTGTGTGTATGTGTGTGCGTTGCCATTATTTGATAAATTTAATAATTGAAATATTCCTAATAATTATTACAAATAACAATATTATAAATCATAATAGAATATTTAGAAAATATATCTGTCGATAGTTTGAAGTTATCTAAATTTATATGAAAATCTCAAAAGCTCTATTCGTAAATCCAATGGTAAACGTCAAAATTGTCAAAATCGTGATATGGAAGTTGTAAAGAAGAGCGTTCAATTTAGCCAATCGAATAATAATCCTCTATCCGACCCCATTTCCGTTTAACGGTAGAGTTTAATTCGAGAGATCGTAATCGAGTGATATCGATTCGGGTTTCTTTCTCTTCTATCTACCATGCTACAGAATCTTATCTATTCTTCATCGTAACTATATATTCTTTAAAGTGTCTCCCAAATTGCGCATAACCGTTTTCGAACCGATCGACGTTTGACTTTCAATGAATTATCGATATATCCTTAGTTAGTTATAATGGTACGACAAGAGTCTTCCAGGAAAATCATTCACTCATGGATTAACTCAGACCGATAAATCGAATTAACGGTCAAAAATTGATCTTCCAAAGTAATAACACAATTTACGGGTGTGCATATTCTAACATATGATAAATAGTACCAGCAAAAGTGAAGACAATCTGCAAAGACAGGTTCATACTTTTCATCTTACTGCAAACAAATTTAACACGGAGATCTCAATTGAAAAAACAAAATGTATGGTAATAAGCAAAGACCTGCTAGAAATGATGTAAGCTCAAAGTAGAAGACAAGTGCATAGAACAGGTATAATCACATTTCATTATTTGGGGATTCAAATTACGAGTATAAATAAATGAATAAATACAAGGTAAAGAAAGACTGAAACGAGCACGTAGACTGGATGAAGTCAGACTGGATTGGCCAGCAGAAGATCAACTGGAAGACTATCGAAAAGATAGAAAGACAATATTCAGTCAACAATAACAGAGGCTTTAAACAAACAGGAAAAATTTCTAGTCAGCAGGAAAAGAAGAAGAAGAAGATAAATAGTCATTTTCGTTAGAATTGAAAAAGAATAAAAAAGGAAAAAGGAGAGGGAAAAAAAATTGATGTGACATTTCCGACACAACATTGGAAAATATTCCTTGTATAAAATATTCGACGCTTATAATTAAAATATAACGCAAAAAGCATCGTACAGGAAGCATCACTGAAGATCGTTCATATGATCGAGACGAGACGAGACGAGATGGGACGAGACGAGATGGTTTCGTCTCTCTAATCGGATAGAAAGGAAAGGTGGAAATCCGTGAATCGAATCCGATTGAACGATCCGTTAATTCGGTCAATGAATCGAAGCGGTCGTTTGCTTTTAACCTCGGTCACGCGTTCCAACATTGATCTCGAGAAAATCGAACTTTTCCTTGGATAACAATTAACGATTAAACTGACACACAAATACTACGTGTTATTGCATTATTTCTTATAAATCTATTTAATAATGTCAAATCATGGGATGATTAAAGAAATTTAAACCGTTTATTAAGAAAATTGTGTAAGTCCATTTTCTCTTCTTTCGAAAAAACTAAAAGCTAGCTTATATGTTAATTTAAAAAGTTAAGTAAATTGAATCAAATCTAGCAATGTTTCATATAAAATATTTTATGGTACACTTTAGAGAAACCTTATCCAACATATTTGTAACAAATTTACCTTTCTCCATTAGTGTTTCTTCTTATCTGTTCTTCGATTACATTTCGAAGATTTTTTCTTCCAACAAAAAGATTTTGAACGTATTATCTAATTCAGAAAACAGAAGATTTACTTGCAACACGTTGACTATCTTCTCAAACGTTCAAACGATCGGAAGAAAATCCAGATATTCTTTCGTGAATGATACCAAGAATACTTCCAGTGTATTTATTTACTAGGTCACGACGATAGTCAAAGCTCGAGGCTACTTCCACGTAACACGGAAACACATTGTCGACCATTCGAACGACTAAAAAAGAAGAAAAAATAAAAGGAAAGAAAATAAAACAAAACTACAACGTTTCTCTTTACGTGGCCGATGTTTGTCTTTCTGAACGAGGGGATGGAAGTTACGGTCACGAGGGTTGGCAAATGTTGTCAATATTTTTCTCCGAAGACAATTTCGATAAGAAATTATTTTTTTTTTTTAAGTCAATTATACCTTTTCTATTCTTTTCGAATATTATTTTCGATATTATCAATAAAAAAGAATACGTTGATTAGATTAATTTTTAATATTCCTATAGAATAACCAGAGTACCAATATCGAAAGAAAGAAAAAAGGAAATGTCAAAAGCTTCTTACGAATATAATACAAAAAAAATCATAAATAAAAGAGTACAAATATATTATACATGCATGGATAAAAAAAAAAAACAATATCGAATGTAAATTCTCAATGTTCGTTGTCTTTGTCTAATTAACTGTTTCATCGGTATCGAAAATTGAATAACAAGAACCACTCGCATGTTCTCCAATCGGTTTTTCCACTTCCACGTAGCAAAGTTTTATTCGTCTGGGACATCGGACATCAAGGAAAACACGAAGACGCTTTAAAGACATTAACGACTTTCCAATGGATTTTAAAAGGCACAGAAGCACCCATTCCCTTTTCTCTTCCCCTCTCTCCAATTCTTTTCGATAGGGGGTTCTCTTAACTAACCCTCCAAATCGAAGATTCCACCCTTTCCTATCTTTTCTTTTTTTTCTTTCCTTCTTTCTCGTTTCTTCCTTTTTTCTTTTTTCGTCTATGTCGACTACAAAACTATTCTCAGCCCTTAGTGTTTTTGACTTCGATACTTTCACCCCCGAAAGAGGAACAAGACTTCATTATCGAAAAATTGATCTTATTAGGTGGAAAAACCGAACCTTCGGGCGTAACTTTTTCTTTCTTTTTTTTTTTTCTATTAAACCTTATGCCGTTTCCCACGTCTTACAAACGACTTATATAAAGGTCTCCATTAACACTTTGACTGCCACACCAAAATCACACGTCTCGTTCAGGGCGCCACGGTAATATTTTATGATGCAAGATTTCATAGAAATGAATATTTGATTTTCGATGTTCCAATAAAAATCTTTCATTGTTCAATGGTGGTACTTTTGATTTCAAAGTATATTCTAATTAACGGTAATGTTTTAAATGCGTCAACTATAAATTTTCATTCAACTTTTGCAATTTAAGTAGTTGAAATGCTCCCGATAACCAATGACCACCTTGGTGTCACAGGAGAAACCGTGGCAGGTCATATATGACCAACATAACAGTTAAAATGTTAACTTTGATGTAGTACGCGTTGTCGGTGTTTAGTTCTCTGATGATAGCTGATATATTTGAGTACACATTCCTGTGTCTCAATATTTTAACCACATCCGATAATCTGACATAAATGGAAAAGTCGACGACAAATATAAATATTCTTCCTCTTCCTAATTCAAATCTCGAATGGAAACTTTGATAACGTAAAATGAAAATAAGGTATGAAGAATCATTGAAAAGAAACGTATCATATTATACAGCCAACAACTAAATAGATGAATTGGCTTATTCGGAATACGTAACCGCACTCTATCGACCAGTTTAATAGATTCCTTGGACGTTAAGGTACAGAGGGTGGAATCTAGGAAAGAAGAATGAAAAAAGATGAACTCTCCCCAACCCTAAGTCGAACGGGATCCGTTGAAACGGAGTTGGTAGTACATACGTCGAAGTAGTATCAGGCTGAAGGTAATCTCGCTACTACTTCGGGGACTCATTGAAATCCCACGCTAAATTTCAATCTGACGTGTACAAAAGTCGTCCTCTACCCCCGTTACCCTTCACCTAACCCCTCCCCACACCCTCTTTCTAGTCTTGCTTTTTCCTGTCTAGGATCATGCGAGTCGCATTCGTTACAAGCAAATGTTCGTCTCTTTTCGACTCAAGTAAAGTTTCTTGTTATATATATCTAACTATTCCTCCTTTCTACTCATTCTAAAAGTCTTTTTAATACCACCTTTATTCGTCCTTCAAACACGCATATACCTTCTACCCAATGTCCATTTCCATTGGTTCCAAACTTGTGCAATATGGTATAGATAGTAACGTACATATACATACCTAGACCCACACATACACACAAATACACGACCAGTATACACATCCCAAGGGTATATATACATACATGTCTGTTTGTGAATATATGTGTGTCTGTGTGTGGTGGAGCGTCATCTCAAGCTGTGCAACATCGAAGAGCACCTAATTAAAGTTTGGTCTCGCATACATAGGGCACAGTTATACACACATACACACACGTAAAAGCTCCTTCCTTCTAGTCATCGAACGAAGGGATTGGAAATGGTGCCTTCGAGAAAGGAAGGAGAGTTGCTTCTCTCTCTCTCACTCTCTTTCTCTCTCTCTCTCTCTCTCTTCCACGCCTTCCAACACAACCTTCGATCTCGAGTCTAACTACGGAACTCGAGTGATTCTACGGTTACTACCGCGATGCTATGAGATGCTATGCTATGCGATGCTTTATTCGTCCTCTTGGCGCATGTTACTTTAGATTAGAATAATTAAATCAAGAAAATATCCAAGGAGAAAAGAGAAACGAATGTTACTTTCCATCAGTCTCTTTTTATTTTTCAAAATTAAACTAATCTACGAATATATAAAACATCAATAAGACCCATCATGACAGGTACAGCAGAAACTAGACCAGAAATATCAAAAATCAAAAAATTATTGGAAACAACAGAGACGAAGATTCTTCGCGGTATAGCTGGAAAGACTCTGATAGACAAATCTAAACGTTTCTATATTGATCAAGTACGAACGAAATGATTTTCTCTACGAAACCAAAATTATATTTGCAAAAGAAAAAACATTTATAAATCTTCTTCCTTTTTGTTTTCCCCTATTGTTGTTTTTATTTCCAAATTAGAATAATTAAATAGGAGACAATTAAACAAGAAGAAAAGAGGTCTAATTTAATTCTCTTTTTATTTTTTAAATATTTTCATTGCACGTGTTTCTTCTCTTGTTAAGATTAAATTGGAATACGAAGAAATAACTCTCTACGTTGATTAGGTAGGAAAAAATAATTTTTATTCGCGACTAACGTTGGTACAAGAAAGAAAAAGAAAGACAAAAAGAAATAGAGTGAAAAAGATAGAAGAAAAGGTGAATTGAAATTGGCGCGTTTACGGATCGATAAATCGCAACGTAGTAGATTGGATTTGCACGTTGATAATTTTCTTCTGCATTCGACGAGCTAGCGAAAGATGCAGAGAACGGACGATGATAAATTAATAATAGAGCTACGTGGAGAAAGAGAGAGAGAGAAAACTCTTGGGAATAATTCGAACAAGCGTGTAACGTTACTTTGAATTCGTTTCTCCGCGTCTTTTTTATATCTCGTAGAAAAATTTCTTCACTTTGCCTTCCTCTCTCACCCTTTTACTTTTTGTTTTCTTTACCTCGACACGAATAATAAAGTGAATAAAGTGAATAAAGTGAATAAAGTGTAAATAACGCGAGGAAAGAACAAAATTTTCTTTCCCTCTTATAACATTTGTTAATTTTTGTTCCCTTCCATTCGTATTATTAACAATTTCTTTTTGTTGTTATTAAAGAAACATTAATCTAAGAAAAAAAACTCCTATAACCCTTCGTCTTGCTATCTTTTCTGTTTATTTAAATTTCTTTTTTTTTTTTATAAAGTATTTTTTATGCATTAGTTCCACACGAAGAAACATGATTCTTTTCTTTAATCGAAAGAAAAGGAAATGACGAGAAAATTAAATGAAAAAGATATTAAAAATGATTTTGTAATATTCCTATTCACAACTTTCCAATATCCTTGAAGAAAAATGCATACAAAATTGAAGCAGTTAGATTCGATAATTAAAATTACGTGGATAGTTTTGCAAAAGAAAGATGATTAAATAGAATTACCCTACCCTCCCTAAAGTCATCAAAATTATATGCAAGCTGAGATATTAATTATTAATCAAGTACTATTTGAATAATCACGCACATTCTAAGATGAAAAACAATAAATATTCATTAAAATCGGTCATCGTGACTTTAAAAAAAAAACAAATGCGACGCACATTTTGAAAATATTGGGTGCAGCATAAAATGCATGATTGACACGATCGATCAAAATTAAGTTTGTACATTAAGGTGGTTGTTATTTTGCAAATATCAAGTATCAACCCTCTTCGATTATCAAAATTCAAATAAATACAAAACACAAATTATCTTTGAATATTCGTTCATTGCAATCTCAAAAAAACCATAAGTTTGTTTGAATGATATTAAAATGTAAACAAAAAAAAATTGTAAGATAATTTTATTCTATATTAATTTATTGAAAAATAAAATATTGAAAAATAAACTAATCGAGGGTGCAGTGATCAAAATTTATTATAAATTAAGCCGAATAAAAATCACCCTATTGTACATAAAAATATATTAAATTCTATGAAATATTATATATAATAATAATAATAATAATAATATTTAATAATTATAATGATGAACTTCATATTACCATAGGAGTTGTGAAACTGTTGATGGTGAGGGTCGATTCCGCTTCCTGGGTGGTGGATATCCAGCATGGCTTCCGGTTCGCCCCCGCTTTCAGAGCAGTTGCTCAGAGCTAAAACCAAACCGATAGACACACACCTTGCGTTTAAACTTCAAATCATTTTTCTTATCGTCGATCCTTAACGCGTGATCGATCACCCCGCTATTTTCTTTTTGCTTTATAATTTCTTTCTCTCCCTCACTCTCCCTTTCTCTCTGTCTCCCTCTCTCTTTCTTATTCTCTTTCTTTCTTTTTATATTTTCTATTCATCTCCCATTCTCTGTCCTTTTCTCTCTCTTTCTCTCCTTCTCTTTCTCTCTCTCTCTTTCTCTTCATTTTCAAAACTTCTTCCATTTCAAAAGGATGACAAATAAAATGAATTTCATCGATTTTTCGAATACTTTTGCCATCGAATTATTAAATAAGTCAACGATTTATTCGTTAACTTGTGAAGAAGATTTGTTTTATTATTGTTTTTATTTTTTTTTTTTTTATATGGAGAGAGAGAATACATGAAAAAAATTTGTACATCAGCTGATCATTTTTGTTCTTCTTTATTTCTTTCTCTTTGGATATCTCCTTTTTCTATTTCGTTAAGATTGAACGCGAATACATTCATCGCGGGAAAGAAAAAGAAATGACAAAGCTGGGCAAAAGAAAGAATATGTCAAGAAAGAAATCATAAAACATAAAGACACAGGGGGTTTGTGTTTATTTTTTTTTTGTGTTGTGTTTGTCACACAATTTTTTAATTGGTTTATTAACACTGTTCAAAATTAAAGTTAATTGAATATAACTTTGATCAGTGACAGCGTTTTCGTCATTCGCATAATTTATTTATTTCTCTCTTTCTTTCTTTCTTTCTTTCTTTCTTTGGATATTTGTAATAAAATATTATTTCTTTATAAACGAATAAGAAAATGAAATAATTAGAGAGATAAATTAATGTTAATGTTGTTTTAAACGTAAAAAAAAGAGAGAAAAAATAAAACGAAGACGTTGTCACAAGTCGAATAAATTTGCAAACATATCGTGATTTATTCAAAGTTTTCGTATTGGGTAAAAAGGTTGGGATTGTTGATTGGTATTAAGTAAAATATAGAAGAAAAATTCTAATCGAGTTAAATAAAGGATAACGGTGTAATATAAAACGTAACGCAACAAAAAAAATAATATCTTATTTAAATCAAATGAAATAATATAACAAACGTTGGGAAAACGAAATAAAGTCCAACAACGTTCAATCGCAGCGAAATAAATGAGATCGATATTCGCGTACACAATCTTGTGGTTTCGATTACTTTTTTTATTTATAATATTTTTAATTTCGTATTTATCGAATTAAATTATCCCGATTTGCGGCGTAGAGAAGAAGAAGAGGAAAAAAGAAGAAAAAGTAGAAGAAGTAGAAGTAGAAGAAGAAGAAGAAGAAGAAGAAGAAGAAAGAACGAGTCTTTTATTGGTGCGTTTGTCTATCCGTTTGGTTGTTTCTTATCGTTCAAAAATATGAACTTTTATATACAAAGAATGTGATCTACATATATAATAATAATAATAATAATAATAATAATAATAATTGACGAAATAAAACGATTTCGATAATAGTCATTTCCCCATTACTCGTTTAATCTTCTTAGCATGCATCATCTTCCGTGTAGAAATTGTCATCAATTGGTGTCATCAATCTTCGAGGATGACGAAGTTCCGACAAAAAAAAATAAACGCCCGAATATCCTCATTTTCTAACTCTATCATAACACTCTGTAATTCATTCGCTGATACTCGGAATCTGACTGATAACGAATTCGATAACGTACGGAAAGGACAATCGACGATTTACGAAGAGATTATTCGATGAAGACGATAGAAAAACTCATCGTTTATCAGAAAAGAAAATAGGGACGAAATCTAATTGTAAATTAGAATTAGTTATTTCTAAGAATCCTACATACAACGTGTGATGATACTTGTATTTGAAATATCAAAAAAAGAAACAAAACAAGATAGAAAAGAAATATCAATTTGTATGTAATATTTTACCCAAAAAGATCATAGTTGTTTGTCTTGTTGAAACATTTAGAAGACAAGTAAGAAATAAACTATAAAAGAATATTTCTCGTCGTGAAATATTTTGTCGTATGGTTCGATTATCAGAAGTCTTTGAATTTCTTACCTTTTTCGTTAGGGTTGTTTTACGAGTAACGGTCACGTTAAAGCACCGTTCTCTTCTCAACTATCTCTCTCTCTCTCTCTCTCTCTCTTTCTTTTATTTTCTCATTTTTTCTCATTCTTCTACCACGAAGAATCGTCCTCCCCTTTTTCGTACCAGTCCGTACGTGTGCCGAAGAGAAACGTAGGTAACAGTTATATAGAATGACATGTACTACACATATACGCTTTCAAAAACAGCGTCGGCGAACTGGTTCCCAAGTGAGAACCCTTGTGTGTTGTGTTGTGTGTCTACGTAGGGGAAAGACAGCTCGAAAGAGATAGCGAAGAAAACGGAAGGGATGCAAGAAAACGAGTGGGAAAGAGATAGACAGCAAGAGAGAGAGAGAGAGACAGACTTGCGTGTAATACACGTTTCATACAAAAGTGTAAAACATGTACGTATGTATATGTGCACGTGCTTAAATGTACATAAGTTTTACCACATGCACGATTACATCAAGAGTGAGCTTGCCAAATGGGAATAGTTTTCTTCTAGGGTTTAGGATTTTTACGTTTAGAATATTTAAAAATTATTTTCAACAATTTTCGAAAAATGTATTTTAACACATTGACTGACCACGGTACTTTCAAGGATTCCAGTCACAGAAGCCAATTTATATTTAATCATATTATATTATTTAAAACGTTAATTATCAAAGAATATAGAATGTTTTATTTTTTGATGCAATTCTGATTTTTTCTTCTCTTTCCAGAGGTTAACTATTCATATTTACATTGTAATTCTACGGATAATTGTCGTAGCTGTATAAAATTGATCTGTAAAGAAGCTAAGAGATAACTCGTAGTTCTAGATAGATAAACAACCTTACGAGTTATTTTGTAGTTGGCAGTCAATGTGTTAAAGTTAATCAATTTGGTTATCAGATATAGAATTAAAACGTCAGTTTTTGAGTGTGGCATTGCTTGCCCGAAATTTCTTAACATTTTTAACATTTTAACATTTTAACGTTTTAGATTCTAGAGAAGGGATTTATCCCTGTTAACGATTTCCCTATTAGTCGCCTCTTACGACAAGCAGGGATTACTGAGGGAGGTATTCTTACCCGCCTTCCCTCACGGGAATCATTTTTTGATTTATTATATTCAATGTGTTTTTTAATTAATCAAATTACTTGTCTTATCAGTTTGTTTATTATTCTTGTTAATAAATATTTATTTCTCTTCGAACACTGCTTGAATTTTTTCAAAATATTTCTTTTACATTATATATATGAAAATATTATAAAAACATTTGATCAATATATTATATTCTTTAAAACGTGCTCGCGAATTGAATAGATTTTTTTCGCAAGATATGCTACGCGTAAAATATTCATATACGCGAGATCCTGTATTCGTTAAAACAATTACTAACACGGAATCACAAAATGTATATGTGTACTATGTATACATTGTTCATAGATATCTATACACAGGGTGTCCCAGTTTGTTTCCGCTAAATGTTACCATATTCTATTATATATTATACTATGTAAAAAATAAAAAGAACAATTTTACATTAAAAATATGTACTCTTAAATGTTTAATTAAAAAAGTTCTAACAGAAATACGAAATGATAACGGAAAAATGGTCATATCGGGTATACGATTATATCAGTTTTTTTTTTGTTTTATTATTTTACCGTACTGAAACCACTCTTAAAGTTATGCTCGCATATTTGGAAACACCCTATATAACGTTCTACGTTTTCCAATACACTTATTGGAATGCACCTATCAAATATACGCATATTTTAAATCCCGTAGTACTTTACACGTATATATATATATATATACATTGATATATGTACACACATATAATATACTTGTTTTATATGGATATATTCATAAATACGAGTTATTCGTTTCTCAAAGATTTCCAAGCAAATGTTCGCGCGTATGGCCGAAAAATAATCCAACTTTTAATCTCTTGATACCCGTTTTTCATCGGATTTTCGTGCAACAAATATCAAATGATACAAAAATTAAATACAAATATAAAATAATGAAAACCGGTTTGAAAATAAAAAAAAAAAGAAAAGAAGAACAAGAAGTAATAAAAATCATTAACGAAGTTATGGTTTTTCCTCCGATTCATTTCATTTTTTTTTTTTAATTACCAAGAAGATAAAATGAGAAAGTTATGGTTGATGATGTTCAAACGAATTATACTTGATACAATTATTGTTTCTACTGCTCCGTGTTCGCGATAATGTGCACAACAACGAGTAACGTTACCGGTTGAATAGAAAACTAAAGAGAGAAAAAAAAAGAAAGAAAGAAAAGGTATTGCGTCTTATCACGAAGCATTCCATTCCAGTGTCACCTTTCCTTTATCAACGATCTAAAACGAAGTTTAATTTCACCTGTATAGCAATAAGTATCCTCTATCCTAAAGGAGTTTGTTTGCAGTTACGATCAGAAACGTATTAACGCTCTTTTCTAAATATTATTTCTTTTCTTTTCTATTTTAAATACAAAGTAATAATTAATTAATTGTACTTTATGTATCAAATATTATCCATCCCTCTCTCATTCTTTTTATCTCTCTCCTATTTGATTATTATTTTTATTTATTTATTTATTTATATATTTATTTATAGTGTTCTGTTAACACTTTGACTGCCACACCGAAATCACACGTCTCGTTCAAGGCGCTACGATGATATTTTATGATGCAAGATTTCATAGAAATTAATCTTTGATTTTCAATGTTCCAATACAAATTTTTCATTTTTCTATGGTACACTATTTATTTCAAAGTATATACTAATTAGCAGTAATGTTTTAAATACGTCAATTGTAAATTTTCATTCAACTTTTACAATTTAAGTAATTCAAATGCTCCGATCGTCAATGACCACCTTGATGTCACAGAAGAAATCATGGTCGTTCATAAATGACCAACGTGGCAATCAAAGTGTCAACCTCTGTTAAACCAATCTAACGATTGTCCACAATGAACAACAATTTGCAGAGGAAAGTTAGAGTTGAAAGAAAATGAAGGAAGTAATTCTACGTGAAATGAAAATAAGAGCCAAGGTGGGTGTAATTAATTGTAGGACAAGAAGGTGGACCATGACAATGAAGGGTATTTCCCAAGTATGTTCGAGAACATTTAGCTGTGACTTTCGATATCCTCGCAAAGGAACATTCCGATGAAACAGCTGTGATAGTAAAGGTGTTCATCGATATGACATCTGCTCCCTCGATTCCCCTTCGTCCTCGTGGGCTCGAACCAAACTGTACCCACCATTTACCGTGCTTCGTTTTGACCTAAATTGCGTTTCCCTTCCTACGGTGTACGATTGTACCAAAATACACGCGTACGGATTCTCCGTTCTCTCTCTCTCTTTCTCTCTCTCTCTCTCTTCCTCGTTCTTTCTTTTTCTTCTTCTATCGTGAACAGCCATTAAATGGAAAAAATTAAATCGTAAATTGAACATCGGCTGCCATCAAAGGACTTTACTATACGGACGATTGTAAAATTGAGAGAATTCAATTGCAAATTGAACATCGAACGAGTTCTTTGAAAAATATTCAAGAAAGGTTAAATATCGTTGATTACTTTTACGAATCAAAGTCATTTCGAAAAAAAATTGGTAATTTCAGAAAAATTACGTTACAAGACTTGATCGAGCAATCCTTTAATCTAAAAAGTAAATATTGACTTTATGCATATATTCTACTTTTATAAAAAATATGTAAAAGACATATATACATTAAATATCTGTTATTCATTATGTATGTGTAATGTAATTATTATTTAAACAAAATAGCATTAAAGAAAAAACAAATACGAGAGTTCCTTAATAAATTAGAAAGAAAGACATTTCAGAGATGACTCAAATATTTTTCTTTTCGAATAATTCAAGTTTATTGAAATATTAGCAAAAAGGAGTGTACGAAGACCAAAACAACTAGGACATAATGACGACGATGAAGAACTTGAACGAGATATCCCCTTTTCCCTTACGAATGGTATCTACCGTTTGGACGAACACTCTGGCAACGCCATGAAATAAACACTGGTAACCATGGATTCTGTTTGTCTTCGCGATACACAATGTAACTTCCCTTCACCGAACACGACTAAGTAAGTATTTCCTATTGTTTCGTGCACGTCTGAGCCCCTTTAGCTACCTCGAAATTTGTCACTTCTTCGAAAAATTTACTATTACGTTTATTGATTTTTCCCTTCTCCTGAAAATGTTGATCCAATTTTGATCGACGACGACAACGACGACGATGACGATGACGAAAAAAAGAAAAACCATACAATGGTAATAAAGGTAGAAAAAAAAATTACAAAGAGAAATTAAAAAATGAATAAAACGATGAACGTAAAAAAATAAAAGAAGAAATACAAGCTAGCACTATGGGGACTTCTTGCTAGCCAAAGACACCTTTGAAGTGGGGTCCGTTAACAATTACTTAGAAACCTTCTGAATTCTTTGAACGTCTCTTCTTTTTTTATTTTTCTCTATCTCTCCTTCTTCTTTTCTCTCTCTCTCTTTACATGTATGTCTTACTCACTCTTTCCTTCTCTATCTCTCTCTTTCACCGATCGCGACAGATGATGTGGGTACCACGAGGGGTGCTGACGTCATCCCGAGTATAACTGTAAGCACTTACCACCTATCTCTTTCTTTCTTTCTCTCAAACTATTCTCTCTACCTTCTTTTCACTCTTGTTCTCGACTCCTCGAAAAGCAGGTAAATTTTGTATACTAAAATCCGCCAGTATATGTATACTTGCTTTCGTAAGTGGATCACCCTTTTTACTTCTCTAATCTTTCACGCGATACGTTCGATATAAAATTAAAAAAGAAAATTAAAGTAACAAAAAATTAAGAATCGGGGAGGGAAGAAGTAAAGGAAGAAAAAAAGAAAAAAAGTCAATGTCCTAGTAGAGAATATTCTGCCATCTGATTTTCAATATCTGATATCCAATAACCAATATATTAAGTTTCTAAACAGGAAGCAATGTATACACACACGTCCCTCGTTTAACACGGTACTTGTAATATTAAACGATACAAAATTTGAAGTTATTGTAACAGGGATTTGATGTAACACGATTTAAAACGATTCGAATTTAATTTTCGTTCAACGAGGGAAATTTTCAATTGGATTTTTTTTAATTGCGTTCAATAAACGAGGAATTCTTAAATTTTTTGCTACAGAAAAAAAGCTGATTTTCATTTTGACAGTATACGTTAACGAATAAAACTTTGTTTTCAGAGCAACACGTTAAATTATTCAATCTAATAATCCTAATAATTAATCTTATATACATAAAAAGAGAGAGAGGGAGAGAGAAAAGTTTGTCCCATAAGATTCTACCTTTTAAATTACATATTTATATCGTGTATTAATAATCCTTGTTATGCATGACGATAGTCTTACTAGCTCTTAAAAAATGAAATTTTTCCTGCCACGATCGATCGATTCTAAAACTACTCAGGACGAGTTTCTACCTTGGAATTTGAATTGCACGTACACACACGAACAATTGGGCCAAGTTATGTTACAAAGCCACCAATTCTCAATGATCTGGAAGATTTTTACTTTAAAAGAAAACTACCTTCATTGTTATATTATTTGTTTAATAGTTTTTTTTTCAATATCTTTCTTAATAAATCATTCGAATAACGTAAGATCAGTTTTAGGTAAACAAAAAAAGAAGTCATCTATAAAGCGTTAAAGCAATTATTTGTCGTTTTAATGGATCGTTGAAATTTCTGCATAACTTGGCCCAATTATTATGTAATTAAGTGTACATACTAATTAAAAAAAAAAAAAAAAAGAAAAAAAAGGTAGAAATTGTCGCATGAATGATCCTTATCGCTAGACGAGTAAAGAAGCGACGGCGATTGAGTCTCGATTAACGACGAATAATCGAGAATCATCTTTTGCACGAGAGAGTTTCAAGGCGGTCCTGAAAACACTTGAGAACGAATGCACCTCTTCGACCCGTTCCTTCTTTCGTTAACTCTCACGTACCCTATGACCCAGTTTGACGATCGATAATCAGCGTAAACGCAATTAAATGCGAGGAACGATGTGGGTACGCGAACGATGGTCATTACTAGATGAATTTCACCAGGAACGAGAAACAGGTAACACACAGAGGAAGGTAATTTACAAAAGTGCATCGTCAACGACGTCGATTGATCCGCTTGCATTCATCCCTTCCACCCCATCAAAACTCCATCTCCTATAAAAACTAATTATTCTCTTTATATACTACATGTATATATGTATGTGTATACAATATTATATACATGTATGTATATATATATATATATATATATATATATATACATATACATATACGATGAAAATATTTGTCGAGAGACGAATTTTACAAAACGTTTCCACCGGTTCGATAAAAAAAAATACTATTCAACGATATCGAACACGAATCAATATTTTTTAAAGGCCATTGAACGAATTTAAATTTTGTTATCCTTTCTCTCACTTTTTAAGCTAGGACTGAAAAAAAAACCTTTTATGCACCGCGTGGTATACATACATTGCATTTTTTTTTTCTACAAATATAGGATCTTGACTGGATGAGAATTTTGCACGTTGCGTGTCATAAGCTATATTCATAAAGGATCATTAATGAAAAATCTAGTAAGTGTGTACGATTTTAAATGACATTCACTGTACGCGTATTCCTTGCATGAAACTAGGACTTTCTCTCTTTCTCTCTCTCTCTCTCTCTATTCCTCTTTCATCTATTATATATCCATTTTTTTTTCTTCTGTGCATGCACACCCTCTGCTTTAAACGAAACAACGCAGAGAGATTTTGAAACGAGCGAATGAGGAAACAATGGCAAATTCTAATCTCAAGGGCACTGGATCGAACCCTTCCTTCTCTTGTTCTTTTTCTTCTTCTTATTTTTCTTCTTCTTCTTCTTGTTCTTTTTCTTCTTCTCTCTCTTGACATTGTCTTGTTCAGGTCGACCCTTTACTACTGTCATCTTTTCTTCGATCCTCAGGACTCATCCTACTCTTTATACGGCCTTTAGACAATTCTGTTTTATCTACGAGGGGCTCGAACTAGATGTAGAATAGTTACCACATGCCTCCTCGCTCTCGCTCTATTTCTCCTTTCCGACACGTTACCTTCATGTATACCTCACTCGTAGAGCAAATAAAAATACGGAAGGTCGAGGGTTAGAAGAAAACGGACACGCAAGGCAAACTAATACAAGTATAACATAGTTGGTTCTCTCTCTCTCTCTCTCTCTCTATAAAACTGATCAAGCAACGATTACAACCTCGAGAGCTTCAATGTAGGGTGATAAGAAGAGCACGTAAGAAAGAAGCGGTAAAAAAAGAAAAATTTTAAAGCAAGATGATTATGGGAAAAGTGGAAGGAAGAAAATAGGAAAATGCGAGGAAAGGAGGATAAGACAAAATCACGTGATGTAGAATGTGTAACTGTGAGAAAATAGG
This sequence comes from Mischocyttarus mexicanus, assembly GCA_023678845.1. Lineage (NCBI taxonomy): Eukaryota > Metazoa > Arthropoda > Insecta > Hymenoptera > Vespidae > Mischocyttarus > Mischocyttarus mexicanus. Next base: position 445,234 of record JACGTP010000051.1, on the reverse strand, counting down.
TACTGGTGGTATACTATATGCATATATACATATCCATAAGTAGCCAACAACACGAGAGCTCTTTCTCTTTGTCTCTTTCTCTCTATCTTGATGTATACGTCGTACCCAGAGTGAGTAGAGGAAGTCGCGCGCAGCAGATAAGGAGGACGGCTAGAGGACGGTCGTCAAGGTGCGCTTTGTACAAGGAAAAGAGGGGATGACGACAGCGTGGTGGCGGCATGGCCAACATGGCGTCCCTCAGGAAAGCCGTCGAGGTCGCGTTTGCGCGATTACGATAATACCGCGTGACCGCGATCAATAATCTCTACGCGCTCTGTGTTGTGTCGGGGCAAAGGATGTTGAATTCGAAAAGTGTTATTTCGCGCGTCTATCTCTGAATGATATGGAAGGGAACGCCTCTTCTCCACGTGGATACCACGTGTGCGCTTCCGCCACGTCTCTCCGCGCATCCACGCGCCCCCTCCCAGAATCTTCCTCTATCCCCTTCAAAGCCCCCGATACCCCCTTGTAACCCCGAATCCTCTTCCACCGCCAAATCTAACCCCGTACGAATTTTAAATTTAAACCTGAACAGTTTCGTCTACTTCGTTGATCGAAGTGGACACTCGGACACAAACGAAGGTCTAGTCTTCTCTTTATCTTGACACTAGGGGACAACTCTTGATTAGCACTAAGCGATGATAACTTTATGTAGCGGACGATGGATTATTGTAGAGACGTTGAACCATTTCAATGGTATTATCGTATTTTTCTCCTGTCTTTTTCAGAGTCGTGAGATGAACGCTCGACCATGGAGCATAGGTTGATTAAATTTGTTTAACGTTTAGACTCCTACGAAGGGCGAATCGTTGTATCATGAATAATAAAGAAAAGAAAAGGAAAGGAAAGAAAATAGATATCGAGAAGTCGCGATAACGCGCGAGGTAGCCGCGGTAAATAGAAATCCGACGCGACGCTAAAAGAAGACAAGAGACAAGGTGGGACGATGAAGTCGGGATATTCCGGGTGAAGACTAACCTGCTAGCCGCAAGGCCGACATTCTTTGAAACTCCGGCTCCTGCAGCCACTTCCACATTCGTCGAAACGTTTCTCGACCGCTCTTGAGCTTCGACCAGGGTTTTGGATTACGTAGAAGATCACTGAGCGTTCCCTGACTACGGCATAGTACCCTTTGGGCGAATATCGCCTGGGGTATGCTGTACCTCTTGAGCTCGGCGCTGATCCTCTGTGCCAATTCCTTCGTGTTGATCTCCTCGACTTCGCCAGCGCCGTGGCCAGCCGAGGAGACCGTCTTCATGACGACCGACGTGTGTTGCACGTGCTGAGTGTGCGATATAGTCTGTTGCGCCGCCAACGATTGTTGCTGCTGCTGCTGTTGCTGTTGCTGCTGTTGTTGTTGCTGCTGCTGCTGTTGCTGCTGCTGCTGTTGCTGTTGCTGCTGTTGCTGTTGTTGTTGCTGAAGCTGTGTTTGTATGGGCGGGGGCGAGGCCGCCGGCACGGAGTGCGCGGGCGGGGAATGATGCGAAGGCGCGAAAGTGGCGGTCGCCGAGACAGCCGGCGGCGAAGACGGGCTAAGAGCGGCGGGACTCTGTTGCAGCCTCGGTAGGAAAGCTTGATCGTAGTGCGGACTCGCGGACTTGTGCGGCGAATTAAGGGCGCTTTGGCTGTAAGCGCTCTGGGGCGAGAGAGGACTCGGCTGTAGGCCCGCACCGGGCGAGGGATAATTGTGCGGTGGCGACATTCCCATAGAAGGTATCTTGTCGTACGCGTATGGCGAGCCGCCCATACCGAGGCCGATGTTACCGAGGCCATTGTTCTGCATAACTGCAAAGCTACCGGTTACCCCGCCGGTCGTGTGACCGTACACGAACTTGTCGCTCATCGTTGAAATCGGCGGCAACGGTTGCAACGGCGTAAGCGTCGCGTACGAGGAGCCCGGGCTGAAGCCAGGCGGCGACATTCTTTCGGTAACCGACGTCAACGTTTGATAAGTCGGCTCCGGTTGCATCGCCCTGAAGTCCGTCGCGTCGATCATACTCGCGACCGAGACGCTTATCCCCGACGTCGGCGTTAGCTTGCCCGGACTGAGGAGCTCCGAGTCGTCGGCGTCGTCGCGCGAGTCCACGTCCACGTCCTGAGGTGGCACGATCACCGACAGGGACTCCCTCGCGCTGCTCTGTCTACCACCACCACCGGCACCACCAGCACCGCCGACGGCGCCGCCGCCACCGCCGACGCCGCCACCACCACCGCCGCCGTCACCACCGCCACCACCACCACCGATGGCACCTCCACCGCTGCTGGTACTGCTGGTGCTGCTGGTGCTGCTGCTGCTGCTGCTACCACCGCCGCCGCCGCCGGTACTACCACTACCGCCTCCACCACCACCTCCACTACCACCACCAACAACGACGACACTACCACCACCACCACTGCCACTACTACCGCCTCCGTTGCCACTACCACCGCTGCTGCCGCCACCACCACCACCAGCACCACCAACACCGGCACCACCGACACCGTTTCCGTTACCACCGCTGCCGATCGTCGGCGGCCCTTCCTGAGACGACGAGAGATCTTCCGCGGCGACGAGATCTCGTTCTTCTTTAACGTCGAGCGCGCCAGCCCTGAGCAATTCGATCGGTATGCTCGCGCACGCGATGTCGGGACTTTGAGAAGCCGACGATGACATACCCTCGATGCTACCACCTCCACCGTTGCTACCACCGCTTCTAACACCTCCTCCAATTTCGTTAACCTCGTGGTGTTGCTGCTGATGGTGGTGGTGGTGAGGATGGTGATGGTGATGTTGTTGTTGCTGCTGTTGTTGTTGGTGGAGATGGTGATGATGGTGCTGGTGCTGGTGATGATGATGGTGATGGTGTCTACCCCCACCAAGCACGCTTCCTCTACCACCTTCTCCTCCTCCTCCACCTCTTCCACCACCACCGCCACAATTTCCATTCGAGCCACCCCCACTGCTGCTGCGGCCATGCGTAGAGACCGCCGCCGGGGAATCGACCGAGTCCAGTAATTGCTCGCTATGCGATTGATGATCGGCTATGTCCCCTATACCTTCCATTTACGCACATCTAGTTCGGGTAGGCGCGCACTCGCTCGCTGTCGTGACTAAACACACCGCGTGCACCCTACGCAACCGAAATTTTTCAAATTCACCGCGCACTATGCTTTTATCTCCCCTTCTTCTTGTCTTTCACAATTACGCGTCCACGCACGCACGCACGCACGCACTGGCCGTTATTCTCCTATTACGTTAAACCCGAAACGTGCCTCGTCACCGATCTTCTCGTCGTCACTGATCAGCCAGGCAAGTGACACCTTGGAAACCTTTCAAGGATCCCGCTCTTGCCTCCGACACCTTAATGAATCTCCAAGAAAACTCGAATATCGCGCCACCGAGGAAAAAGTTAATTCTGTTAGACAATGAAAAGGACAGCGCAGTCGATGTTCCTGCTGATAAAACTTTTCTCGACAATACGCCACAACGGATCGGCATAAAGATCCGGTGGTTCCACAACAGCGGCGTCCACCGTGCGCCCATGACAAACGCGAAACGAGTGAGAACGCGCGCGCACGTTTCGCCGGCCGAGTGTGAATACGCTACGCTCCCTAGCAGTAATACCGGCACCGGCTACGTTTATTCCAAACTCCTAAACATAATACGATCAAGAGACCGATGAGGAAAGAAAGAGAGAGTGAGGTGCTTCTTTACTGCTAACTCTCTCTCACTCTCTCCCTCTCTCTCTTTCACCTTTGAGACAGTACCGGTGAGAGTACTCGGTGCTCACCGGTACCCTTGTGTAAGGCCCTTCCGCTCCGCCCCTTTCCTCCAGCGGAACGACCAACAACACACACCACCACCACGACCACCGCCACCACCACCACCACACCACTACCACCTGGTCTATTCTACACCAACTGTTTTCGAGTCTTATGACGGCGTTACCCGCGCGTGCCGTGCTATTCCGTTCCGTTTCTCTTGGTCCAGGTGCGAGTCTATACACTCTGTCTTACTCTCTCTTTCTTTCTCACTCTCTCTTTCAACCCCTCTCTTTCTCCTTCACATACGGTCTCTCTCCATAAGGGAAAATCATAAACGAAGGAGAATCACCATACCACCACCACCACCACCACCACCGCTACTATTTCTCCCACCACCACCTTCCAAACATCCTCCCTCCCGTACCTGCGCACTTCCCAAGAGGGGAACTGTCCCTTCTTCCACGCGTCCACGTCTGTCAACCCCTTCGACACGTATGGGATCCACGTGAAAACTACCCCTTCCGTCCAAAAGCACACACCATTTTGTCGGACGCGCGCACTCTTCCAAATATCTATATATGTCACGTATACAGATATATAATATTATAAATATATATTTACATATATAATCGACCACGATA